>ML796603.1:221809-264590 GCA_009831015.1 Picea engelmannii
CATGTAAATTACATTGAGGAAGATCTGGGTGTTTACTCTATTTTTGTAGATGAAGATGATACACTTTTTTAATAGCCATAATATTACAATGATGGTATGTGGAATATGCACTTTTATGGTGCATGTTCAAGTGAAGTTAATGGATCAGACATCATCTTATACTCTCTCATAGGAAAAATTCATAATGTTTCCTATAGACTAGAATTTGCCTGTATAAACAATGCTACTGAATTTGAAGCCTTGCTGTTAGGAATTGAAAATGCATACAATCTAGGTTGTGGTCGTCTCACTATTTTTCAAGATTCATAACTTGTTGTAAATCTAGTTGAAAATATCTATAATCTTATTAACAAGTTGATGAAATCATACACCCAAACTATTTGAAATTTGATTTGAAATATGTTGTCCTCTAACATCACTCACATCAAAATGGAATTGAATTCAATGGATTATAGGTTAGTTTCTTTTGCATCTTCACCTACAAGGAATTCATTGCCTCAAAGACATGAATTCACCTTTCTATCCTTGTTTGGACCTCATATTCCTAATAATGAGGAATCATGGCAAGTTTTCCCAGGTGATGAAAGAATTTTTTATTTTATTCGAAATGAGTCGTATAACCCAAAGGAAATCATTTCTATCGAAGACAATAATATTCCTAAGGGATTAACTCCTCTCAAAAGTTAATTCTCAAATAGTGATGTTAACAACAATAAAGATAAAAAAGAAGAGGATTCGAAGAAAAAAATAGGAGATATATTTCCCATGAACATTGGAACTCAAGAAACTCCAAAGATTCCAAAAATAGGAGCCCAATGTTCAAGATGAAAAGAAGAAATTTGTGGATTTATTCTATGAATGTTTAGTTGTTTTAACCTGGTCTTATGAGTATCTTCGTGGTTTTAATCCTACTATCATCCAACATTCTATTCTGATTAAGGAAAAAGAAAAACTGGTTAGGAAAAAACATAGTCCTATTAACCCTACACTTGAGGTTACCATCAGAAAAGAAGTGGAAAAAATATTGAATGCTCATATTATCTTCCTAGTCAAATATTCAAAAAAGGTATCTAATCTTGTTCTCGTATGAAAAAAATTCGGTGAAATAAGATTGTTTGTGGATTTCTGTGCACTAAATAGATCTAGTGTTAAAGATAAATTTCCACTTCCTAATATGGAAATGATTTTTCATCAAGTTGCAGGATTAAAAATTATGTCCTTACTTGATGGTTTTTCTAGTTATAATGAAATTATATTTAAAAGGACAGACAAGTATAGAACAACATTCACTACTAGATGGGGCACCTTTGCCTATGAACAAATTCCATTTGTCTTATCTAATGGACGTTCTACTTTCCAGAGAGCTATGAAAATGTCTTTCAATGATACAATCGATAAGATAATACAAATTTATCTTGATGATTTGACTCAATATTCCAAAATCCAATCAGATCACTTTGATCCTCTTAGACAAGTATTTTTACAATGCAGAAAATTTGGCATGACCTTAAATCCTTCAAAGTATGTTTTTGGCATTACGCAAGGTAAGATTCTTGGTCATATAGTTTCAAATTTTAGGAATAAACATTGATCCTAAGAGGGTTACTATAATTTTAAATCTTCTAGCACCCACATCTAAAAATCATATTCAATCTTTTATGGGTAGAATAAATTTTGTTAGAATATTTGTTCCTAAGTTTGTTGTAATGGTTAATCCTATTTAGAACATGCTAAAACCAGATCAATATTTTTATTGGATAGAAGATGTTGAAAAGGATTTTGTAGGGATTGAAAAGGAAATTAGTGCAACACCAGTTTTGGCGAAGCTAGATTTTAATAAAGAATTTATCATTTATATGAACTCAACAAAAGAATCAATTTATATTGTTCTTCTGCCAAAATATGGTCAAAATGACGAACAACTTGTTGGAAAACTGAGAGGGGGGGGTGAATCAGTTGTTACTGAGATTAAACAATTATGCTTATTTTAAACTCTTTGCAGAGAACTGAATGACAATCACAATAATGCAAGGAAGTAAGCAATAGAACATTCAACATCATTCACACATATGAAATATACAGAGACAAATATTTCTTGAGGAAACCCATAAAGGGTAAGAACCTCTTCTTCTTTATATGATAAGTAATCTTTACATTCTGTACATTATCATACTTATGAGCACCAACTCATAATGAGGCTACAACCTCTGTTTTGCAAGCTACAACTTGTTGAGAGCACCAACTCTCTGTTTTCTCTAGCACCTACTAGAAGGAAGCACCAAATCCCTAGTTTCTCTAGCACCCACTAGAAGGAAGTAACAACTCTCTAAGTGTTCCAGCACCAACTGGATGGAAGCACCAGCTTCCAATCACACAGGCACCAACCTGTATAACAGAGAACAACAGTTCTCCCTTGCACCACCCTGCCACCCTAGTTTCTCTAGCTGCAACCAGATGGAAGCTACAAATCCCTGTGTTCAAGCACCCACTTGAACCTCTAAGGACAAAAGTCCTCCCTAGCACCTCCCTACCACCCTAAAGTATAAATATTTGCTACTGAAACTTATTACAGTGATATAATGTTCATCAATGGCTTACCAAACTCATCATTGTTCTGCTACACTTCTCTTCTCTCCTGTATCAGTGTTTCTCTGCCTGCATCTTCTTGTGCTTTATGATCTTCTGCTCTTCTCTACAAGTGCACCTCAACCTTCTTTTATTGTCTCAGCTATGCATCTTTGTTCTTTGCTTCTGCTACGCTTTATGCTCAACATCCTATTTTGATTCTCTGAATTACGCCTCTTCTGTGTATTTCAGTTCCTGCCCACAGCATGCCATTTCCCGTGTGTAATTCCTCTCTACAATAGCACTCATCTTTTCTTTGTTATGCATTCTTATAGTCTCTGTGCACCTTGTGCATCCCATATGCACAATTCTTATGCATGCTCTTGATGTCAAGTGGTCTTCCTGATCATCATTGCAACTCTTCAGCTTCTTTGGTTATTAAACCCATGTGTCCATCATCACTAGGTGTTATGCTGATATTCCTTAGCCTCTCTAGCAATCAAGACTCTTTGTCTTCTCTGTCACAGTCGAGCTCATCCTCTCTGTTGTAGTTACAGGTTTCAACACTCTTCCATCTATCAATCACCTCTATGAACAGTCTTCATTCCACTGGCAGATTCCTTGAGACTCTTCAGCTTCTCTCGTGATCACCCTGAAGTCTCTTCAAGTCCTCTATCAGAAACAATCAGTTGTTTCTAGAAGTTACACTGTGAACCTCCAAAAAAAACCACATCAACAACTGAATTATCACTGATTGATTAACTGTGAAGAGAAACAGTAGCCCTTCGATCATACTCCTGAATAACCTGCACCATTGGATCATAAATGATGGGTCTCATGCTTATTTCATCATTTCTCCATTCGACATTCTTGTGGTGAGGCATATCGTCTCTCCAAGTCGCAATCTCTGAAATGGATATTAGCTTCATTCTACCTCCTCCCTTGAGCCTTCGTCGATGTGACCATAGGTTATGACCAGGGGCCAATTTTGAACATGCATTTCACATTTCACATTTCGGGGATTCTGTGATGAGTCATCTTGACTCTCCATGTCTGAAATGGAGCTTGTCTCTTCGATCTCTTCTCTACAGCTCTTCGACGATGTGACCACTGGTGGTGACCAAGCACTTATCCATACAGTGCTTTCGCAATTTCACATTTCGGCACTTCGGGACTCCTGTGATGAAGAGTCTCGACTCTTGACTCCTCCAACTCCCGGTATCCGAAACTCTGATCGATGTGTCTGTTTTAGGATTTTCGGTGTTTCTCATCTCGGCACTTCAGGACTCCTGTGATGAAGAGTCTCTACTCTTGACTCCTCCAACTCCTGGTATCCGAAATTTCGGTTGATGTGCCTGTTTCAGGATTTCGGCATTTTGCATTTCGAAACTTTGGGACTCCATTGATGAAGAGTCTCGACTCTTGACTCCTCCAACTCTCGGTATCTGAAACTCTGGTCGATGTGCTTGTTTCGAGATTTCAGCACTTTGGGACTCCTGTGATGAAGAGTCTCGACTCTTGACTCCTCCAACTCCCGGTATCTGAAACTCCGGTTGATGTGCCTGTTTCGGGATTTCGGGGTTTCACATTTAGTAAGTTCCTGCCGTGAGTTGCTTCCTTGACTCCTCCAACTCCCAGTATCTGAAACTCTGGTTGATGTGCCTGTTTCAGGATTTCGGCACTTCGGGACTCCTGTGATGAAGAGTTTCGACTCTTGAATCCTCCAACTCCCGGTATCCAAAACTCCGGTTGATGTGATTGTTTCAGGATTTCAGGGTTTTGCATTTCGCAAGTTCCTGCCGTGAGTTGCTTCCTTGACTCACCAGTTCCCGGTATCAAAAACTCTGAAATGGAGTTTATGCTTCTAATCTTTCTATGCGATCAACGTTGTGTTGTTGGTCTTGCCTCTTTCCCTTGTTCATCATCGTCGGGTTGATCTTGCCATCAATGAAAAACATATACTCTGCCTTTTTTCTGCCTGTTCTTGTCATCAAATGAACAAGCACACTCTTGCACTCTTCGTGCACCTCTGCACTATCTCTTTTGGTCTTCACGAGCTTCCTCTACTATGTCTTCCCAAAATACTTTTGGTGCATGCCTGGAACATTATACCTTTACTCAAGACATCATCTCTATTGTACTTGCCATCAATGACAAGCATACACTACCTGTAAAACATGCCAACAATCTCCCCCTTTGGAATTGATAGCAACAAAGGCACCCAGACCTATTCTTTTCTCCCCCTTTGGAATTGATGGCAACAAAGGCACCCAGACCTATTCTTTTCTCCCCCTTTGACATCAATGTCAAAGAAAACACGCCCCCCCTAAGTTGTTGTAGTATTTTTCGGAGGTATCGGATATTCAGTCAATACAAACTCCCCCTAACAGGATGGACTCTCTTAGGTGTGAGATGGGATGACACCCAGCTTCTGTTGAAGATATTCAAATGTTGTCTTGGCTAGGGGTTTAGTAAAGATGTCTGCAATTTGTTCTATGGTTGGAATGTAATGGACCTGAAAAATCTGATTGGTGACCTGCTCTCTCAGAAAATGGTATTTTATGGGAATATGCTTGGTCTTGGAGTGGAATACAGGATTCTTGGACACACTGATGGCACTAGTGTTATCACAATGAATTGGGATTGGTGCAGCTTATTTTACCTCCAAGTCTGCAAGTGTCTGAATCATCCATAATACCTGAGTGTAACAGGTAGAAGAAACAATGTACTCTGCCTCGGTAGTTGATAAAGAAATGGAACCTTTCTTTTTACTCAACCATGCTACTAGAGAATCTCCTAAGAAGAACGCACCTCCAATCGTGTGTTTCCTTTCATCCATGTAGTTAGCCCAATCAACATCTGAGTAGATTGATAATTGAAAATTTTGATTCTTAGGATACCATAGGCCATAGTTCATTGTTTCTTTCAAATACTTGAATATCCTTTTGATATCTAGCAAATGAGTCTGTTTAGGTGTAGACTGATATCTTCCTACCATTCCAACAACATGCATTATGTCTGGACAAGATGCTATGATGTACAACAGACTTCCTATCATTGACATATATGAACTTTGATTAACATCAGGTGAGTCATCATCCTTGCTTAATTTGCATCCAGTAACTATAGGTGTGCCCACAGGTTTAGAATCTTCCATTTGAAATCTTTTCAACATTTGTCTTAGATATTTTTCTTGAGAAATGAACATCCCTTTAGATCTCTAAGTAATTTGCAGACCAAGAAAAAATGACAGTTCACCTATCATAGACATTTCAAACTTAGACTCCATGGCAAAAGCAAACCATTGTACCAATGAATCCTTATTACATCCGAAGATGATGTCATCTACATAGACCAACATGATGAGCAAATCATTATCCTCTGCTTTGATATATAGATTGTTGTCAATTGTTCCTCTCTTGAACCCTTTGTCTTTTGGATACGTATCCATTCTGTGATACCAGGCATGAGGGGCTTGTTTTAACCCATATAAATCTTTCTTCATCTTGCATACTAAGTCAGGGTTATCAGACAGTTTGAAACCCTCTGGTTGTTCCATATAGACTTCTTCATTTAAATCTCCATTTAGAAAAGTTGACTTGACATCCATTTGATAGACTTTAAACCTTTTATGACAAGCATAGGCAAGAAATATTCTAATAGCTTCTAATCTTGCTACGGGTGCAAATGTTTCATCAAAATCCAGTCCTTCTATTTGAGCATAGCCTTTACAGACCAATTTTTCTTTGTTCCTGGCAACTTGTCCCTGCTCATTCAACTTATTCTTAAAGATCCATTTGGAACCAATGAAATTTTTACCTTCAAGTCTATGAACCATCTCCCACATATTGTTTTTCTCAATCTGATCAAGTTCATCACTCATTTCTTTAACCCAATGGTCATCTTTGCTAGATTCATTAAAAATCTTGGGTTCCATCATGGATATGAAAGCTATATTTGATTGTTCGGTGTTTTTTATTATTTTTCTCCTGGGTTGTACACCTTTGTCTTTTTCACCAATTATCTGACTTGCAGGATGATTCTTTTGAGTGATTCTCAAGGAGGAATTTGAAGTTGTCTGCTGATTTGAGTTTGTCTAAGTATTTGTGTCTTCATCTGATTCAGAGTCTTCATTTTCTGATTCTTGGACCTGTTCATCCTCAGCTTTAGCTGTGTCCTCTGTAGAAGAGTCATTATTGTGCACCTCTCTTGTTGCGATTCAGAGTCTTCATTTTTTTATTCTTGGACCTGTTCATCCTCAGCTTTAGCCGTGTCCTCTGTAGAAGAGTCATTATTGTACACCTCTCTTGCTGGGATTCCTTCATCAACTTTTATGTCAATGTGATCAACCATTTTATGTAACCTCTTATTATAGCATATGTATCCTTTACTATTTGTAGCATACCCTAAGAAGATACCTGCATCATCCCCGTCATCATATTTGCCAAGGTTCTCATCATTATTATTTATGTAACATTTACTCCCAAATAATTTGAAGTGTTTGATTGAAGCAGGTCTCCCATACCATAGTTCATAAGGTGTTTTGTCACTTTGTGGTCTGAGGCGGGCTTTGTTAAGAACATGGACTGTTGTTTGTATTGTTTCTACCCAGTAGGTTTGACCAATGTTCTTCTCATTCATCATTGACCTGGCCATTTACTGCACTGTTCTGTTTTGCCTCTCAACTACTCCATTTTGTTGTGGAGTTTTGGGGATTGTGTATTCTCTTTTGATCCCATGCTTATCACAAAATTCCTTGAAATCACTTGATATAAATTCTCCACCTCTGTCTGATCTTACTACCTTTAACCTCTTGCCTGTTTGATTCTCAGTTAAAGCCTTAAATTTTTTAAACTTCTCAAATGCTTCATCTTTTTCCTTGAGAAAGGCAACGCAAGTAATTCTAGAGTAATTGTCAATAATCAGCATGAAGTAGTTTTCTTTCCCTATGCCTTCCTGTCTTGATGGTCCACATAAATCCATATGAACTAGTTGGAGTGGTTTCTCTGCTGAAGTAGAGATCTTGGACTTAAACTGTGTCCTGGTTAGCTTTCCTACTTGGCAGGGTTTACACATAGAATCTTGGGGCTTTGATATTCTCAAAAGATATTTTACTGCCTCAAGATTTTTGAGCTTGATTAAGTGGTCAAAGTTTAGATGTCCAAGTCTCCTATGCCATAACCAACTTTCATCATGTTTGCTTAGATGGCACTCTTCTCTATCTTCTTTCAGCACATATACATTATTTTATGTCCTTATGCTTTTGGCCACCACTTGTCCTGAGTTTACAGACTTTATCTTGCAATCCTTGGACGTGAACATCACTTCACATCCTCTGTCACACATTTGACTTACACTGAATAGATTATGTTTCAGCCCATCTACAAGAAGAACATCTTGGGATTTTACTTTACCATTACTTACACTCACCATCCCTTTACCCTTTATTTTACCTAGAGCATCATTTCCAAAGGTTACATTTCCTGATTTTCTTTCACTTAAAGATAGAAACATACCTTTGTCTCCCGTCATATGTTTGGAGCATCCATTGTCTATATACCAAGGGTTCGTTTGTCTTTGAGCTGACAACACTAATCCACACTTGTTACTTTCTTTCTTCTTCCAAACCTTGACATTTTCAGCCGGGGAATTTAAATCTGGTTCATAGTTCCTTAAGCGAAAATCAACAGATTTATGTCCATAGTTATGATAGATGTAACATTATGGTTCATCGAATAAAGGATCATAATGATTATTATTCTTAACCTGTGTCCTTTTCCCATCCATCAAGTGATTTACAGTCTGTGGTGGTTTGTTACTTGGTTGTCTCATTCTTTGTTGTGGTATATATCTATACCTTGAATGTCTTGATTTCTCATAATTTAATTTTAAAGAACAATTTACAACTTTATGACCAAAGTTAGAACAAAAGAAACAATATCCATAGAAAAAACGTTGGTACCTGGAAAATGTTTGTCTTCTTTGAGGAGGTCGATTTCTTTCATGCTGATAATCTCTCTGATCTACAGATTCGGTTCTGGTACGTTTTCTTTCACTCCTTATGGGTGGCTGATTTTCTTTCTTTCTTTTTGCAGAGTGACAGTTGTCAATGTTTGAGGATTTGACAAACTTGATAGGTTTTGTATTACTTGGATGATCACTACTTCATCCTTCTTCATACCATAATCCAACTTTCAACTTTGGGTTTCTTTGCTGATTTAGAATAGAGGTTAATCCTTCCAAGGCTTTAATACTTGGCAGATTTTGATGATACAAGGCTTGAAACTTCTCCAACTCTTTCCTAGTTTTCACTACTTCTTCTTCCAGAGCTTTACAACTTGCCTTCTTTTCTGATAACTGTTGTTTCAGAATGTCCTCGATTTTCTTTGCCTCTTCTAATTCTACTTTTAGCAGGGAAAAGTCTTCATCAGGTTGTTTATTGTCTTTCTTAAACTATATCAGCAATTGTTTTTTCTTTCTGTTCTTAATTCTGAGTCTATCAATCTCTTCCAGTGCACTGATTAGTTCTCCTTCCATATCAACCACAACTTCTTCATCATTATCATCACTACCTGTGATTTTATTATCATAATCCTCTTTGGCCATAAGTATGAAGTCATTTAGTTTATCTTCAATAGAGGAGTCATTGTCTTCATCATCTGAAGGATCATCATCATTGTTTACACAAAGACTTTTCTTCTTAAAATTATTCTTTTTAAAGAAATATCTGTGTTTGTACTTCTCCTCATCATCACATGCCTGATCCTTTCTTTTGTGAGGAGATTTATTTTCCTAATGACCTATCTTACCACAGTTTAAACATTTGAAAGGTAGTTTACCTTTGTATCTGCCTGATCCCTTCTTCAATCTCTTCACAATTTTTTCTTCAATTTCATCAGGCTCAGAATCCTCATTCTTGTATACCTTAAATGATGCTTCTCTGGAGGTGGGTTTATCTTTAACTATTCTCATTTCATATGCATTCAATGTTCCTAGAAGTTGATCAAACTCCAAGGTTTTTAGATCATTAATTTCTTCTATAGCAGAGACCTTCGGGTTGAACCTATCTGGTATAGATCTCAAAATTTTTTGAACTAAAGAAGGTTCCTCAATTGTTTCACCAAGTGATTTCATTGCATTTACCAGTTCTTCAACTCTCAGAAAGTATTTTCCAACAATTTCATCTTCTTTCATCTTCTGTTGTTCAAACTGTACTCTAGAGGTTTGAAGCTTGGCGTCCTTTACCTTCTCTTTACCTTCATAACTACTAATGAGTTTATCCCACATTTCTTTGGCAGTTCCTAGGTGCATAACTTTTACAAATTCTTCTTTTGTAATCCCACTCAAGATAGCATTCATAGCCTTAGCGTTGAAGCTAAATTCTAGCTTGTCATCCTTATTAGCTAGTACAACTCGCTTTACATAACCAATATCTACCACATCCCAGACATATGCACCTAAAGCCATTATGTAGGTTCTCATTCTAACTTTCCAGAAGGCAAAGTTTGTTCCATTAAATAGAGGAGCCTTATTGGTTGAATTTCCTTCATGGCTTGACATGTTTAAGCTCTAGGATCTACCCTTAGATAAAAGGGGCCGAATTTGATACCAAATGTTAGACAATTGAGAGGGGGGGGTGAATCCGTTGTTACCGATCTTAAACAATATGCTTATTTTAAAATCTTTGCAGAGCACTGAATAAAAATCACAATAATGCAGGGAAGTAATAAATAGAACATTCAGCATCATTGACACATATGAAATATACAGAGACAAATATTTCCTGAGGAAACCCATAAAGGGTAAAAACCTCTTCTTCTTTATATGATAAGTAATCTTTACATTCTGTACATTATCATACTTATGAGCACCAACTCATAATGAGGCTACAACCTCTATTTTGCAAGCTGCAACTTGTTGAGAGCACCAACTCTCTATTTTCTTTAGCACCTACTAGAAGGACGCACCAACTCCCTGGTTTCTCTAGCACCCACTAGAAGGAAGTAACAACTCCCTAAGTGTTCCAGCACCAACTGGTTGGAAGCACCATCTTCCAGTCACACAACCACCAACCTGTATAACAGAGAACAACAGTTCTCCCTTGCACCACCCTACCACCATGGTTTCTCTGGCTGCAACCAGATGGAATCTATAACTCCCTGTGTTCAAGCACCCACTTGAACCTCTGAGGACAACAGTCCTCCCTAACATGTCCCTACCACCCTGAAATATAAATCTTTTCTACTGAAACTTATTACAGTGATATAATGTTCATGAATGGCTTACCAGTCTCATCACTGTTCTGCTACACTTCTTTGCTCTCCTGTATTAGTGTCTCTCTACCTACGTCTTCTTGCGCTTTCTGATATTCTGCTCTTATCTACCAATGCACCTCAACCTTCTTTTACTGTCTCAACTATGCATCTCTTTTCTTTGCTTCTGCTGCACTTTATGCTCAGCATCCTATTTTGATTCTCTGAATTATGCCTCTTCTGTGTATTTCAACTCCTTCCCACAGCATGCCATTTCCATGTGTATAAATCCTCTCTACAACATCACTCATCTCTTCTTTGTTATGCATTCTTATAGTCTCTGTGCACCTTATGCATCCCATATGCGCAATTCTTCTGCATGCTCTTCATGTCGAGTGCTCTGCCTGATCATCATTGCAACTCTTCAGCTTCTCTGGCTGTTAAACCCATGTGTCCATCATCACTGGGTGTTATGCTGAGATTCCTTAGCCTCTCCAACAGTCGAGACTCTTTGTCTTCTCTATCATAGTCAAGCTCATCCTCTTTGTTTCAGTTACAGGTTTCAACGCTCTTCCATCTGTTAATCACCTCTATGAACAGTCTTCATTCCACTGGAAGATTCCTTGAGACTCTTCAGCTTCTCTGGTGATCACCCTGAAGTCTCTTCGAGTCCTCTAGCAAAAAAAGTCAGTCATTTCTAGCAGTTACACTGTGAACCTCTGAAAAAAACCACATCAGCAACTGAATCTCCATTGATCGATTAACTGTGAAGAGAAACAGTAGCCCTTTGATCATATTCTCGAATAACCTACATCGTTGGATCATAAATGATGGGTCTCGTGCTTATTTAACCATTTTGCCATTTGACATTTCGGCATTTCGGCATTCCTGTGGTGAGGCATCTTGTCTCTCCAAGTCGCGACCTCCGAAATGGAGATTAGCTTCGTGCTACCTCCTCCGTTGAGCCTTCATCGATGTGACCATAGGTTATGACCAGGGGCCAATTCTGAAAACGCATTTCGCATTTCGCATTTCGGGGATTCTGTGATGAGTCGTCTCGACTCTCCATGTCCCTACCTTTGAAATGGAGCTTGTCTCTTTGAGCTCTTCTCTACAGCTCTTCGACGATGTGACCACCGACAATGATCAAGAACTTATCCATACAATGCTTTTACAATTTCACATTTCAACACTTCGGGACTCCTGTGATGAAGTGTCTCGACTCTTGACTCCTCCAACTCCCGCTATCCGAAACTCCAGTCGATGTGCCTGTTTCGGGATTTTTGGCGTTTTTCGTTTCGACACTTTGGGACTCCTGTGATGAAGAATATCGACTCTTGACTCCTCCAACTCCCGGTATCCGAAATTTTGGTTGATGTGCCTGTTTCGGGATTTTGGCGTTTCGCATTTCGGAACTTTGGGACTCCTATAATGAAGAGTCTCGACTCTTGACTCCTCCAACTCCTAGTATCCAAAAATCTGGTTGATGTGCCTGTTTCGAGATTTCGGCACTTTGGGACTCCTGTGATGAAGAGTCTCGACTCTTGACTCCTCCAACTCCTACTATCCAAAACTTCGATTGATGTGCATGTTTCAGGATTTCAGGGTTTCACATTTCGCAAGTTCCTACCATGAGTTTCTTCCTTGACTCCTCCAGCTCCTGATATCTGAAACTCCAGTTGATGTGCCTGTTTCAGGATTTCGACACTTCGGGACTCCTGTCATGAAGAGTCTTGACTCTTGACTCCTCCAAATCCCAATAGCCAAAACTCCGGTTGATGTGCCTGTTTCAGGATTTCAGGGTTTCGCATTTCGTAAGTTCCTGCCGTGAGTTGCTTCCTTGACTCACCAACTCCCGGTATCCGAAACTCCGAAATGGAGTTTATGCTTCTGATCTTTCCATGCGATGATCGTTGCATTGTTGGTCTTTCCTCTTTCCCTTGTTTGTCATCGTCGGGCTGAGATTTCCATCAATGACAAACAGATACTCTGCCTTATGTCTACCTGTTCTTGTCATCAAATGAACAAGCACACTCTTGCACTCTTCATGCACGTCTGTATTATCTCTTCTGGTCTTCACGAGCTTGCTCTGTTGCGTCTTCCAAAAATACTTCTGGTGCCCGCCTGGCACATTATACCTTTACTCAAGCCATCATCGTTGTTGTACTTGCCATCAATGACAAGCATACACTGCCTGTAAAACATGCCAACACAACTTGTATCCTACGTGAGTCAAATCTTATCTAACGATGAAATAGGGTACTCCCTTATTGAAAAAAAAACTTTCACTCTTTTTAAGGATATAGAGAAATATTTCCACTTTGTTCTTGGTACGCACACATAGGTAAAAGTCCCTTTACCTACTATCAAGTTTTTTCTTTAACAAACTCACCTTTCTAGAAAACTTGCACACTATCTTGCAAATATTCTAGAACATGATTTAATTATTACCACTTCAAACACTATCAAGGTACGTGACTTAGAAATTCACTTGGATCAACATCCTAAACCAAGTGATTCTTCTGAAAGTGATCTCGTTGAACATCCTTGGTATAAGGATCTTGTATATTATTTATAGTTTTAAAAGTGTCCTGATTACCTAGAATATCATCAACGCAAGAGGCTACATCTTGAAGCCTCAAAATATTTGATTTTGGGAATTTTTTTATTTTGAAGATCTGTTGATGGGTTACAATTACGATGTATAGATGATGTCATAGTTCATAGAATCTTAAGATAAATACACTAATCAACAGATTTGAACATGCATAGAGGTGGTCATTGCACGACAAAAGCCATTATTTTCAAAATATTGAGGACAAGGTATTACTGGTCTTTCATTTTTAGAAATACTTTCAAATTTACAAGGTCTTGTGATAAGTGTCAAAAAAAATTCGGTAACGAACTATTTTTTTCCATGCCTTTCCAAACTTGTCTTCTTGTTTTTCCATTTTCTAAATGTTCGTTGGTCCTGTCAATCCTCCATCTTCTGTAGGACACATTTTCATACTGACAATGACATATTACTTTACTAAATGTACTGAAGTTGTACCTCAGAAACGTGAACAACATGAGCATGTCATCTCTTTCTTGGAATCCAATATCGTTTCTCATTTTGGTCTTCCTTTAGAAATCATTTCAAATAGTGGGCCAACCTTCATTTCTGCCAAGTTCACTCAGTTTCTTAGTAAATTTGTTGTGAAAATTTTTACTTCTTCTACCTATTAGCTGCAAGGAAATGTGTAGGCTAAGTCCACTAATAACAAATTAATCAAGATCTTAAATAATATCATATATGATGAGCCTCCTAAGTGGAACACGTGTTTCACATATGCACTTTGGGCATATTGAACCACCACTAAATCTATCACTAGTTATACTCCATTTAATCTTTTCTATTGTCAAGAAGTTATTATGCCTGTCGAGCTTGAACTCGCCTCACTTCAATTAGCATTGTAGGTTGAATAATTAAACACATCAAATATTTCTCAAAAGATAAATTTTTTTCTTGCCTTATAAGAACAAAGAAAACATGCTTTAGAAAATCTAAGAAAAAGGCAAGAAACTGTTAAAAAATATATTAATAAAAAGGCTAAATTTGTTGTTTTTGAGGTTGATGAAAAGGTGTTCCTTTGGTATTTTTTTCATGCTGAAAAAGTGAAGAACTCAAAACTTCGGAAGCTTTGGCTAGGTCCATGCAGAATCACCTTTGTCATAGGTAATAATTCATATTTTCTAAAGGACATGGAAGAACGATTGTTTTCCTTCACAACAAATGGCTCACATTTGAAGCATTATGTTGAGCCAAATTCGTTTGATTGACTAAAATCTTAATGCTTCTTGTATATATAATCACTTTTCCTTATTTTTTTTCATATTTGTACAATTGATTTTGTTTTGATTTTATCAGTTTTAAATTTCTTTGATTTGGCAATTTGGTTGAGTCATATAAGATTATTAGAAGTCATTTTCCTTGTCTTGTCAACTACAACATTTACTAATCTTTTGTGAAATATATAGGAAAAAAATAAACAAATGATCTTCTTGGGTGTAGTTTCATTACCTATTGATCCTTGTTGATGCATGAAGTACTAATCTACTCCCATTTCTTCTTTCGTGTTCTTCCCTCCATACAGTTTTCTTGAAATAATATGTGAGAGAAAGTTGACATATTA
The DNA here is from genome assembly GCA_009831015.1 of Picea engelmannii. Taxonomy (NCBI): domain Eukaryota; kingdom Viridiplantae; phylum Streptophyta; class Pinopsida; order Pinales; family Pinaceae; genus Picea; species Picea engelmannii. The sequence goes on from ML796603.1 coordinate 236,802, forward strand.
TGATATTAACAAACTAGAGATTCATCAGTTCTATCCAATTAAAACATTTCCTACCCTATGGATCTGTCAGATTTGACTCATAAAATCTCCAAATAGCCACCATCCTACAAATGATTGCAATACACTATTTAAAATTTTATCTATCTATGATACATAAATATTTAACAATAGATGGGACCCCTAGGAGAAAGAATGGATGTTCAATTTAAATTATTCTCCAGAATTGAAGGTTGTTTCTTGATTTGAGAAAGAGTTTCATATTCATTTCATTTCGACATTTATTCTTCAATAAAATATTGAGTTTTAATAAAATATTGAGTTTTAATGCAAAAGAAAGGTCCTCCATTCTACATACTAAATGTTAAGTAAAGGATGTCAAAGGGGGTGTGAAGCAATTGAAAATTCCTTCCATTTATAATTGATTTATCTCAACAAGGATTTATCATTGGTTGCATGATATCTTTGAAAGAAAGACAGGTCCACTATGAAAATATACATAAGATCTATATAACCTAAGTGCCATCGCATTCATATATCTTATTGTTAGTTCTTTATAAAAGGGGTTGACACGTTCGATTATACAATTCAAGGATCTTTTAAATACGATACATATGGTATATGAACCAACATTGTTATTATCTAACACTTACCATCATTTGAATATTTCTTTGTCATTCGATATATGTATACTTATTACATGGTTGATTGGCAAGGAATGTGGGACATTGGTTGATAAAGCATTGAATTATCATGTGGTGGCATGGTTTCAGAGGCACATAATAGTTGACATATGTGGCTTGTTTTTTTGGCATGTAATTGGTGGATGGTTGAGGTTAGTGGAAGCATGACTTCAATTAAGAATTAATGAGTTAGTCATTTTTGGGAATGTGACACTCCATGCATTCAATGCATGGGATGAAAACATTTCGTTGAGCTTGTCACCCTCGAACATTTGGAATTTTCATTTTGTCGCTTGAGTTTTGAGCTTTGGAACAACATAGTTGTCCAAGATTTAGTAGTGGCTACTACTGGAATTGTAACTTGTCTTTTTTACAAGGAAAACAAGCGCTTAAGGAAGGTATGAAATCTTATCCTGTACCCATCAGATACATGTTGTTATTTGCAGTAATATTTGGGAAAATGCTCTATTTAGTGTGTGAATAATCATGTTTTTTTCTCATGGACTAATTCTATTATTTTCTCATGGATTCATTATGTTGTTTATTGCCTCTGTCAATTTCATTGGTTATGTGTATTCATAAATTCCGAGATGCCTTTAATTCCCTCTCCTTTCGTTATATTTCAAGTGTTAGACTTAGGAGTTTTCCTCTGTGTATATATTTCATTTATTGTATTATTATGAGAAACTGTAGTTTTTGTAATGACCACATAATACAAAGGGATTCTTCACAATTTTCCTCGTCAAACTATTTACCCTATAGTGACACGCTTTCACTTTGAAATGGCTAGTCTTGTAGTCATATTACTTCATGGTAAATTCTGTGTTTTCTTTAAAACAAAGTTGTATGATATATAAGCACCTTCGTTTAAATCTCGACCGATATGAGTTTTGTTTCTTTGTTTGTTCGACGCATTTGGATTTCTTGCATAAATAAATCTTAGTTGATGGTATGGGTTAATTCGTTCCTGAAATAAAGGAGTTTTCTTTATCTAGTTTCAAACTTTTACTTTATTTTTCGGCCAGTACATGGTTGTGTATGAGGTCGCATGAGCCGAGAAGTTGTGGTTATATTATTTTTCTAAATCCTATATTTTTTCAATCTTGTTCATGTTAAAGGAGTGACCAAAGTTGAAATTTTTTTCTATATATTGAGAGTTTCGAGATTTTGAAATCATTACATTAAGTCTACAATTATGAAGACGATAAAATGCAATCACAAATACTTTGTTTTTCATTAGAAGGGCATGATAATATCTAGATGTTGGAAGGATTGTGTATGGTGGTCGCTTGAAGCATTTAATTGAAAATTATTTTTCTCCCCAAAAAAATATTTCTTTTTGACCTCAGACTGTTGAGGGTTTTAAATTCTTAGTTTGGTTGATAGATCAAATTATTACACAGAAAATTCTTGAATCTATGGATTTAAACAAAAGAAAAGTAACCATTGTCTCGAATTCGTGCGTTGGAACGAAGCATTCTAAAGTGTGTTTGACTTTCAGATAATTATAGTTTAATCTTAGGAATATTTTGGGTATCAACTTGAGCTTGATATTTTGTTACTCATTTAGAAATATTGATGGCATGGAAAATTTTACAGTTATGGAGAAGATTCCATACTTAGTTTTTAAGATATATATATATATATATATATATATATATATATATATATATATATATATATATATATATATATAGTCATGGCATAAATGGTATACATATTGTGTTCACCAAAAATATGGATTGTAGTTTGACAACGAAAAGTTATTAAAATAGAGTTTGATTTAGTTGATTTGGAGTACATAAGTTTTATTTGGCATATATTCTATTATAAGCTTACATATACAAATTATGGTGGCTAATGAAAAAAAATGGTTTTTGGGTATTGTAATTAAATGAGACTGATTGTTTGAAAATTGTTATATTTTGTTTTGTTCAAACAATACCAAACCCCTTCATATTACCACTTTACATAAGTTATTCCTTGATTCTATATTACATGTATCATTTTAAAATTTCATTTGTTTTTTTTCCCTAATGTATGAAATTAAAAAATTTCTTCATCAATTTGATATTGATATATGACAACAGAGGTATAGTTTAGTCTACAATTTTTTTTATCAAAAGCATATTTTCAAAATATATGATTCATCGTCATTATGTTTGATAGACTCTATTTGGAATTGTTCAGGGCTAATTCCCTCATATTCTCATTTTTCATAAGACATTCCCAACTCACAAATCCCATTTCCATTTTGTCGAAATCTCTTCCCCCTGATACATAGGAAATCCCTTTGACAGTGCAAGGATAGTAGTGATGATTCAAGTTTGACAGGGCATGTATGAAGTGGTTGTTGGCAGATAACTGAATTTTGTAGAATGATTGATGATGGATGTAATATTGTTTTTGAACATGTGCCATTATTTTTCCCTACCATTATTTTACTTTTCATACATTACAAATCACATCATATTCCTAAATTACATTGAATTTTACACGTTCTTAAATAATAATTTGTCACGGCCCCTCCGTTACGACGAGGAAAGCGAAGCATAAAAGGTAATTTTTTTTTCCATTAGGAAGTTAACGTCAACAATATAAATCATAGCGTTAAAAAATCAACAACATCATAAGTAAAAGCATTACCAACTACTCATCATTGAAATCAATAACAATGCATCAACAAAAGGATAGCGACACATAAACATAAATAGCATCGACACTTAGCACATCACAATCATCTTAAAACAATTTATAACAATGATCAATCAGATAATGAATATTAAAATGACTACCCTCCCAACCTACCGTACAAGGTTAGGACCTCCAGGAAACATAAGAAATTCTCAAGCCCAGGATCCAATTGATTTTGACCATTTAAGGTCTCAAGGCTGGCGATTGTTCTGAGGAACAATGAGGTGTCTAAATCCCAGTAATACAATCAAGCTGCAATCAACTAGATCAAATCCATCAACATAAACATCAATTATTCAAGCGTAAGGGTCAACATCAACTTATAATCATACTTCACATCTAATTAATGGCGTGAACGTATTCTAACTAATCACATAACCCATCATACACCACATTAAATCTAAGGTGCAAGAACAATTATCAGTTATATTCATGACGCAAGATTTCAATCACATAAATGCAAACATCTATCACATTAAATTTCATTTTGTGCAAGAAGTCTTATATTTAAACGATCATTTATTACATCATATTTTCATTGCGTTCAAGAAGTCTAATATCTAAAACCATCATTCATTACATTAAATTCCATTTGCGCAAGAAGTATAAATACTTAATCAATCATACATCAACTTTATTTCACGGTGCAAGAGAAATCTAATTACTTAATAAATCATAATCAATTCTCATATAAAAAGGACAATTCCGCAACATATAAACCAATCCTTCATCACTAGTACTATGGTCTTTCCATTATTCTGCAATAAAGTAATTCCACTAAATCAATAATGTACAACCCTCATTAATGAAAAACATCAAACCTCTTGATAAATGGATCTATTACTTACACAAGGAAGGATTGGACACATTGTTAACATCTCAATTAAAGAGCAATAAACATTGTGGTTCTAATCCATCCATAGAATTAGGCAATATCATAGTAAATCCATATAACTACTAGTAGATGTCATGGCATTGTTATGACTCTTATTTACCTTATTTTCATACTCCCTTACCAATCAAAGTAAAATTTTAGTAGAGAATTTAGAGAACTAGATAGTCTAAAATTGAACAATTAAGAGTTACCCTAGGAGTCTACTAGAATGTATATTCTAATAAATAAACCCTTTTTAAATGGAACTAAAATTTGCCCCACTACTTAGAGTAAATTTTAACATCCTCTATTCTTATCATGCCTTTATATAATATACACATTTATCATATGTAAGGTTGGAGACTATCCTGGGTTTAAGCTTAACAAAACTTGGTAATTGAAACAGAGAGATAAAAAAAATGGAACGAGGAGACTGTAAATGTATTATAAGTGACAACATGAAATCAAAAATGAAACTCATGTACTGGTAATTGTGCCAGATATGACCAAATCCGAATTCAGAATTCAACACTATAATCTCGACTCAGGGAGTTGTTAGAAATATATAAAAAGGACTTATTTCCATCATAGACAGACAAACAATTCCTGTACTTAATGATTGGGATGTAGGAGAGATGTATTTTGTATTTTCACTTATAATACCATGTACATGTATAATATATTGACGCAGACCCTCTCTCGGCCCTCGGGTCAAGGTCCACTACAGGATCGTTCTACTTCCTGCCCTTGAGTCAGATTGACTCCTCGATTCCTCTTCGAGGAATCCCACGCACATAAAAGGGTGATTCTCCAAAGGTCCTTATGAATTGAGCCCACGCGATCAAACATGAAGCATCAATTCCAATCTCCCTCTGACCAAACAATGTGGTCGTATTTCTCGTGTTTTCGAAACTTCAGAGTTCGCGACTTCGCAACTTCTCCTTCCAAGTCTCTCAACTCTTCGCCTTCCGAAACCCGAAATTCCGATGTGCCGAAACACTTATCACGTCCTCTCCCATGACAGTATCGGGTTTCACAATTTTGGGAATCTCAAAAACGAAATCCTGAATTGTTATCCTCCGGAATGCCGAAATGCCAAGTTCCGACATGCTTCACCAATAGCTGGCCCCACACAAATATTTTCGCCCCTTTGGGACTTCACACTTCGCAATTTTGCGAATCTCGCTACAAGGCTTTCGGTTATCCAACTCACGAAACTTCGAAATGGTCAACAAAGGTTTGACCTCTGTGTCGACAAGTATGCCACCTATCCACTCTCCACTGTCTACAATCTTTGACATGGATTCTTCTGCCCCTTCAACTCTCGAATTCCGAAATGACAGTTCACAAGAGATATAACGGCCCCATCTCTCCTGAGCTTTACACTTTAGAAAACACTCGTCGTAACTCTCCTTGCTCCTCTGCAAGATCTGACGTGATCCGGATTATTTTCGGCACGAAATGAGAGCGGAGATATAATAAAGAAATGCACAGAGATATTGCAGATATTCAATAATATAACAGAAATGTATCAGATATTCAATAATATAACAGAAATGTATCAGATATGCAACCATAAACACAGATATACAGTAATACATGATTTCTATTAATCAAAGAAATGTACAGAGACTGTAAAAATACAGAGTGAAAGACTCGCTAGAATGGTGGCAGCTTATCTCTGAGAAGAGATGTGACGACTACTCGCATTCTCAAGAAGATGGTTACAATGAGGCTCTAGAGGCCTTTTTACAATAGACGGGAATGCCAAAAGTCCTAGACATCCAAAAACCTAACCCTAGGAGATGAAGCACCAAAAGTCATGTGGGCCCCGTTTGGGTAAGTTGGTGCATCAACTTCCCGGTGTCGTAACTTTTGCATACGATCTTCGTTTTAGGCGTGTGATAGATCGTTGGAAAGGTATCGTCAAGGAGATTCATTTTGGGGGATCAATCATGCCTTTGGCTATCATTTAGAACCTTTATCTCGAAAAACCTTCATTTAGGCCCTCAAAATGGCCCCGAAAGTTAAAACCTGCTAAAAATAGTAAATTGCCAAAATTGCCAGAAAACAATTTTGAGCCATTTGGAAAAGGTGGGTGGCCATCGATATCCACCTGGATCATGACGGCTCTCGGGACTTCGCAAATTCTCCATGGAGAATTCCGACCCTCCGTTTCCTCCTTGACAATTCCCACAAATTGAACAAGCTATTCCTTCGCTGGAACTTATCTGCCTGCAAAGTAACTTTGCAGCGCCTCCCTTTGAACGCTTCAAGGTACTAACCCTCCTGAGCTTTCTCCACAACTCGAGTCTTCAAGAAGACTCCTGCACGCACTCCTTGCGGCAACCCTTCAAATACTTCCAAGTATTGAATTCTTCGACTCTGCGCACTCTCCTTGCAACAACAGTCCTTCAATTCTTTCCTTGGTTGATAAGTTCTAAACTTACAACAAGCCTGCGCACACCTTGCACGGATGTTGTGCTCAACCTGTACTTCTGCGGGAATGAGAACAATAGTATCCCTTCTGAGCTTTTAGAGGTGAACTCTGAACCCGTCGACGCACTTCTTGCGGACAAATTCATTGCACTCCTTGCAGGAATTCTTGCTCAAATAGAGAAACAATTCAAACTCATTCCTTACTCTTCCTCTCTCAGATTTCAAACATTTAACAAGAAATCATACATAAACAGCATCAAAGAAAATGTACAATCGAAAGAGTAAAATAGCTATAAGCATAACATTGAGCATTTACACACACAGAAAGAATTAGCACATCATGAGTCTAAATCAAAGCTTCATATATTAAATTCAGAACTTCTATACATGGATTCTACTACACAACTCTCTGCTTCTTCTCTGCTATATGCTCTCTTCATACAATTGGGAATAATAATTCCTCCTCATGATACGAATGATACAAGTGAGGGTGTCTATATATGTTTTCCCTTTGGCTCCTAAAACTGTCTAATCCACAATTCAAAGCTACCTACTTACATTTACTACACATAAATGTCTCTACCTACTACAGATGAGAACGAATCGCTCATGATCTGTTTACAATCTACAGGCGCACCTCCTCTTAATTACTTCATTAACATCTGCACATTTATTTCAAAACACTTTTGCAACGTGCTAGAATGCGTTGGTGCTTGTCCCAGCTGTCTTCCACCTCCATGCTTGATTGTTGTTGGCGATGTTCCTGCATCATACTCCCTCGCTTGAAAATTTTCATGGGCTCCTGTCCATGAGCTCTCGCACGGTCTATCCATTCTTTTGAATCTCTGCTTCTTTCTCCCAGCTGTCATCTTCAACTGGATGTCCCTTCCACTTGACCAAGTATTCAAAATATTCCTTTCTCCTGGTCCTCTTACTGACTCTCTTGTCCAGTATACTTTCCATCTGTTGTTTCTCTACAACTGGCATCTATTTGGCCCATTGAAACTCTGGTTGTTCACTGTTTGCTCCTTCTTCTCCATCTTTGTAAGGGTACAAATCTAAGATGTTGAATATCGGAGAAATTCCGATCCACTCGGGTAATTCAATCTCATATGCATTTGCCCCAAATTTCTTTATGATCCAACACGGTCCAATTTTCTTCATTTTCAATTTATTATATGTCCCCCTTGGAAACCTTTCCTTTCTTAAGTGTGCAAGAATCAAATCACCAACTTCAAACTGAAGTTGTTTCCTGTGTTGATCTTCTCTGCGTTTATACTCCTGGCTTGAATTCTGCAATCGCCTCTTCACTTGGCTGTGAAGTTCCCTCATTGCCTCGGCAAAATCTTCTGCACTAGCACTCCTAGTCATAGTCTGTTCTGAATCTCTCAATTCCGAAACTCCTCTTGGTTGCATCCCATAAACAATTTGGAATGGACTCTGCCCTGTGCTCCTGTTGATTGAATCATTATAAGAAAATTCCACCTGTGGCAGAATGTTGTCCCACTGATTGTGATGTTCAGTCACCAAACTCCTCAGCAAGTCTCCCAAGCTTCTGCTTACAAATTATGTCTTCTCATCCGTCTGAGGATGATAAGCTGAACTGAATGACAAGTTTGTTCCTAGCTTTTTCCATAAGGTTCTCCAGAAGTGTCCCACGAACTTGGTGTCTTGATCCGAAACTATGCTCCTTGGTAAGCCGTGAAGTCTGACAACTTCTTTGAAAAACATGTTTGCGATGTGAGTCATGTCACTGGTTTTCTGACATGGTATGAAATGTGCCATTTTAGAAAATATGTCTACCACCACAAAGATTGAATCAAACTCTCTTTGCGTTCTTGGTAATCCCAACACAAAATCCATGCTTATTGCATCCCATGGCCTCTCTGGTATGGGTAACCGTTGATATAATCATGTGTTCTGTTTCCTTCCTTTTGTGTGCTGACAAATTCTGCATCTGTCCATGAATATTTTGGCATCTGCTCTCATTCTTGGCCAAAAATATGAGCCATTCAATTTCGAGAACGTCTTATCATGACCAAAATGTCCGACCAATCCTCCACTGTGTTTTTCTTTCAGTAGATTCTCCCTCATGGAGAATTTTGGAATACACAGTTGATTGCCTCTGAATAATAATCCATCTTGGATCATATATTCATCCCATTGACTCCTATCTCTGAGAATTGGATTCTCAGATGCCTCATACGCCTCTTTGAAATCTAGATCATCTCTGTACATATTCCTGATATTATCAAAACTCAAAGTTCTGACTCTAAATTCCTGCACCAGTAAACATTTCCTACTCAAAGCGTCAACAACTTTGTTAGCAGTTCCAGAAATATGTTTAATTACAAAAGTAAAATTCTGCATATATTCAACCCATTTAACATGTCTTTGATTCAACTTCTCCTGCTGAGTTACAAATTGTAAGGCATGATTGTCACTGTATAAGACAAACCCCTTAGGAATCATATAGTGTCTCCATTTCTTCAATGCATGAATAATAGCATAGAACTCCTTGTCATACGTGGAGTATTTCACTTTCGCTTCATTCAGCTTCTCGCTGAAGTATGCTATCAGTATGTCTTCTTGGCTTAAGACTGCCCCTATTGCAAATCCACTTGCATCACATTTAACTTGAAATGTCTTACTAAAATCTGGCAACACCAGAATTGGTTGTTCAGTAATCTTCCTCTTTAACAAATTGAATCTTTTCTCTGCTTCTTCTGTCTAGTGAAAAGATTTATGTCTTTTCTTCACTGTGTCCATCATTCGTGTGCTAATTCCACTGAAATTCCTGATGAATTTTCTGTAGAAACTAGCCAATCCATGAAAACTTTGAACTTCAAAGATACTCTTTGGTGATGGCCAATTCTTAATCACCTCCACTTTATCTGGATCCATCTTCAACTTATCTGCAGAAATAACAAAACCCAAATAAATGAGCTATGTCTTCATGAATGAGGATTTCTTCATATTTATCAGCAGCTTATCTTGCTGTAATCTCTTCATCACTGTAGCCAAATGTTTCAGATGTTCTGCCTCTGTTGTACTGAAGATCAGTATGTCATCAAGATACACAATGACAAATGTTCCATTGAAATCCTTCAGGACTTCATTCATCAATCTCATGAAGGTACTTGGCACGTTTGTTAAGCCAAACGACATAACAAGCCATTCATACAACCCTTCATTGGTCTTGAATGTTGTCTTCCATTCATCTCCTTCTCTCATACGAATTTGATGATATCCACTTTTCAAATCAATCTTTGAAAAAAATCTTTCTCCACTCAACCAATCCATCAAATCATTCATTCTTGGCAATGGAAATCTATACCTGATGGTTATCTTGTAAATGGCTCTTGAGTCTGTACACATCCTCCAGCCTCCATCTTTCTTTGGACTGAGCATTTTCAGAACAGAACATGGACTCAAGCTTTCTTTAACCAACCCTTTGTCCATCAAATCCTAGACTTGTCTCTTGACCTCTTCATTCTCCTGCGGCATCAATCTGTACACTGCTTTGTTTGGTAAAATAGCTCCTGGTATGAGATCAATGTGATGACTTATACTTATGATCGGTGACAACGAACGAGGTAGTTCATCCACTACTATATCAACAAACTCTTCCAGCAACTTCTGGATTTCTTCTGGTAAATCATCCACTCTTGTGTTGGTCAAAACAATTCTAGGTTTCCTGACAACAATGAATTGTGGATCTTCCTTCTTCTTAACCTCTGTAAGAAGTTCCTTCCCACTCATGAGAAGTACAGTGGGAAGTAACAGTTGCTTACTTTGCTTACTTTGGTTCTTAACAGTTGCTTACTTTGGTTCTTAACAGTTGTTTACTTCAGGTTTCGCTTCCTTGTCCTTAATCGGAAGTAACATGTGAGTCCTCCCATTCTTCTCTAGGGTGTATGTGTTCTTTCTCCCATCATGAACCACATTCCTGTCATATTTCCACGGTCTTCCTAGCAATAGATGACAAACATCCATGGGAATGACATCACACAATATCTTATCGTTATATCCTCCTATTTTGAATTCAACTAAACATTGTTTAGTGACATTTACCTGATGTCCTTTTTGTAACCATGAAACTTTGTATGGTCTTGGATGTTCAATAGTCTCCAGCTCCAGTTTTTCTACCATCTCTGTAGAAACGAGATTGTTTGTGCTACCACTATCCATGATGAACTTGCATACCCTATCTTTGGTCTTGCAAATAGTCCTTTTCTGGCGTTAAGAAAACTTTCCTCATCACCAATGATCTTCCGCCTTCAGCATCCTCGGCTTCAAAATTACGCCTTTGTGCTTCGGCAAGGTGAGTATCACCACCTTCTTTCTTCTTATCTAGACATTCATAAGATTTGTGTCCATTCTTTCCACATGTGAATCATTTTGTTACTCCACCTCTGCCTCTTCCTCTTCCCCTGGCACAAGGAAAAGTGTTGTTATCAGCATACTTTCCTCTCTGTTCAGCATACTTCCCTCTCTGTGAGCTTCCACCTCTCTCATTTTGAGGTTAAGGTTTCTTCCACTCTTCCTTAGGCTTATGATTCCTATCTTGGACAACTGTTTTGCCTCTGGGATGATGTTTTCCTCGGTCTCTTTGAATTTGCTTTCATCTCATCTTCTCTTCAGCCTTTAGAGCCATCTGATCAGCATATTCCACCGTTCGGATGGTCATCATGCTCATCTCATCTTGAAGGTCATATCTCAGACCATTCATGTACTTGACAACCTTTTCATCATCACTTTCACGATGACCTTCCCTAATGTTTAGCTTGTAGAACTCTTCAGTGTACTCCTTCACTAACATCAACTTCTGTCTCAAATTCTACATCCTTCAAAACAGAGTGATTTGATAATCCTTGGGGATGAATTTTGCCTTCATCTTCGTGATCATTCTATCCCAACTCTTGATTTTCTCCTTGCCTTTGCAACATCTATTAGCTTGTAGTTCATCCCACCACAATGTTGCATGTCCTTTAAGTCTTGTGATAGCATGTTTGACCTTTTTGTCTTCCTCAACATCTTCATAGTCAAAATATGTGTCCAGAGTTCTAATCTAGTCTAGAAGCTCTTCAACATCTAGGTTTCCTTCATATACTGGAATGTCCATTTTTTCCCTGGAACCCATCCTTGCAACAGCCCTGAGTCGGCATTCATTTGTTGCATCTTCTGCTGCAACTTCTTCTCCTTCATGTCCAGCTTCATCTTCACTTTCAGATTCACTGACATCTCCAACACCGGCTATGCGCCTCTGTGTTGTCTCCATGTCCTCGAGTCTGGCGCGTAGGTCACGCATCTCTCTTTCTACGGATGTATCAAGCACTTGCCTGCCCCTTCTTCTTGGAATTTCCCTCTCCTCTAGTGGATCAGGTGTTTGTCTGTCTCTTCTTCTTGGAGGCATGGTAAATCTTTCTTTTCCCTGCTACAGAAAGCAAAGAAAATTTTCCTACGCTCTGATACCAAAACTGATGCAGACCCTCTATCGGCCCTCGGGTCAAGGTCCGCTATAGAATCGTTCTACTTCCTTCCCTTGAGTCGGATTGACTCTTCGATTCCTCTTTGGGCAATCCCACGCACATAAAATGGTGCTTCTCCACAGGTCCTTATGAATTGAGCCCACGCGATCAAACATGAAGCATCAATTCCAATCTCCCTCTGACCAAACAATGTGGTCGTATTTCTCGCGTTTTTGGAACTTCGAAGTTCGCAACTTCTCCTTCCAATTCTCTCAACTCTTCGCCTTCCGAAACCCGAAATTCCAATGCGCCGAAACGCTTGTCACGTCCTCTCCCACAACAGTATCGCATTTCACAATTTCGGGAATATCGAAAATGAAATCCCGAATTCTTATCCTCCGAAATGCCGAAATGCCGAGTTCCGACACGCTTCACCAATAGCTGGCCCCACACAAATCTTTTCGCCCCTTCTGGACTTCGCACTTTGCGATTTCATGAATCTCGCTACAAGGCTTTCGGTTCTCCGATTCATGAAACCCCAAAATGGTCATCAAATCTAGATACCTTGGAAAATCTGAACCATTCCTATGCATCCCTCATGACTATGAAAGCTGACAGGTTGATCTAGATTTGGAATTGCAGATTCTTTCCACGACTAGAAGATTTTGCCTCTGAGGATCAATGTCTAAGGCAGTGTTTGATGGTTAAAGACAACCCAAAAGAATTTTGAATGGCAACAAACAGGTAAGTGATGAATGGATTTACAATTTTTGGTAGTGACTAAGAAGAATCACTTATGAAAATCAACATCTAAGGCATTGTTTTAGTGGTTTAAGACAACCCCAAAATAATTTTGAATGGAAGCGAACAGGTAAGTGATGAATGGATTTACAAATTTAGGAAGAAGGTGAACATGAAGTTCCAAGACTTAGTTGAGAAAAAAAATGGGTATCACATTCCCAAAATTCTTTATTCACCCAACCCATCAAGAAATTATCAATCAATAACAGAAATCCATTTTAACTTACAAAATTCGCTAAACCTTATATACCATAAAATGTAATATACTGCAAAACTCAAATAAGGTTACCGTAACCAGTGGAGATGGATTGGACGATGTTCCTTGGCAACTGGCATTCCCTTCCTTTCTCCTTCTTGATAATCGTTGAGACTTCATTGGTACCTCCTAGCCAACTCTAGGGGTACTCTTCTTCCCCCTTAACCCCTCGAGTTGCAAAGGGGCCATGCACAAACACAACCAAAATACTCTAGCTCCCATCTCGCCTCGCAAGGTAGAGAAACCACTATGTCTCTTGAGTTGGGTATCAACTCTCACAAGTAAAACTAGTCAAAATTTCTCCAGCATAACCTTACTCATACTACTCATGATCCACTCCTCCTCTCAACCATTTCTTTTACAGAATTTTTTCTAGTGACCACTTTCCATTTTCACATTAAATTCATTTTTTTTTAATTAATTAGGAATTACTCCCCCCATACACTTGTCAATCATTCCCTTAGTTGCATCAATAAATCCACAATTTAATTAAATTAAATGTCAATTTCTCTCACCCATCCTAAAAGCGCTCCTAAAATCACTCCTAGCTCTCCCTTTATTCCCTTTATTTCCCTTTTAATGACTGGCGGATTTCTAAAACTGAGTTGTGTTTAATTTAGGAAAGTTCTTTAGTTAGACTAAACTAGATACCTTTTTGTGCTTACACATCTTTATGCTTTATTCCTTTCTTAATTTAAATTCTAATTTAGTATTTAATTGCACAAGTGTATTAATCACTTCTTAAGATTTATTTTTATTTTCATTGATTCTTAATTTGATTTATTTCATCCCCTCATCATTTAATTTAAAATTTTAGTTTTTAGTATTCTCACTCACTTAGACTTAGGCTTAGTTAAATATTTAATTGAAAATTCCTAGACTCTTAAGGATTATGCTTAATAAGTTCATTCTTTAGTTAATTAATTAATCAATTAATTAATTCAGTAGGTGCTCAAAGTTTTAAGGTTTAACATTCGCTCAAGTTTTCTAGGCCACCTAGATTCATTGACTCACTTTTTTTATACCACAACGTTCCCTTCAAGACGCACTCAGTGCTCCAAGGGTGCCACTTTCCTTTGATTCAAATTTTAATTACGCTATGTGCCCTTCAATATGCACTACATGCTCCAAGGGTGCCACTCGCCTTTGACTGGTTTTGGTAGTTGTCCAACCCTTGGAGTCAATACTCCATTCAGACGACCTTGTGAGAGACTAAGGGCCTCTAAGGAATAAGGACCTTGCTTTATTACATGCCCCTTAGAATCTTCATGAGCGAGTGTCTCAGTCTTTCCTCACGAAATCAAGGATATATTGAGCTAAGTAATCGTTAACCTGTAATTTGAGCCACAACGGGAGTTCTAGTAGGCTTTGATAGGGTTGTTGCCACATCTCTCCCTCAATATTTGGTTTCTATGCATGGACCCTTTACTCCTTATGTGAGTCTGATTAGAAATAAATTGCCATCCTACATCCATCAACTAAACATTTTCACTGATTCATAAACATCATAATATACCTGATCATATGTCACATATGCATAAATAAAAATACCCAAACCAATATAGTCCACTCCCTGAATCGATCCGGAGTCCAAGGAGGTCCATTGATTCCATTGGCATACTCAACCTATCAAGTGTCCTGCACACTCAAGGGAAACTCGTCAATAGCATAATTCAATACATAGATATCAAATAACATAACATCATAATTCATCAACATCATCATAAGAATCCATAAGAGAACAAACAACCATATACTAAAACCGGATCACTTTCATGCAAGTCTCTTCAAAGAATAAGTCAATAACATGTGCTCTCAAGAGAGAGATGTTACATACACCCCCTCTTGTTTTAAACTTTGTCCCCAAGTTTCATAGTACATAAATTTAGTAAATAAAGCATCTGACAAGATCTAAATGTCTAACTATAAAAAAAATATGGAAATTGTTGGCGCATGTCATATGCGTCCTCCCAGGTAGTCGAGTGTGGACTATAATTTTCCCACTAGACCTTGACCTGATTGACTGTTCGATGTCGTAGTTGTCGAATGTGATGATCCAGAATGTGGATTGGCTCTGTCGTGAGTGAACCCTCGTCTAACACCTGCAAAGAACTCATTTCAATCACATGTGTAGGATCACTAACATAATGTCTCAAAACAGATACATGGAAAACATCGTGCATACGCCTAAAAGAATCAGGCAAGGCTAGTCAATAGGCCATGGGCCCTCTCTTTTCCACAACTTTGAAAGGTCCCACAAACCTAGAAGATATTTTAGCGCTCTTTCCAAAATTGATCGAAATCTTGTGCGGTCTCACCTGCAATAAGACTCGATCACCAATTTCATAACTACGGTCAACGCGATGCGCATTGGCATAACTCTTTTGTTGATATTTCGCTTCTTTAATCCTTTGTCTTATCATTTGAATTGTTTATTCCATTTCTTGGGTCGCTTTTTGTCCTAGGACCCTATCCTCAAGCCGATCCCAACTCAAAGGAGTCTAACATGGTCTCCCATAAAGAAACTCAAAAGGTGCCATCTTAATGGTGCTTTGATAGTTGTTGTTGTACGCAAACTCTACCAGTGGAAAGAAATCTTACCAATGCTTTTGTTGGTCCATCACATACATATGCAACATATCTTCCAAAATTTGATTCATTCTTTCTATCTTCCCATCTGTCTCAGGGTGATACGTTGTACTAAAGTTAAGTTGGGTTCTCAAGGCCTATTGGAAACTAGTCCAAAATCATCCTGTAAACACCGATTCTCAATCGAATATGATCCTTTTAGGCACACCATGAAATATCCCAATATCACTGATAAAAACTCTAGGTATGTCTGACGCTTGATACATCGTACACACAGGGACAAAATGTGCACTCTTCATTAGAGTGTCAACTACCACGAAAATTGAGTCGTGCCTCCTTGTCGTCAACATAAATCCAATAATAAAGTCCATCGAAATTACCTCCCATTTCGATTTTGGAATAGCATGTGGTTGTAGCAATCTTGTCGGGTGTCTATGTTCATCCTTCACTTACTAACATTCTAGACATCTCACCATGTAGTTGACTATGTCTTCCTTCACTCCTTTTCATAAGAATAAGAGATTAAGTTATGCCCTCATCTTCGTGACACCTGGATGAGTCATGTACACT
Organism: Picea engelmannii; assembly: GCA_009831015.1. Classification (NCBI taxonomy): domain Eukaryota; kingdom Viridiplantae; phylum Streptophyta; class Pinopsida; order Pinales; family Pinaceae; genus Picea; species Picea engelmannii. The sequence continues at coordinate 253,176 of ML796603.1, forward strand.
TCTCTATGAGCTTCGTTTAAGATTAATCTTCTCAAATTGTCCTTAGGTGGTACGTAAATCTGGTTATTTTACCTCATTAAACCATCATTTTCCAATGTAAATCCCTCAAACTTTGATACCAATATGGTGTCTTGGCTGATATTTTCCTTAACCTATTTATACCAATCATTGTCACACTGTAAAGTTAGAATATTTTCTCGAAGATTTGTCTGAAGAGGTATCACTGAAAATATGTGTGGTCTCTGAATCAATGCATCTGCCACTCTGTTCATTGTCCCTTTTATGTAGGTAATTTCAAAATCGTACTAGCTAAGAAGTTATGACCAACGCCTTTGTCACGCATTCAAGTCACTTTGCATAAAAATGTGTTGCAAACCACAATGGTCTGTTTTCAATTTGAATTTTCATCCAATCAGGTAGTGCCTCCACACTCTCAGGGAATAGACATTGGCCAACAATTTCAAATCGTGCGTCACGTAGTTCTCCTCATGCTTTCTTAACTTCCTTGAGATGTAAGAGGTCACTCGACGGTTTTGCATCAAGACTCTACCTAATCCTTCCTTGGATGTGTCTGTTCATACCAAGAAGTCCTCTTCCATGTTGGACACTTTTATTATTGTTGTTGTCATAAACAACTCCTTGAGCCTTTGAAATGCTTCCATGCATTTATTGGTCCATACAAACTTCTTGTTTTTCTTTTGCAATTATGTGATCAGATTTTCTATCTTCAAAAAACCTTCGATGAACCATCAATAATATCCAACAAAACCCATGAAGCTACGTACTTTTGGTATGTTTGTTGGCCTAGGACATTCCATAATAGCATCTGCATTCGCTAGATCCACAACGATGCCTTCGCCGGAGATAACATGCCCCAAATAATGAATCCTCGATTGATAAAAAGAGCATTTCGACAGTTTCCCGTATAATTTGTTATCTTGTAAACACCGTAGTACCAAGTTCAAGTGTTCATGATGTTCTTTTGTCATCTGAGAATATATCAATATGTCATCAATGAATACTTGAAAAACTTGTCCAAGTATTCTCAAAACATCCCATTCATCAAGATCATGAATACCCCTGGTGTGTTTGTCAGTCCAAATGGTAAAATGGTAAACCTGTAATGCCCGAATCTCATCTTGAATGTGGTCTTAGGAATGTCTTCCTCTTTGATATGTAACTAGTGATATCTTGATCTCATGTCGATCTTCGAAAACACCGCCCTTTCATTTGGTCAAACAAATCATCTATTCTTGGCAACAGATATTGGTTCTTGATCGTTTCCTTGTTTAATTGATGGTAGCCAATAAAGAGTATCCACGATCCATCCTTCTTCCATATGAAAATAACAAGCGCAGCCCAAGGTGACACACTTGGACGTATAAGTCCTAGGTCCAACAACTCCTTTAGTTGCATTTTTAACTCCTTTATTTCAGGCGTTGACATCCGATAAGACGTTCTTGTTATCGTTTTAGTTCCAGGTTTTAATTCGATGGTAAATTCCATCTCTCCTTCGGGTGAAAAACCTGGTAACTCTTCTAGGAACACATCCGCAAACTCTCATACTACCATAAGGTTTTCTAATCCTTCCACCATTCACTTGTCGTTCAACACTAGGATTTCATATAAATTGCATCCCTTGCACATGCTCTTTTGTAGTTGTAGGTAAGAAATGAAACTTAGGGAAACTCCTTGGTTTCTTCCTACAAACACTCATCTTTGTCCCTCATCGTCTGTCAGACTCAACCATTTTGTCTTACAGTTGAGTATTGCATCATGTGATTCCAACTAGTCCATACTAATCATGACATCATAAGATCCTAAGATCGTGACATATAGGTTGGCCTTCATTACAAAATATCTGAGGTTGAGGCTATAGTCCGTAACCTTTCTTCCAAAATTATGCTTGTCTTCCGAAGCCATTTCCACGTAGCTAAACTCATCATGTCCGACTGCCTTTAACTTAATTATTTTTAGCGCTACACCAGAAATAAATCTCTCTGTAGCACCAGGATCTATCAAAATACTAAGGGTCTGGTTAGCGATGGTACCTGACGTCTCGAGCACAGTAAACTGGTGCTCAGCATGGAGGTTATTCATTGCTACATGAATCTGATGAGCCTTTCCCAAGTCTCCTACAATAGTGTGTGCAGATGGCCCAGTTGCTCTATCCCTCTCAACCAGAAAATCACGCTGGTAATGTGGCTCTCCAAAAGTCTAGTATTCGGTCTTCGGTCCAGTAATCCTAGTCCCTGAAGTAGAAGCTACGGGACCACCAGCCTGAAACCCTGGTCCGTTCCACTGAACATGCCTAAATTTTTGTTGATGCAAATAATGCTACTGTTGGTGTTGTGGTGCTATGTAGGGATTCCATTGCTGAAGCATCGATCGTCGTGGTGTCATGAACCTAGATCATCTTGGAGTGCCTCGAAACCATGAATATATTCTAGTTGGTGTCTGATGTTGTTGCGCACCTGATGTCGCCTATCCCATCAGTCTCGCAGTAGTTATGCTCTGACCCCTGCTGATCATCTCTTCCTCAACTATGAGGTCCTTTTGGACTGCATCGTGCAATGTCTGAGGCATTAGGATCCTCACTTTCGCATGAATGATGACATTAAGGGCGAACACAAACTTGTTGACCTTGAGCTTCTCGGTGTTCATATGTGGAGCATGCCTAAGAAGCTCCATGAAACATGCCTCATACTTGGGCACTGTATGACCACCCTGTCGCAAGGTGTTGAACTCATTGAGTTGGTTCTCTATGAATTCCTCTGACAAACACCTCTCCCAAAACCAAACCTTGAACAATTCTCATGATACGTCTTCGACGACCATGTTCAATTGTGGCAGGAGTGTCTTCCACCATAGAAGAGAACTACCCTTCAGCTGAAAGACGTCTATGCGGACTTTCATGTTGGAGGTGTAGTCATGAAGTGCAAACCACATCACTATGTTCTCAAACCATGCATCTGCAGCTACACCGTCCATGGCACCCAAGAACTCGAGAAACTTGACCTTCTTGAGTTCTCTGTGAATGCTAATTGTATTAGCCTGGGTGCATTGTGGACCCTTAGGGGGTACAGGTGCCCTGGCCTCATCTCTATCCAAATGGTTAATCAAGGCCTCTCACATCCTCTGAAAGGACCTCATCAACCCAACCACATCCCCAACAAAAACATGCTCTTGTCCAATGACTTTTTCTTCTCCTTGGGGGTTAGACCCCTCTAGCGTGGATTCTACTGGAGGCATCATACCTTCTCCCCTAGCACCACGTCCACTACCTCTGTGACACCTTGTAACCATGATTACCTACACGGACACAATTTAATTTAATTAGCGATAAATAATTAATTAAGTGTTAATATAGTGGAAAGCATAATGATCCCAAGTCGCGAGGTTGAACCAGATCTGATACCATATGTCACGGCCCCTCTGTTACGATGAGGAAAGTGAAGCATAAAAGGTATTTTTGTTTTTTTTACATTAGGAAGTTAACGTCAACAATATAAATCATAGTGATGCAAAATCAACGACATCATAAGTAAAAGATTTACCAGCTACTCATAATTGAAATCAATAATGACACATTCAATGCACCAACAAAAGGATAGAGACACATAAACATAAATAGCATCGTCTCTTAGAACATCGCAATCATGTTGAAACAATTTATAACAATGATCAATCAGATAATGAATATTAAAATGACTACTCGCCCAACCTACCCTGCAAGGTTAGGACCTCCAGGACACATAAGCAACGCTCAAGCCTAGGATCCAATTGATTTTGACCATTTAAGGTCTTAACGATAGCGATTTTTCTAGGGAACAAAGAGGTTCCTAAATCCCAGTAATACAATCAAGCCGCAATCAACTAGATCAAATCCATCAACCTAAACATCAATTATTCAAGCGTAAATGTCATCATCAACTTATCATCATACATCACATCTAACTCATAGTGTGAAAGTATTCTAACTAATCACATAACCCATCATACACCACATTAAATCCAAGGTGCAAGAGCAATTATCAGTTATATTCATGGTGCAAGATTCCAATCACATAAATGCAAACATCTGTCACATTAAATTTCATTTCGCGCAAGAAGTCTAATATCTAAACAATCATTCATTACATCATATTTTCATTGTGCGCAAGAAGTCTAATATCTAAAACCATCATTCATTACATTAAATCTCATTCGTGCAAGAAGTCTAATTACTTAATCAATCATACATCAACTTTAAGTGTGTTTGAGTAAGAAATAAACAATAATCAATTCTCATATAAAAAAGACAATTCCACAACATATAAACCAATCATTCATCACTAGTACTATGGTCGTTCCATTATTCTACAATAAAGTAATGTACAACCCTCATTAATTAAAAACATCAAACCTCTTGATAAATGGTTCTATTACTTACACAAGGAAGGATTGGACACATTGTTAGCATCCCAATAAAAGAACAATGGACATTGTGGTTCCAATCCATCCATAGACTTAGGCAATATCATAGTAAATCCATATAACTACTAGTAGATGTGAGGGCATTTTTATGACTCCTATTTCCCTTATTTTCATACTCCCTTACCAATCAAGGTAAAATTTTAGTCGAGAATTGAGAATTTAGAGAACTAGATAGTCTAAAATTGAACAATTAAGAGTTACCCTAGGAGTATACTAGAATGTATATTCTCATAAATAAACCCTTTTTAAATGGAACTAAAATTCGCCCCTCTACTTAAAGTAAATTTTAGCATCCCTTATGGTTATCATGCCCTTATATAATATACACATTTATCATATGTAAGGTTGGAGACTATCCTAGGTTGAAGCTTAACATAACCTGGTAATTGAAACAGAGCGATAAAACAAATGAAACGAGGAGACTGTAAATGCCTTATAAGTGACTACATGCAAGAAAAAATGGAACTCATGTATTGTTAATTGTGCCAGATATGACCAAATCTGACTTCATCATTCAACACAATAACCTCGACTCAGGGAGTTGTTAGAAATATATAAAAGGGACTTCTTGCCATCATAGACAGAGGAATAGTTCATGTACTTAATGATTGGGATGTAGGATAGATATATTTTGTATTTGCACTTAACATACCATGTACATGTATAAGATATGCATAAGGAGTGAGTACGCTATCCCGATGAGGTCTCGTCGATCCTAGAGATTAAGAAGGGTTTCAACGCAATTTTCAATGGTCAAACGCATTCAAATTTCGGGCAGATATGTTATCAATCGGCCAACGCAAGTTATATATACCATTACGATGATAGAGTATAGTTTAAGGCCACCCCAAACAAATTTCAACTGTAGTTTTCACAGGCATTCCAGTAGCCAACACAACAGTAATAATCGTAGAACAGATTTGAAATAAAATCCCGAATAGTCTAAATTACAGTGTGATGAAGGCAGGCAAGATGATATTCAACATTAAGCTACTGGTGGAGATGAAGAGTAAAGAATCTAAATAAGGAGATTGTTACAAGATCTGAGTTGAATGGGATGATTTTGGTTATCCTGAAATAGTCAAGGAAATGGTGTATGCCCAACAGGGATTCTATACCACTTCAATTATATTGATGATGATGATGAGGTTGTGCATCCGATGTGCACATCAATCCCCTATAATTATAAGAATAACTCCCAATAACCCTTAAATAACCCCATGGTAACCAAAACAATAAACTGTATGCGTCTTCAAAGGCCTAATTTGGGGATTCGAAGAAATATAAGGAGGCTGTGACTCTTCTTTCTTTCGGTGTAGATTTTAGCATACTCTAGAACAATCTCGGTGAACATCTCCACTTGGGAGAACTCGTTTTTGACATAATACCTCAGAAAATCCGAACCATTCCTACGCATCCCTCATGACTATGAAAGTTGACAAGTTGATCTAGATTCGGAATTGTAGATTATGGCTGCGACTAGAATTTTTTTCCTCTGAGGATCAATGTCTAAGGCATCGTTTGATAGTTAAAGACAACCCAAAATAATTTCAAATGGCAGCGAACAAGTAAGTGACGAATGGATTTACAATTTCCGGCATTGACTAAGAAAAATCGCTTCTGAAAATCAACATCTAAGGCAACATTTTAGTGGTTTAAGACAACCCCAAAAGAATTTTGAATGGCAGCGAACAGGTAAGTGACTAATGGATTTACAAATTTAGGCAGAAGGCGAACATGAAGTTTCAAGACTTAGTTGAGAAAAAAAATAGACATTGCATTCGAGAAATTATTTATTCACCCAACCCATCAAGAAATTATCAATCAATAATAGAAATCCATTTTACCTTACAAAATTCTCTAAACCTTATATACCATAAAACGTAATATATTGTAAAACTCAAATAAGGTTACCGTAACTGGTGGAGATGGACTGGACGATAATCCTTGGCAACTCGAATTCCCTTCCTTTCTCCCGCATGATAATCATTGAAACTTTATCGGTACCTTCTAGCCAACGCTAGGGGTACTCTTCTTCACCCTTATCCCCCCAAACCACAAAGGGGCCACACACAAACACAACCATAATACTATAGCTCCCAACTCGCCTCTCAAAGTATAGCTACCACTTTGTCTCTCAATCTAAGTATCCCAATTCTCACAAGTAAAACCGGTCAAAACTTCTGCAACATAACTTTACTCATACCAATGATGATCCAGTCCTTCTCTTAGCCATTTCTTTTATAGACTATTTCCTAGTGACCACTTTCCATTTGCACATTAAATTCATTTTTTTTAAATTAATTAGAAATTACTCTCCCCATACACTTGTCACTCGTTCCCTTAGTTCCACCAATAAATCCACAATTTAATTTAATTAAATGTTAATTTCCCTCACCCATCCTAAAAGCACTCCTAAAATCACTCCTAGTTCTCCCTTTATTCCCTTTATTTCCCTTTTAATGACTGATGCCTTTCTAAAACTGAATTGTGTTTAATTTATGAAAGTTTTTTTGTTATACTAGACTAGATACATTTCTATGCTTACACATATTTATGTGTTATTCCTTTCTCACTTTAAATTCTAACTTAGTATTTACTTGCACAAGTGTATGAATTACTTCTTAGGATTTATTTTTGTTTTCATTGATTCTTAATTTAATTTATTTCATCCCCTCATCATTTAATTTTAAAATTCAGTTTTTAGTCTTCTTGCTCACTTAGAGTTAGGCTTAGTTAAATATTTAATTGCAAATGCCTAGACCCTTAGGGATTATGATTAATAAGTTCATTATTTAGTTAATTAATTAATCAGTTAATTAATTCGGTAGGTGTTCAAGGTTTTAAGGTTTAACATTTGCTCAAATTTTCTAGGCCACTTAGATTCATTGACTCATTTTTTTTATACCACGATGTCCCCTTCAAGACGCAATCTGTGCTCCAAGGGTTCCACTTGCCTTTGATTCAAATTTTAATTACGTGACATGCCCTTCAAGCCACACTATGTGCTCCAAGGGTGCCACTCGCCTTTGACTAGTTTTGGTAGTTTTCCAACCCTTGGAGTCAATACTCCATTCAGGCGACCCTGTGAGAAACTAAGGGTCTCTAAATAATAAGGACCCTCCCTTATTGCACGCCCCTTAGAATCTTCGTGAGATACTTTCTCAGTATTCTCTCATGGCATCGTTGATATCTCAAACTAGACAATCATTAACCTACAATTCAAGCCACGACAGGAGCGCTAGTAGGGTGTGACAGGGCTACTTCCACACCTCTTCCTCAATATCTAGTTGTTGTGCATGGCCCCTTTACTCCTTATGTGAGTCTGATTAGCAAGCAATCGTCCGCCTGCATCCATCAACGAAACACTGTTAATGATCCATAAACAACATCTTAATATACCCGATCATATTTCACATATGCATAAATAAAAATACCCAAACCAATATAGTCCACTCCCTGACTCGATCTGGAGTCCAAGGAGGTCCATTGATTCCGTTGGAATCCTCAATCTTTCAAGTGTCCTGCACACTTACGGGAAACTCGTCAATGGCATTTGTCAGTACATAGATATCAAATAACATAACATCATAATCCATCAACATCATCATAAGAATCCATAAGAGAACATACAACCATATACTAAAATTGGATCACTTGCACGCAAATGTCCTCAAGGAATAAGTCAATAATATGTTCTCACAAGAGAGGGGAATTACATACACCCCTTCTTGTTTTAAACTTCGTCACGAAGTTTCACAGTACATAAATGCAGTAAATAAAGCATCTGGCAAGATCTAAATGTCTAATTATAAAAAAAAATGAAAATTGTCAGCGCATATCATATGTGTCCTCCCAAGTAGCCGAGTGTGGACTATAATTGTCCCACTAGAACTTGACTTGATCGATTGTTCAATGTCGTAGCTATCGATTGCAATGGTCTAGAATGTGAATTAGCTCTGTCGTTATCACACTCTCGTCTAACACCTGCAAATAACTCATGTCAATCACATGTCTAGGATCACTAACATAATGTCTCAAAATAGATACATGAAAAACATTGTGCATACACCTTAAAGAATCAGGCAAGGCTAGTCGATATGCCCTGGTCCCTTTGTTTTCCACAACTTTGAAAGGTCCCACAAACCTAGGAGAGAGTTTAACACTCTTTCCAAACTTGATCGAACTCTTGTGCGGTTTCACCTGCAAGAAGACTCGATCACCAAATTCATAACTATGGTCAAGGCGACGTGCATCGACATAACTCTTTTGTTGATCTTGCGCTTCTTTAATCATTTGTCTTATAATTTTCATTTGTTCTTCCATTTCTTGGATCGCTTCTGGTCCTACCAAAACCCTATCCTCAAGTCGATCCCAACTCAAAGGCGTCTGACAGTGTCACCCATAAAGAAACTCAAAAGGTGCCATCTTAATGGTTCTTTGATAACTGTTGTTGTACGTAAACTCTACCAGTGGCAAGAACTCTTCCCAATGCTTCTATTGGTCCATCACGTACATACACAACATCTTTTCCAAAATTTTATTCGTTATTTCTCTCTACCTATCTGTCTCAGGATGATACGTTGTACTAAAGTTAAGTTGGGTTCCCAAGGCCTCTTGGAAACTAGTCCAAATTCATCTTATAAACATCGTTCCTCGATCGAATATGATCCTTTTAGGCATGCCATGCAATCTCACAATCTCATTGATAACAAATCTAGCTATGTATGGCGCCTGATACGTCGTACACATAGGGATAAAATGTGCACTCTTCCTCATAGTTTCAACTACCACAAAAATCGATTCATGCCTCCTTGCCGTCAGTAGAAATCCCATAATAAAGTCCATCAAAATTACCTCCCATTTCAATTCTGGAATAGCTTGTGGTTGTAGTAATCATGCCAGATGTCTATGTTCAACCTTTACTTGTTGACATTCTATACATCTCGCCACGTAGTTGACTATGTCCACCTTCATTCATTTCCAAAAGAATAAGGGCTTAAGGTCTTCCCTCATCTTCGTGACTCCTGGATGAGCCATATACACTGCTCTATGAGCTTTGTTTAAGATTAATCTTCTCAAATCGTTTTTAGGCGGTACATAAATCTGATTATTATACCTCATTAAACTATCATTGTCCAATGTAAATCCCTCAAACTTTGGTACCAACATGGTGTCTTGGCCAATATTTTCCTTAACCTCTTTATACTAGTCATCATCGCACTGTAAAGTTAGAATATTTTCTCAAAGATTCGTTTGAAGAGGTATTATTGAAAATATGTGTGGTCTCCGACTCAATGCATATGCCACTCTGTTCATTGTCCCTTTTATGTAGGTAATCTCAAAATCATACTCGCTAAGCAATTCTGACCAGCGCCTTTGTCACGCGTTCAAGTCACTTTGCGTACAAATGTGTTGCAAACCACAATGGTCTATTTTTAGTTCAAAATTTTGTCCAATCAGGCAGTGCCTCCACACTCTTAGGGCATACAAAATGGCCAACAACTCCAAATCGTGTGTTGTGTAGTTCTCTTCATGCTTTCTTAACTACCTTGAGATGTAAGCGATCACTCGACCATTTTGCATCAAGACTTTGCCTAAGCCTTCTTTGGATGCGTCTATGCATACCAAGAATTCCTCGTCCATGTCGTGGAATTTTAGTATTGACATTGTCGTCAACATTTCCTTGATCCTTCGAAATGCTTCCATGTGTTTTTCGGCCCATACAAAATCCTTGTTTTTCTTCTGCAATTCCATGATCAAATTTTCTATCTTTGAAAAACCTTCGACGAACCGTCAATAATATCTAGCTAAACCCATGAAGACACTTACTTCTGGTACATTCTTCGATGCATGACATTTCATAATAGCCCCTACCTTCACTTGATAAACAACGATGCCTTCTCTGGAGATAACATGCCCCAAATAATGAATCATCGATTAATAAAAAGATGATTTCAACAATTTCCTATATAATTTGTTCTCTCGTAAACATTGTAGTACCAAGCGCAAGTGTTCATCATGTTCTTCCATCGTCCGAGAAAATATCAATATTTCATAAATGAATACTTGAACAAACTTGTCCAAGTATTCACAGAACACCCCATTCATCAAGCTCATGAATACCTCTGTGGCGTTTGTCAGTCCAAATGGTAAAACGATAAAATCGTAATGCCTGAACCTCGTCTTGAATGTGGTATTAGGAATGTCTTCCTCTTTGATACGTAAATGGCGATATCCTGATCTCAAGTCGATCTTTGAAAACACTGTTGTGCCTTTCATTTGGTCAAAAAAATCGTCTATTCTTGGCAACGAATATTGGTTCTTGACCATTACTTTGTGTTACACGTCAAAATTGCTCAGCTGGATAAGTGTCGCATTGTCCCTCTCAATTGTCGTAAGTGTCGCATCTTTCCCACAACTTTCGCAAGTGTCGCAAGTTGGTCACTAGTGTCGCAAAGGATGTTCAGACATACTGTCATGATAACGACACTAAGGGAACACTTATAACATCTCACATGACTGATTTGAAGGAGGATAACTGATCTACTGAAGTCAAACAACCTTTTGCCACCTGAAAGCACCTCAAAAACTGAGTTTTGGAGAGGAGCGCTCCCCCTTACACTATCTCGGAGCGCCGACGCTCCTCATACACTATCAGGGAGCGTTATAACGCTTCCAGGCCCTTTTGAAGGAGCGTTATAGATTTTGAGGGCGCCAGCGCCCCCTAAATACTACCAGGGAGCGCTACAACGCTCTGATATCCCTTTTGAGGGAGCGCTACCTATTCTGGGCGGTTGTTAAGCTGTTGAGATGAATGGGGGAAGCATCTTTTCATTCTTGGAAAGCAGTTGGATTCGAATCCCTGATCAAGCCATGATCCTAGGGAAGATCCTCAACTGAAGGAGGAAAATCCTCACCTTCCCCAAGGATATCTCA
>ML796603.1:264690-287644 GCA_009831015.1 Picea engelmannii
TCGGTTAAAAGGTACTTCTGTTACTCTTCCTTCTCATGCGTTAGGCTTAGATAGATTCGAAAGAAATTCAGTGTCCATGATAAGCACTTTTCTGTCTAGGGTTAAGGTCAAGCCTTAGAGGTCGATCTACTTGTCCGCAGGCATTTTTTCCTACAACACTTTGTTCAATTGACGATAGTCAATACAGAGTCTCCACGACCCATCCTTCTTCTGTATGAAAATAACAGGCCCCAAGGTGACACACTTGGACGTATAATTCCTAGGTACAACAACTCCTTTAGTTGCATTTTCAACTCTTGTAAATCATGGGTTGACATCTGATAAGACATTCTTTCTATCGATTTAGTTCCAAGTTTTAAGTCGATGGTAAATTCCAGCTCTCTTTCAGGCAGAAAACCTGGTAACGATTTTGGGAACTCGCCTGCAAACTCTCATACTACCAGAAGGTTTTCTAATCCTTATGCCATTCCCTTGTCATTCGACACTAGGAATGAATACAACCTGCATCCCCTGTGCATGCTCTTCCATAGCTGTAGAGAATAAATGAACCTTAGGGAAACTCCCTGGTTTCTTCCTACAATCAAACTCAACTCGTCTCTATCCCTCATCATCTTTCAAACTCAACCGTTTGACACAGCCCTCCCAACCCGCAGGTCAGAAGTCCACGCACACAGGATCTTTCCTCTTCCACTGGCCCGAAATAACTTCGAGAAATTTCCCCCTTTATACTTCGGGAGATCGGACTTCGTGATTTCGCAAATCCGGTCGTCAAGCGCCTTGTCTCTCAATCTATGAAACCCAAAAACAATCAACACTTGACATTTCCCTTGCCAATTTCAAATTTCTCCTTATCGCGATTTCGGGAGTTGTGATGTCAAGCAACTCGTCCCCTCGACTCTCGAAACCCGAATTACCGAAACTCCGATGCACTCGCAAGCTTGACTTTTCAACAGCTCTTCATTCTGTCGGGATTTCAGACTTCGTGAATCCTGATGCAAAGATTTCGAGACTTCACCCCACGAAAACCCGAAATAGTCAACGAAATTGGCTTTCCGTGCTGATAGTGCTTCACCTGTCCGCCCTGCCAATTCTTATGGCCCACATGCTCCTTTTGTCCCTTCGGGACTTCGCACTTTGTGATTTCGTGAGTCCTGATGTAAAGATTTCGGGACTTCAATCCATGAAACCCCAAATTGGAAATACTCGGGCAAATCCAATGGCCCCTGCTGTCTTGGACCTACGACTCTACTTCTCCTGAGCTTGAACCCTTTGAAAATACTCGTCGTAACTCCCCTTCTATTTTGCAAGATCTAACGGCTCGCAGGACTTCACGAATTCCCCACAGATAATTCTGACCGTTCGTTCTTTCCTTCACAAGGACTTCTGCAACCTTTTTACCAAAGCATTTTTTCACAGTATTTAACCACCTACGACCCAAACTTGCGATGCCTTCTCACTGTTCCAATGCACAAATGTCCTGTTCTTCCTTCGACGACTGTGGAGACTCTATCCCTTCTGAGCTTTCTCCAACTCTGAGTCTTTCAGAAAACTCCTGCTCGTACTCCTTGCGGCAGACCTTCAAACACTTCCAAGTGTTGAACTCCCTTCGACTCTACGCACACCTACAACAACAGTCTCTCAACAAGTCTTTCAGGTTACAAAACCTGAAGCTCTACTCAGTTTGTGCACACCTTGCACGGCTCATGTTCTTAACTTACACTTCTGTGAAAATGAGACCAATTGTTATCTCTCCTGAGCTTTCAGAGACAAACCTCTGAACCCTTTGTCAACACACTCCTTGCGGACAATTCAACTGCACTCCTTGCAGGAACTCTTGCTCAGATAGAGAAACAATTGAAACTCATTTTCCTTACTCTCTCTCTCTCAGATTTCAAACATTCAACGAGAAATCATTCATACATAGCATAAAAGCAATTGCATGACAGAAAGAGTAAATCATTCATGAGCATAACATTCAAAATGCATACACAGAGAATATTTGAACACCATGAGTCTGAATCAAAACCTTTTTGTATTAATCCAGAACTTTTGTACATGGAATTTGTCTACACAGCTCTCTGCTTCTTCTCTTCTATACTCTATGCTCTCAATTGGCATAATGGCTTTTACAATACACAGTTAGGGTGTCTATATCCCATTTCCCTCTTTCATTCTAAACTGTCTAATCTATGCATTAAATTCTATCTACTTGCATTAACTATTATAAATGCCTTCTACCTACTATGGACAAGAGCGGATCGTTCAAGGTCTGTTTACATTTTACAAGTGTGCCTCCACTTGATGACTTTATTAATGTTTCAAGAAATTTTCAAAATTTGCGTTGAGCGCTTTTCCAGCTATCTTTTATCTCCGTGTTGGCTCGCTTGAGATGCTCCTGCATCATACTCCCTTGCTTGAAAATTTTCATGGGCTCCTTTCCATTAGCTCACGCACGGTTTTTCCATGCCTATGGATCTCTGCTTCATTCTCCCAACTGGCATCTTCAACTAGATGGCCTTTCAATTTGACCAAATACTCAAAGTATTTCTTTCGTCTAGTCTTCTTACCAACTCTTTTGTCCAGTATGTGTTCCATCTGTGGCTCCTCTGCAACTGGCATTTGTTTTGTCCATTGGACCTCTGGCTGTTCATTTCCTGTCCCTATTTTCTCAGCTTTATATGGGTACAAATCTGATATATTGAATATCGGAGAAATTTCGATCCCATCGGGTAATTCAATCTCATAATCATTTGCCCCAAATTTCTTCAAGACCTTACATGGTCTGATTTTCTTCTATTTCAATTTATTATATATTCCTCTCGGGAACCTTTCCTTTCTCAAATGTGCCAGAATCAAATCACCAACCTCAAATTGAAGTTGTCTCCTATGCTGATCTGCTCTCCTCTTATATTCCTGGCTCGAACTCTGCAATCATTCCTTCACTTGGTTGTGAAGTTCCTTCATTGCCTCTGCGAAATCTTCTGCACTAGCGCTCGTAATCGCAGTCTGTTCTAAATCCCTCAGCTCGGAAATTCCTCTTGGCTGCATGCCATAGACAATCTGAAACAAAATTTTCCCCGTACTTCTGTTAACTGAGTCGTTATAAGCAAACTTTGCCTGTGGTAATATGTTGTCCCACTGGCTGTGGTGTTCTGTCACCAAGCTCCTCAAAAAGTTTCCCAAGGCCCTATTCACAACTTTTGTTTGTCCATCCGTCTAAGGATGATAAGATGAACTGAACGATAAATTTTTTCCCAACTTCTTCCATAATGTCCTCCAAAAGTGTCCTACGAACTTAGTGTTTTGATCCGAAACTATGCTCCTTGGTAAGCCGTGAAGTCGAATGACTTCTTTGAAAAATATATTCACAATGTGAGTTGCGTCACTAGTTTTCTGACATGGAATGAAGTGTGCCATCTTGGAAAATATATCCACCACCACAAAGATTGAGTCAAGCCCTCTTTGTGTTCTTGGAAACCCCAATATGAAATCCATGCTGACTGCATCCCATGGCTTCTCAGGTATGGGTAATGGTTGATAAAACCCTGCATTATGTCTCTTTCCTTTGGAATGTTGACAAATTATGCATCTGTTTACAAATCTCTTGACGTCTTCTCGCATTCCTAGCCAAAAATATGACTCATTCAACTTTGCGAACGTCTTGTCATGACCAAAGTGCCCGACCAATCCTCCACTGTGTTTCTCCTTCAGTAAATTCTCCCTCATGGAGCATTTTGGAATACAAAGTTGATTACCTTTAAACAGTAATCCTTCCTAGATCATGTATTCTTCCCATTGGCTTCTATCTCTGAGAATTGGATTCTCATTTTCTTCGTACACCCCTTTAAAATACGGATCGGCTTGATACATCTCCTTGAGATCATCAAAACCTAACGTTTTGACTTTGAACTCCTACAGTAACAAACACTTCCTTCTCAAAGCATCAACAACTTTGTTAGCAATACCAGAAATATGTTTAATCACAAAAGTGAAATTTTTCATGTATTCAACCCATATAACATGTCTTTGATTCAACTTCTCCTGTTGAGTCACAAACTGCAAAGCATGATTATCACTGTATAAGACAAACTTCTTAGGAATTAAGTAATGTCTCCATTTTTTCAATGCCTGTATAATAGCATAAAACTCCTTATCATAAGTGGAGTATTTCACTTTCACTTCATTCATCTTCTCACTGAAGTATTCTATCGGCATGTCTTCTTGACTCAAGACTGCCCCTATTGCAAACCCACTTGCATCGCATTTCACTTGAAATGTCTTTTGGAAATCCGGCAACACCAGAATGGGTTGTTCCGTGATCTTCCTTTTTAACAAATTAAAACTCTTCTCAGCTTCTTCTATCCAGTGAAAAGATTTATGTCTCTTCTTCACTGTGTCCATCATTGATGCACTAATTCCACTGAAATTTCTGATGAACTTCCGGTAGAAACTAGCCAATCCATGAAAACTTCTCACCTCAAAGATATTCTTCGGTGATGGCCAATTCTTGATTACCTCCACCTTATCTGGATCCATCCTCAATTTATCTGCAAAAATAACAAAACCCAAATAAATGAGCTTTGTCTTCATGAATGAGGACTTCTTCATGTTTACCAATAGCTTCTCCTGCTGTAACCTTTGCATCACTATAACCAAATGTTTCATATGCTCGGCCACTGTTTTACTGAAAATCAGTATGTCATCCAGATATACGATAACAAATTTTCCGATGAAATCCCTCAGGACTTCGTTCATAAACCTCATGAAGGTACTCGACGCATTTGTTAAGACAAGCAACATAACAAGCCATTCATACAACCCTTTGTTAGTCTTGAAGGTTGTCTTCCATTCATCACCTTCTCTCATGCAGATTTGGTGATAACCACTTTTCAAATCAATCTTCGAAAACAAATTTGATCCACTCAAGAAATCCATTAGATCATCCATCCTTGGCAATGGAAACCTGTACCTGATAGTTATCTTGTTAATCTCCCTCGAGTCAATACACATCCTCCACCCTCCGTCTTTCTTCGGACTGAGTACTGTCGAAACAGCACACGGACTCAAGCTTTCCTTGACCAGACCTTTGTCCAACAAATCTTGGACTTGTATTTTGACCTCTTCATTCTCCTGTGGCGTCAATCTGTACGCGGATTTGTTTGGAAAACTAGCTCCCGGTATGAGATCAATATGATGACTCATACTTCTGATCGGTGGCAACGAACGAGGTAGTTCGTCCACTACTATGTCAGTGAACTCTTCCAGCGGCTTCTGGATTTCTTCTGGTAAATCATCCACCCTTGTGCTGGTTAAAACAATCTTTGGCTTCCTGACCACAATGAATTGTGGATCCTCCTTCTTCTTAACCTCTATAATAAGTTCCTTCCCACTCATGAGAAGTACAGTGTTACTTACTTCAGGTTTCACCTCCTTATCTTTGATTGGAAGCAACATGTGAGTTCTCCCATTCTTCTCTAGGGTGTATGTGTTCATTCTCCCATCATGAATCACATTCCTGTCATATTTCCATGGTCTACCCAGCAATAGATGACAAACATCCAAGGGAATAACATCATAGAGTATCTTATCATTATACCCTCCTATCTTAATTTCAACTAAACATTGTTTAGTAACAGTTACCTGATGTCCTTTTTGTAGCCATGAAACTCTGTATGGGCTTGGATGATCAATCATCTCCAGCTCCAACTTTTCTACCATCTCTGTTGAAACAAGATTATCTGTGCTACCACTATCCACAATGACCTTGCATACCCAGTCCTTGGTTTTGCAAGCAGTCCGGAAAAGTCTGTTTCTTTGGACTGAACTCTCCACCTCCTTCTCTGGTGTCAAAAGAGATTTTCACATCATCAACGATCTTTCGCCTTCAACATCTTCTGCTTCAACATTCTACCTTTGTGCTTCGCCAATGTGAGCCTCTCCACTTTCTTTCTTTTTGTCTATACACTCATAAGACTTGTGCCCAGCCTTTCCGCATGTGAAGCATGTTATTACTCTACCTCTTCCTCTTCCTCTACCTCTGGTACGAGGAAACATATTACTATCAGCATAATCTCCTCTATGTTCAGTATGTTGTCCTCTCTGTTCATCATATTGTCCTCGTTGTGAGCTTCCACCTTTGTCAGTTCGAGTCTGAGGTTTCATCCAGTCCTCCTTGGGTTTCTGATTTTTATCCTGGGCAACTGATTTGCCTTTGGGCTGACTTCTGCCTCGGCCTCTTTGACCCTTCTTTCGTCTCAGCTTCTCTTCTGCCCTTTAGATCTATCTCATAATCATATTCCACCGTTCAAATGGTCATCATGCTCATCTCATCTTGAATGTCGTATCTCAGGCCATTCATGTACCTGGAAACTTTTTCATCATCGTTTTCTCGATGACCTGCCCTGATGTTCAGCCTGTAGAATTCTTCAGTATATTCTTTCACTGTCATCAGCTTCTATCTCAAGTTTTTCATTCTTTGAAACAGAGTAATCTGGTAATCTTTGGGGATGAATTTCGCCTTCATCTTTGCAATCATCCTATCCCAACTCTTGATTTTTTGCTTGCCTTTGCAGCGTTTGTCAGCTTGTAGTTCATCCCACCACAATGTTGCATGTCCTTTCAATCTTGTCACAACATGTTTGACCTTCTTGTCCTCTTCGACATCCTCATAGTCAAAATATGTGTCCAAAGCTCTAATCCAGTCTAGAAGCTCCTTTGCATTGAGATTTCCCTCATAAACTGGAATGTCCATTTTTTCTCTTGCATCCATTCTTGCAATAGCCTTAGGCAAGCGTTCATTTGCTGCATCTTCTATTGTGACTTCTTCTTCGTCATGTCTAGCTTCATTGTCACTTTCAGAATCACTAAGATCCCTAGCACCGACTGTGCGCCTCTGTGATGTCTCCATGTCCTCAAGTCTGGCGCATAGATCACGCATCTCTCTCTCCATGGTTGGATCAGGCATCTACCTACCCCTTCTTCTCGGCATTTCCCTATCCTCTCGTGGATCGGGTGTTTGCCTATCCCTTCTTCTTAGCGGCATGGTGAATTCTCCTTTTCCCTGCTACAGAAAGCAAAGAAACCTTTCTGTTCTCTGATACCAAACCGGACGTAGCCCTCCCAACCCGCAGGTCAGAAGTCCACGCATACAGAATATTTCCTCTTCCACTGGCCCGAAGAGCTCTCAACAATTGGCTCTTCTATTTCCCTTTCGGGAAATCTGCACCCACAAATAACTTTGAGAAATTTCCCCCTTTATACTTCGAGAGATTGGATTTCCCAATTTCGCGAATCCGGTGGTCAAGCGCCTTGTCTCTCAATCTCTGAAACCCGAAAAAAGTCAACACTTGACCTTTCCCTTGCCAATTTTGGATTTCTCCTTATCGCGATTTTGGTAGTTACGATGTCAAGCAACTCGTCCCCTCGACTCCCGAAACCCGAATTACCGAAACTCCGATGTGCTCGCAAGCTTGACTTTTCAACAACTCTTCATTCCGTCGGGATTTCAGACTTCGCGACTTCGAGAATCCTAATGCAAATATTTCGAGACTTCACCCCACGAAAACCCGAAATAGTCAACGAAATTGACTTCCATGCCGATAGTGCGCCACCTGTCTGCCCTGCCGATTCCTATGGACCACACGCTCCTTTCGGTCCTTCGGGATTTCTCACTTCATGATTTTGCGAGTCCTGATGCAAATATTTCAGGACTTCAATTCACGAAACCCCGAATTGGAAATATTCGGGCAAATCCAACGGCCCCTGCTTGCTTGGATCTACAGCTCTACTTTTCCTGATCTTGAACCCTTTGAAAATAATCATCGTAACTCCCCTTCTATTCTGCGAGATCTGACGGCTCACGGGACTTCGCTAATTCCCCACAGAGAATTCTGACCGTTTGTTCTTTCCTTCACAAGGACTTCTGCAACTTTTTTACCAAAGCATTTTTTCACAGTACTTAACCACCTACAACCCAAACTTGCGATGCCTTCTCACTGTTACAATGCACAAATGTATTGTTTTTCCTTCGACGACTGTGGAGACTCTATCCCTTTTGAGCTTTCTCCAACTCTGAGTCTTTCAGAAAAATCCTTCTCGCACTCATTGTGGAAGACCTTCAAACACTTCCAAGTGTTGAACTCCCTTCGACTCTGTGCACACCTACAACAACAATCTCTCAACAATTCGTTCAAGTTACAAAACCTGAAACTCTACTCAGCCTGTGCACACCTTGCAAAACTCATGTGCTTAACTTACACTTCTATGAAAAAGAGAACAATTGTTATCTCTCCTGAGCTTTCAGAGACAAACCTCTGAACCCTTTGTCAATGCACTCCTTGTGGACAATTCAACTGCACTCCTTGTAGGAGCTCTCGCTCAGATAGAGAAACAATTGAAACTCATTTTCCTTACTCTCTCTCTCTCAGATTTCAAACATTCAACAAGAAATCATTCATACATAGCATAAAATCAATCGCATGACAAAAAGAGTAAATCATTCATGAGCATAACATTCAAAATGCATACACAGAGAATATTTGAACACCATGAGTCTGAATATAAACCTTTTTGTATTAATCCAGAACTTTTGTACATGGAATTCGTCTACACAGCTCTCTGCTTCTTCTCTTCTATGCTCTATGCTCTCAATTGGCATAATCTCTTTTACAATACACAGTGAGGGTGTCTATATCCTGTTTCCCTCTTTCATTATAAACCGTCTAATCTACGCATTAAATTCTATCTACTTGCAGTAACTATTATAAATGCCTTCTACCTACTATGGACGAGAGCGGATCGCTCAAGGTCCTTTTACATTTTACAAGTGTGCCTCCACTTGATGACTTCATTAATGTTTCAAGACATTTTCAAAATTTGCGCTGAGCGCTTTGCCAACTGTCTTTTATCTCCACTCTGGCTCGCTTGAGATGCTCCTGCATCACCGTTTCATCTTACAGTTGAGTATCGCATCATGCGATTCTAACTAGTCCATACTGATCATGACGGCATAAGTAACTAATATCGTGATGTACAAGTTGGCCTCCATTACAAAATATCCCAGGTTGAGGCTACAATCTATAACATTTCCTCTAAACTTATGCTTGGCTCCCAAAGCCATTTCCATGTAGCTAAACTCATCATGTTTGATTGCCTTTACCTTAATTTGTTTTAGCATTGCACCACAAATAAATTTCTTTGTAGCACCGGGATCTATCAAAATACTAAGGGTTTGGTCAACGATAGTACCTAACAACTCAAGCACAATAAACTGGTGCTCGACCTGCTAGCCATTAACCACTACATGAATCTTCTGGCCCTTGCCCAATTCTCTTACTGTAGTGTGTGTGGTTGGATTGGATTCTCTGGACCTCTCAAATGGAAAATAACACTGGTAATGTGGCTCTCCACAAGTCGAGCATCTGATCTTCGGTCTAGTACTCCTAGTCCCCGAAGTAGAATTTGCAGGCCCACGAGCCTAAAACCATGGTTTGTTCTGTTGAATAGGCCTAAACTATTGTTGTTGCAGACGACGTTGTTTTTGATGTTGTGGTCCTCTGTAGGGAGTCTGTTGTTGAGGCATCGGTCATCATGGTGTCTTGAACGTGGATCCTCTTGGAGTACCTCGAAATCCTGAAGAATTTCTAGCTGGTGTTTGATGTTGTTTCACACCTGATGTTGCCTGTCACATCGATCTCACAGGAGTCCTGCTCTGACCCCCACTGATCAGCTCTTCTTCACCTATGAGGGCCTTCTCGACTGCATCATGTAATTTCTAAGGCATTACGATCCTCACTTTCGCATGAATGATGATGTTAAGGCCGAACACAAACTTGTTGACCTTGATCTTCTCGGTGTTCAGATGTGGAGCATGCCTAAGAACCTCCATGAAACATTCCTCATACTCGGACACCGTATCACCACCCTGTCACAAGGAGTTGTACTCATTGAACTGACACTCAATGAATTCCTCTGGAAAATACCTCTCCCAGAACTTCTCCTCGAATAGTTACCATCATATGTTTTCGATGGCCATGTTCAGTTGTGGTAGGAGTGTCTTCCACCATATAAGAGCGCTCCCCTTCAGCTGAAAGACCGCCATGCGAACTTTCATGTTGGAGGTGTAGTCGTGAAGTAAGAATCACATCGCCATGTTCTCCAACCATTCCTCGGTGGCTACATCGTCCATGGCACCCAAGATCTCGGGAAACTTTACCTTCTCAAGTTCTCTGTGAACACCACCATTATCGACTCAGGTGAGTTGTAGACCCTCAGGGGGTACAGGCGCCCTGGCCTCATCTCTATCCAGATGGTTAATCAATGCCTCTAACATCCTATGAAAGGACCTCATCAACCCAACCACATCCCCCACAACAATTTTTTCTTGTCTAATGACTTTTTCTTCTCCTTGGGGGTTAGACCCCTCTGGCATGGATTTTACAGGAGGCATCAGGCCTCCTCTCCTAGCACCACGTCGTCTACCTCTACGATGCCTTCTAACTATGATTACCTGCAGGGACACAATTTAATTTAATTAGCGATAAATCATTAATCAGGTGTTAATACAGTGGAAGTCGTAAGGATCCCTAGTCGTAGGGTTGAACTGGCTTTGATACCATATGTCACGACCCCTTTGTTACGATGAGGAAAGTGAGGCATAAAAGGGGGAAAAAAAATTACAGTAGTAAGTTAACGTCAACAATATAAATCATAGTGATGAAAAATAAATGACATCATAAGTAAAATCATTACCATCTACTCATCATTGAAATCAATAATGATGCATTCAACGCATCAACAAAGGGATAGCAACACATAAACATAAATAATGTCGTCTCTTAGCACATCACAATCATCTTGAAACAATTTATAACAATGATCAATCAGATAATGAATATTAAAATGACTACCCGCCCTACCTGCCCTGCAAGGTTGGGACCTACATGACACATAATCAATGCTCAAGCCTAGGATCTAATTGATTTTCACCGTTTAAGGTCGCAGGGCCGACGACTATTCTAAGGAGCAAGGAGGTGTCTAAATCCCAATAATGCAATCAAGCCACAATCAACTAGATCAAATCCATCAACTTAAACACCAATTATTCAAGCATAAGGGTCATCATCAACTTATCATCATACATCACATCTAATTCATGGTGCGCAAGTATTCTAACTAATCACATAACCCATCATACACCACATTAAATCCAAGGCGCGAGAGAAATTATCACTTATATTCATGGCGCAAGATTCCAATAACATAAATGCAAACATCTATCACATTAAATTTCATTTCACGGAAGAAGTCTAATATCTAAACCATCATTCATTACATCATATTTTCATTGTGTGAAAGAAGTCTAATAACTAAAACCATCATTCATTACATTAAATTCCATTTGTGCAAGAAGTCTAATTTTTTAATCAATCATACATCAACTTTATTTCATGGTGCAAGAGAAATCTAAATACTTAATCAATCATACATCAACTTTAAATGCGATTGAGCCAGAAATAAACCATAATCAATTCTTATATAATAAGGACAATTCTCCAACATATAAACCAATCCTTCATCACTAGTACTATGGTCTTTCCAGTCCGCAACATATAACAAGGAAAAATCCGCAACATATAACAAGCACAATTCCGCAACATAAAAAAGAGTTGCTAGGGGGTCCCCACATATTAGTTACTATTGATTTTACCCTTATCTTTATTTAATCATATTTAATTATGAGTTGTCCCTATTAGCTAAAATTAGTTAATAACTTAACTCAAGGGTAGTTGGAACTACTCAAACTACTTTTTGAGAGATAAAATAAGAATTCAAGGGACATGCAAAGGGAGAGGAGATAGAGACAAAACTATGATAAGGTTTTCTCTTGCTATAGAATGAGATTGCATTACTACTTCATCCGTTTCTGAAATACTCAAAGGTAAAGACTTCTTATTGATAGAAGGGTCTTACTTAATGTGGTAATAGGGAGGACCAAGAAGCATTGATTATTGACATTCTTATAAGGTTGATAATCTATTTCTGATAGTCTGTAAATTCTTATTGGATTTCTGAATTGTTTCTTAGTGCTAATTAGGAATTTTGTGCAGAGTCAAAATAGTGGAAAATTGTGGCTTGTTGATCCATTTGTTTTTCAATATTGGTTTCACTTGGGAGGAACCAGTCATCTCTGTGATGATGTAACCTTTTACTTCTAAGTATTTTTTTGGTCCTTACCCATTCTAGGTATGAAAGAATGTATTTGTCATTGTTCCAGAATTGAATGAATAAAATCACTTAATGGTTTTGAAGTCTCATTTTGGATTATGTGTATGATATTATTTCATATTTTTTTTTTTTCATAACTAGTCATCAAACTTTTTATATTTTTGATTTCTTTCATTTTTACTTTTTTCATTATCATAAATCAATATAAAAGACAACATTTATCTCAAGAGAATGTTTCTTTAAAGATAATTGATAATTTTGCAAAAAGGGCTATAAGCATAGGGTAAAAATCTCGATTATCTTTCCTTAGCTTGACAAGATTAAAAATTATTGGTATTAGAACAATTATTCCTTTTCATCTACACAGGGAACCCATAAGCCTATGTCAGTAAGGAAAATATCAACACATCAGTTCAATAAGTATAATGTAAAGGGTGTCCCTTGTATGCTACATAAGTGCTAAATTTAACAGAAAATAACAAGATGAAAATCGAAGGCCACCTGATTTTGTATAGATTCAGAGATGTGTTTCCAAAGGATGTACCTGGACTACCTCCTACGAGGGACATTGAATTTTATATAGAACTAATACTAGGATAAATATTGACATCTAAGGTACCTTATAGGATGAGCACATCGGATTTCATGGAAGTAAAAATGCAGTTGAAGGAAATGTTAGATAAGGGGTATATTAGACCGAGTGTGTCCTCATGGGGAGCACCAGTGTTGTTTGTAAAAAATAATGATGGTAATCTTAGGTTATGTATTGAGTACATAAAGTTAAATAAGATGACCATAAAGAATAAATACCCACTACCTGGAATTGATGATCTTTTTGATAAACTCAGAGGAGCTACAATGTTTTCTAAAATAGACTCGTGGTCTCAATATCATCAAGTCAGAATTAAGGATGAGTATTTCCATAAAACTTCTTTCACAACGAGTTATGGACACTATGAGTTTGTGGTGGTTCCATTTGAGCTCATCAATGCACCAACCACATTTATGTGTTTAATGAAAAAGATTCTTAAGAAATATTTGGAAAAGTTTGTTCTAGTTTTTATTGATGACATTCTGATATATTCCAAGGCCAAGGAAGAGCACAAGGAACATATTAGATTGGTATTACATGTTTTGAGAGGGAACTAGCTATATGATAAATGTAGCAAGTGTGATTTCTTCTAGAGGAAAATCAAATATTTGGGTCATGTAATATTAGAAAATGGAGTGGCAGTAGACCCAAAAGAGATCAAGGAAATCATGGATTGGTCATCCCCTAGACATGTATCAGAGGTAATATTGTTTATGGGATTGGATGGATATTACCAAAGGTTTATCAAAGGATTTTAAAAAATCGGCCATAGGATCACTTCATTGCAAAGAAAAGGAGTGAATCGTTTTGGGTCAACATATTGTGAAGCAAGCTTCCAAGAACTGAAATATCTTTTGACCAATCCCCCTATCCTAAAAATTGCAGACCCTACGAAGGATTTCCTAATTTGTACAGATGCTTGCAAGGAATGACTTGGTGGATTCCTCATGCAAGGAGGACACAATATCTATTATCAATCAATAAATTTGAATTAGCATGAGCAGGGCTATGTTACTCATGACCTAAAACTTGCATCCATTGTATATTCTTTGAAAATGTGGAGACATTACCTAATCAGGAGAAGGTTTTTCTTAATGATAGCTCACTATGGAATAAAAATTTATTTGACCAGCCACCTTTAATTTCCAGACAGGTTAGATGGATAGCACTTATCAATGAGTTTGAATTTGAAATTAGACACATTAGAGATAAGGAAAATTGAGTGGAATATGTACTCGGCAAGAGCATGAAGACGATACACTTAGTAGTAGCAAGCACATGTGAATATCATATAAAGAAAAAAATTATATTTCTCTTACATAATGATAATCATTTTAACTTAATAAAAGAAATCATGCAGTAAGATCCCAGAGGGAAAAATTATGAGTAATACTATCTCACAAAGGATGGGTTTCTCTTGTACAATAACATAATGTACATACCCAATTCAACCGAGTTGAAAAACCTCATATTGGATGAGTTTCATAGGAGATCCTATGTGGATAATCTGGGTTATCAAAATATGATAACAATAGCAAGAAAATTATATTTCTGGCCAAGAATGAAAAGGGACGTCACAAAGTATATTGCTAAGTGTTTGGAGTGCCAAAAAGTCAAGGTTGAGCACAAACACCCAGCAGGGTTGCTGCAGCTAGTGTAGATCCCAGAATTGAAACGTGAGACTATCTACATGGACTTTATCATGGGATTACCAAAAACAAAAAAAACAACATGACATGATCATGGTGGCAATGGACAAATTGAGTAAGGTAACTCATTTTATTCCAAGTGAATCCACCTATAAAGAAGTAGATGTTGATATCTTTATAAAGGAAATTTTTGTATTGCATGGGATGCCCAAGATAATCATTTCAGATTGGTTGAATTCACATAAAATTTGTGTAAACGCCTATTTTAATTATTTGGAACACAATTAGCCTTTAGCACTTCTTACATACTCAAATAGATGGGAAAAATGAGAGGGTAAGAAAAGCGTTATAAGATATGCTAAAGATGCATGTTATGCACGATATTAACAAATGGGAGGAATATTTTACCTTGGTATAATTCGCCTACAATAGTGGCTATCAAGTCATTAATAATGATCCAATTTGAGGCTCTGTGTGATAAAATGTGTATAATTGCAATTAGTTGGGACGGGAAGAATATGGAATAGGAAGAATACCCTTGGATCCGATATGTTGAAGAATATGGAACAAGAAGTAAGCATAATTAAGAAGAATATGAAAGTGGCTCAAGATAGGTAAAAGAGTTATGCTAACAACCAAAGAACTCATAAATATTTCAAGGTGGGAGACCATGTGTATATGTATTTAATCCTAAGAGAATATCCCTAAGAATGAAAACTTGTTCCAAGTTGGCACCCCACTATTTTGGACCATTTGAAGTCTTATAAAGAGTGGGATTGATGGCATATTGGATTTCTCTACCTCCAAAATCAGAGCCCATAATGTGTTCCATATATCTCAGTTAAAGAAATATATTCATGATTCTAAGCAAGTTATTGATTGGACTATGATACAAGTGGAACTATAAGGAAACTTCCATCTTGACCTCAACACATCTTGTACATGAGAGAGTCACTACTCCGGAACTAACCCATTGTGAAATTCAAGGTGCAATGGAAACATTTTGGACCAAATGAGGCCACATGAGATCTAGAGGATGCCATGAGAATGGCATAATCATTTTTGTTTTCTGTATAAGGAATGTTTACACTGATAGTAAACATCAAGGATGGTGTTTATTTTAAGGGGGGGGGGAATGTAACACCATGTTTTCCCCTAGTCTGTAATTATAATTAATACTTAAAGACTATGAATAATAGACAATGCAATTGTGTTTTACGTTAATGACAATTTCCAGCAAGCAGACTGAAGGGTGAAGCCTTGAATTACCGACCATGATACCAAGAGTGATAAATGGTGAGAGGGACTGTGAATAACCTTGGTCTCCCAAAGAATTAAACTTCACTTGAGAAATCCTTGGTTCCTAAGTCTATTTGATTAATTTTACCTTCCTTTTCTCAAAAGAACCAAGCAATGAGAAAAGACCTGATGGTTGAGCAATTAATTCTTCCTTCAAGAAGGTGTAGGGAAAAACAGTTGGATCAATTGAATTTGTTAGCCAAAAAGAACCACATAAGTGCCCCTTCAATTTTGTAGTTTAACTTCCAAAATATTATGATAGAAGAAAGAGAAAGGAAGCCTGAGGAGGGGGGGAATTTTCCTGATATAGATAGAAGGGAAGTGCACGAGTGTAGTGCACAAGTGTAGGGAAAAAGTGAATATTTTGAGAGGAAAAATGGGAATCTTACCCATATATATTTTGGTCGAATTGAAGTAGATAATACCTAGACCCAAACTTGAGTAGAGAGGGTCGTGAGCTAGTTCTTTGTAGATAGAAACTGACACTTCTAATGGGATGGTACTAAGGAACTTTATAGTAGTGAAGGGACTCCCTTGTGCAGAGGAAATATAGCGAGCATGGAATTTGGGAGGTGCGTGGTGGCCTTGGACTAAAAGGGTAGAATGAATTTCTTTTGTTGCTTGTTAATGAAGGAGAGTGGCCATCAAGTTAAAACCAAGAACTTGTGAGAAACCTGTGTGTGTCCCTTGGTGGTATCATGGCCTGGAATGGGTATGGCATGTTGTAGAAAGCACAAGTAAAGTATAGACTAAGGTTGGGTGGAAAGGAATACACCCTTATTCAGCTAGAAGATTGGATTTTATCCTAGAAACAGAGAAGTATTCTTATTGTTCCTTGCAAAAACCAAATCTTTATAAATGAATGTTAACCTTCACATTTCTAAACCATTGATGGTTTCTGAATGTGATGAATGAATGTTCAAGTCTAATATATGTCTATATGTTGAACATAACTCCAGGAGGGAGAATACCCTTTGATTCTAGGTGTGAGAAACCATAATTTTGGGGCCTATGACCTCATTGTTCTTTGAAATAGAAAGTTTGCATGATGTAAATCATGGTTCTGGGTAAGGATGTTGGTAGAATTAACGTTTCTTTTGTGTTCTTGGGTTTTTTTCCTGTAATACCTTGGATAGAATCCTTACGAGAAATGGAAGAAAGGTGAAGAGTTTATTAACACGTGGAATGATGTTAATCCCTTGAGTTTTAATTTTCTTAAGTCATGGAAATGGACACGTTTGGCTTATAAGTCCACTCACATGGCCCCCATGTATTGACTTGAACAACTCTAGACCATAAATCATATGGAAAGAGTCAATCTTGATGCTTCATCGAGGATTCAAATAACTAAAGTTCCATAAGACTTGGCATAACCTCAAGTCTGATCAGGATAGTCCAACTAAAAAAAAATGAAAGTTGTTTGGAGTGTTGGTCTTTGGAAAAATACGCAAGAGTGGAGGAGGTGGCATTTTGATGGGGAGAAATTCGAAGGTACAAGCCCAAAAGGGTCTAGGACCATTTATCTATTGCACATATGGGCTGAAAGGATTTGAACCATCGATTTTTACAAGGACCCAATTCATTGAAACATGCCAGAGTTTGTAATACTCATTAACCATCTTGCAAATCAAGAATTTTCATAGTTGTGGACCAGTGGATCAGGGGACAATTATCCATAAGAAAACTTCTTATTGGAAGGATCCTTTCAGAGTTCCAATTGGAGTAACTAAGTTTCTAAATGAGTGTGCTCGATCGATTAAAGGTTGCACACCTTTTTATCCTGAAAGGATCTGGGCTTCCTGATTGACTAAATTATGAATGTCAGATTGCTCGAAGTTAGGAGACTTTGTTAAGGTTTGATTGGTTTGGGAAACCTGAGAGGATATGGACCGTAGATCACATTATATATTTTATATTTGATTTATCATACCTTGGGATCATTTGTTAACTTTTGTGTGGTTTGGGGAGACTGTAGAGATATTATCCATCGATTGGGGTCAGTTGTAGCCATCCTATCCCATGAGGAATGGGGTTTTCAGGAGAATCCATTCAAAAATATTAGTAGGGGCTTGTGTCGTGAGTACTATACTCCACACAAATATGAGTCTGAAAAGAATAGGGACTGTGAATTTTGGTCAATTTCGACCATTAAATCATGTCAATATCTATGATTTAGTTATTGGTTTCTGTGTTGAGGTTTCATCAGGGTTTTCCCTTCATATCGGACTCGATGTGTGCCACATTTGATGGCACATGATCATGCACACATGCCTACCTTATCAATTGGTACAGATGACAAGGATCCACATGGACGTTAGGTGGATAGTGGGTGGGAAAGACTTGGAAACTTTAAGAGACCATAACTTGTAATCTCAAACTCAAATTTTGGCATAATTATAGTCATTGGAAAACTTACAAAGAGTAGAAGAGATCTATGATATCAAAGTTGGATTTTGAAGAATGGTTAAGAAGAAGAACAAATTTTGACATCCCACCAGCCTAAGTAAGGGTTAGGAGGTTGGGTGTGTTACAGTCCTAGATAAGAAAGAATTCACCTTGAAAAGGGTTAATTATTAGATGGAATTAAATGATTATAAGTTTTTGCAACCATAATCTAGAATAAATGGTTTTTTATATCTATATTTTAACATTATAAGACATTTTTTTACAGGTGAAATGTTATATTTGGTCTTGAAAACAATAGAAAATCAACGAACTTCTGGTGGTGGGAAATATAGAAACTCCCCTTTGAGACTTGTCACTCCTATTACCTTATATGAATATGAAGTTTGGTGTTGAAACATATCTAGAGAATGATTGAGAAAATCTAGAATAATTTTATATTTTACAATATTAAACTTAAAATGAAGACTTCATATCCTATCTTCCTCAGAGTATATGCTCTTTCCCCCATCGAGAGTATGGCTATAACCAGGTACCTAATGCAAAAGCACAAGACAATCAACATGAAAGTAAAGAGGCTTCGTAATATTTCTTCATACTCAAGTGAAAGCCATCTACTAATTAATAGGGTTTGGCATAAATATGAGAATTCATGGCTAAATCATTGGGGAATAAAAGGGGAGGTCACTCTATATAATAGTGATACCATGTTAAAAATACCATCACATATAAATTTAACAAGAAATTATGGTATAATAAATAATTACAGGGTGAGAGAAAATTAAGATACTCTAAAGTAGTGATCGACCATAATCTATAACATCGAAAGTATTTTTTCTTATAACTAAAGTACATAAGAAAGTCTACATTGCTAAA
Organism: Picea engelmannii; assembly: GCA_009831015.1. Classification (NCBI taxonomy): domain Eukaryota; kingdom Viridiplantae; phylum Streptophyta; class Pinopsida; order Pinales; family Pinaceae; genus Picea; species Picea engelmannii. The sequence goes on from ML796603.1 coordinate 283,735, forward strand.
ATAATAATTAACTCTCACGACCTCCTTGGTGAAATAGGGTGTTGGCCCATACCTAAAATTTTGCAAGATGAAATAATTTATTATCTTTGTAATACTAAGAAGTTGGAGGATGGCCCCGGGTGTAGACGGATTGACAAGTGCCGTGTAAATGGAAGGAAATTTGTAAAATCAAGTCTCATGTTCGATTCTCACCCGGATTTACTCGTGCGCCATTCTTGCGGGCTTGGGGGGTTGCACCTAGGGTTATAGTGGTAGCCGACGGGGATTAACCCCGTGTCACGGGAGTACGAGAACCGCGAGTTGCCGATTCCCCCAGTATAAGAAAAAAAAAAAAGTTGGAGGATGAAAATCACTTTCTCTTAGAATTTCCTACATGTGCCCAAATTAGATCTCAATTTAAAAATATGTGTAACAACACAAAACTTCCTAACATTTTTACTCACAAAAATTTATGGAGATTTAGGAAATATTCTCTCCAATCTTTTCTAGCATAGAAATAAAATTCTAAAGAAAATCAATAAATTCCTTACCATTACTTTTCTTAAGGTCTCATAGACCAAAGTTGGTCTTAGTGGACATTAACAATCATTTTTATCATCATCATGAAATGATTCCTACATCTCAAATTTATTTTAAAAATAAATAAAACATTAATAATCATTAAAATACTTATGATACATTTTATAAATCGAACAAGATCAACGAACCATTGAATCAGATGTCCCAATAATTACATAATGTTCAATGTAAAAATATAAAATAACATAAACAATCTTGTACATCATATATATGTGTGGGGGGGGGGTGTCTGTGTGTGAACAATTAATATGCATCTCCCATGTATGCCACTATTGAGAGGTCATAAGATGGTGTGCTAGTAGTTGGATCAGTCAATGGATTAGTGGGTGGAGAAAGAATAGTTGGTGGCATAGGTGGAGGACGAGTTTCCTCAAATGTATCATCATGTGAAGACAAATAAGACAAAATATGGAGGACCATCTCTAACAACTCGTCGCTTCTAAGTCCTCACCCTCTTTAATACCATTAGGATACCGAAAATATGATGAAACAATAGTATCATAGCTGAGGGGAGGCTTTCAAAGATTCTCAAAATCTTAGGATCTTGTGAAATCAATCTAAGTCAAACTGGTTTGTAACATCCCCGCTATAATCCCTAGTTTAATTAATTCTTAATGTAGACATAATATGTGGCTATGGCCAAGCGATGTATATGCAAATTGTATTTCTGAATTTTAAAAAATAAAATGTGATGCCAACTACTAAGGGGACATGGACATATATGGGGGATGAATTAATTCAAAAGAGAGGGGAAGGGAGGGTCTAGGAAAATTTCTAAGAGAGGGGCCCAAGGGAGAATTACCCATGTCTATTAATTCCACCCACATTCCGTAATTGTATTATTGTTTTGTATTAAATTCTATTTTTTTTATTGAGTGTCCCCAAGACCAATCATTGAATGCATATAAGTGGGTGGGTGTGAGAAGTAATACCCCATGATTATTAGGAGCATGAAGTGTGTGAGTCAAGAAAGGAAGCCATGAAATTTGTATGGACAGTTATAGCAGTTTAAGATAGTCAAGTTTTTGGGCATGACCAACACGTAGAGAGAAAAAAAGGTAGGTTGGAGCTCGAACATCCATGGAGGGAGAATTATGGAGTAAGCTAGAGTGTTTTTGGAACATTTTGGAGTTGTCAGACCTGAAGGGTGAACTCCTATGTGAGTTGTAGTGTAACAACAAGTGTTTGTTGTAGTTTGCTAGTAGTTTTCCTAGTAGTGAGTTCCCTTGAATTTCCAATAAAGAGATTATGGGTTACATATGCTAGAGAAACCATGATATATGAATGGGATGTCCAAGGGTATGAATGAGATGCCCGACTAATATTAGTGAAGGGGTACATTCTTTGGGTTGAGCATATTGAGAGGATGTGAGTGGATAGTGAGAGACCACCCTCTTTTGTGGATTTCTAGCCTCAACTCAACCATGACTTGTTGTTGATATTTGAAACAAGAAGTATATGGTTGGGTGGAACATAGTTGATTGCACCACTAAATTAAAAGATAAGTGTTTTATTTGTTTATGTGTTATATTTATGAGTTAATTGTTGTTCATGAACTGCGTGTTTAATAAGAATAAATATGGTGTTGTGTTGAGTTATTTAAATTCCTTTCATGTAGCTTTTAGCATGTTATAAATGCATTTAAATAATGGTAAAAGACAATAGTTAAATCTGGTTGTAATTATTGGTAAATGGTAAGCTACAATAATTAGTTAGCACAAATTTATGAGTATTTCATAAGTAACGGACCTCAGCGGGGCTGGAGAACATTACATTAGGGTATCAAAGCCTCCTCTTTAAACACCCATTTTGCAGATTTTGGTATGTGCGAATTTGGGAAAAAATGGATAAATCAGAGTGAAACCCCAAATTCGTGGAAATTTTAAATAGGTCAGAACAGTGAAAGAGATGCTCTAGGGAGTGAATCTACAAAAAAATCTTCATTAACCTGTGCTATCCATGCCTGCTAGAGAAATAACGAGACTAGACGAGACCGACAAGAATTCAGCAATGAAACCTTAACGAGGTTAAAAAGCCTCAGCCACAAGTTTTTGAAATCTCCGATTGCTTTACAAATCTGGGAATTAAGTCGGGTCTTCTCCGATTCAACCATGGACATTAAGCTACAAGCTGAAGTACTCATCCTTGATGTGTGTATTCTATCTGTTTCAGTAAATAAATGGATGACAAGAACAATCTAAGAACCACCAATCAAGTAATAAGATCAATTTCATTATGAAATCAAATTTAATCTAGTGGGATTTCATCCCAGGGATGTATTTACACCAATCATTTCGGCCTGAATCTTTTTGCATGAAAAAAGACCTCCACGGATTGGGATCAAGGAAAAACAGGCACCCAAAACAGTGGAAGAAAAGCCTCCATTTTTCAGGATTCGCGTCTCTGAGCGACTTGAACTTGTAATATCGCGACTTGTCTTATTCTGTTAAAGAAGAGTGGAGGCCAATTACAGTCGCTCTGCACAAAGGGCATGAAGAGTTGTTCACAGTACATGGAAGAAGCCAGTGATCGATGCAGGAAATATGAAAGTAATGTTTGCAATTGGGAAGAATGCGTACTCCATCTTCGTCCCCAATACAACCCAAACAGATAGCACATGATGATGAGGATGAATCATTCGTATTTACATCCTCTGATATTCTTAAACGCTCGTGCTTGCCTGTGGGCAGCGCTTTGATCATCTTGGATCGGCAGGACAGAGTACTCATCTTTTTCGGATTAGGTCTGGAGCGGTTGCTATTCAAATTGACGTTACTATTAATCCCGCCAAGCAGTATGAAGAATCCCACAAGCAGGGCAAGCGATCCGTTGAGAAGCTCCAACGCAGGGAGGACATGCTCATTCAAACCCTCCGTCACATGGATGGCGGCCTCAAAGACACAAGTCCCCGCTGCCAAATCCAAGAAACCCATGGCAATCCACAAGATAAATCCTGCACCCGTGCAAAGCGCATAGATTGCAATCGACGCCAACGCGGGGTTTAATTTGGAAAATGCGCGGACGCCATTAAGCATATGCACTGTTAAACGCTCGAACTTGGATTTTACAGAATCCAAGCATTGAAAGAGCGCCTGGACCTTTAGAACAGAAAGAGCAGTCTCTGCCAAGGCCAATGCCATGTTTTCTATTTGCAATACCTGAATATCCTAATTCCTCTGGACAATGAAACCAATTCCTCTGTGCTTGGAACAGATGTTGGCCGTCCTGGCGCCCGATTTGATAAACCCGAAACTCATCTAGTCTAAATATAGATTCTCGTACTCAACCTCAGGTTGTTATCTGTGTGATCAGATCTTCGGAGGATAAATAT
>ML796603.1:296620-312580 GCA_009831015.1 Picea engelmannii
CTCGGAACAATCTCATGTTGCTTTTTTATCTATGACTGAACCTAAATTTTTTTATGAAGATAGCCAACATGATGATTGGATTAGATCTATGAATGAAGAGCTTGATCAGATTGAGAAGAACAATACTTGGGAGCTTGTCCCTAGACATGAAGATAAGAATGTAATAGGTTCCAAATGGGTGTTCAAAAATAAAATGAATGAAAAAGGACAAGTTGTTAGAAATAAAGTCAGATTGGTCTGTAAAGGGTAGGCACAAGTTGAAGGTCAGGACTTTGATGAAAATTTTGCACCAGTGGCAAGATTGGAAGCCATCAGAATGTTCCTTGCATATTCATGCCATAATAACTTTAAAGTGTATCAGATGGATGTTAAGTCATATTTTCTTAATGGAGATCTAGAGGAAGAAGTATATATGGAGCAACCTAAAGGATTCTCATTGACAGATAATCCTAATTATGTTTGCAAGCTGAAGAAGGCCTTATATGGACTGAAACAAGCATCACGAGCTTGGTATTATAGTCTGGAAAAAAATTTACAAGACAAAGGGTTCAAGAAAGGTACTGTTGACAACAATCTCTACATTAAGTCTGAAGGTGATAATCTACTAGTTGTTTTGGTTGATGTAGATGATATTATTTTTGGTTGTACTAATGAATCATCTATCCAGTGGTTTGCTAACTCTATGCAAACAGAGTTTGAGATGTCCATGATAAGAGAACTGTCATATTTTCTTAGTTTATAAGTGAATCAAAGTTCTATAGGAATATTTATCTTTCAAGAAAAATATTTGAAAGAGATGTTGAAGAAATTTCATATGGAGGATTCCTCTCCTATTAGTACACCTATGGTGGTTGGTTGCAAGCTCATTAAAGATGATATGTCACCTGATGTTGATCAAAGGACATACCGATCAATGATAGGAAATATTTTGTACATCATAGCATCCCATCCTGATATAATGCAAGTTGTTGGAATTGTAGGTCGTTATCAGTCATCTCCTAAACAAAGTCACTTGGTAGTTGTCACAAGGATATTCAAATACTTGAAGGGAACAATGACTTATGGTCTGTGGTATCCCAGAAATCACAATTTTCAGTTAGTTGCTTATTCAGATGCAGATTGGGTAAACTGTGTTGATGAGAGAAAAAACACCAACGGAGGAGCATTCTTTCTGGGTGACTCATTAGTAGCATGTATTAGTAAAAACCAAGGATCTATTTCCTTATCAAATACAGAAGAAGAGTACATTGTTGTTGTTTCTTGTTGCACTCAGATTTTCTGGATGATCCAAACTCTTGCAGATTTGAAGGTAAACTATACTGATCCGATTACAATTCACTGTGATAACACCAGTTCCATTAGTGTCTCCAAGAATCTTGTTCTTCATTCCAAGTCTAGGCATATTCCAATAAAATACCATTTTCTCAGAGAACAAGTTACAAATAGAATTGTTCAGCTGAATTATATTTTTTCCATGGAACAGATTGTTGATATCTTTACTAAACCATTAGCAGTGACCCCTTTTGGATATCTTCATCAAAAATTGGGGGTTATAACTTCTTTCGTTTAAACTGTTCACCTGGTTAGGGGGAGTACTTATTGAATATTTGTTGCATCTCTAAGCTTCTCATAGTTGACACGGGGAGTGTGTACTGCAACAACTCAGGGGGAGCGTGTTTCTTCTTTAACATTGATGTCAAAGGGGGAGAAAGTGTATTAATTTCAAGGATGCTACAATGGTATAGTTGGACGTTCTTCAAGGGGTTGCCATCAATGCCAAAGGGGGAGATTGTTGGCATGTTTTTCAGACAGAGGCAGAGTATACGTGTTTGTCATTGATGGCAAAGATCAAGACCAACAACGCAACGATGATCGCATGGCAAGATCAAAAGTGAAAACTCCAGGAATCAAGGAAGCAACTCAAGACAAGAATGATGAAATTGCGAAATGCGAAACCACGACATTTCGGGGTTTCGTATACTGGGAGTTGGAGGTCTAAAGGAAACTCACGACAAGAATGACGAAACGACGAAATGAGAAATGCCAAAATATATTGATCTGAATCCATTTCAGAGTTTCGAATACCAGGAGTTGGAGGTGTCAAGGACACTCACGACAAGAATATCGAAACGACAAAATGTAAAACACCGAAATATGTTGATCTAACTCCATTTCGGAGTTTCGGATACCAGGAGTTGGAGGTGTCAAGATGATACAGGAGCATCTCTCCACGCCAGTCAGCTAGCCAGCCAGTCACGTTAGCGCATGCATTCAAGGTTGAAGAGAGGCGTAGCCCTCATCTTCAATTTTGAATTTGAATGTAATTAATGTTGTATACTGTTGAGCCATGGAGTCGTGCCTTTGTGTAGGCATTAGAGTAGGTAGGCCTTAATGCTTGTAAGGCTGATATCTAGATCCGATTTGTGGACTAAACAACCCATTCAATGTAATTGAATAGGGTAGGTAGATTGGAGGGAAGAGCTCGAAGATCCTCCTCATGTAAAAAGATCAATTGGTATCTCATTTTAGGAAGTAGTTTTAGTAAGAAATGAGAGTCTGCGAGTAGAGAGAAGAAGTGAGAAGGATCCAAGACCTTGTTATAGGCCGTGCTCAGGAACACCTTGTACAAACAGGCATTTGCCATTTTAATATGAACAACAGTTTTTCCTGCATATTTCTGTGTTAAATGAATGTTTGTGAGTGTTCTTTATGTGTTGTGAATGTATGTTAAGTTTATGCATTTGCAGGAGTTGTTTTGGCTTCAATCTTGAGAGGTATTTGAGGCATCACACCAGGAGGGTGTGACAGAACGCTATGGGTTCTGATAGCCATGCACAGAGGGTGCATTTATGAACTCTGCGGAGTCAGACAGAGGCGTGCCAGGTGGGCACAGAAGTTGAAATCAACAACTCAGAAGAAAGACTAGTGAGGTTGTTGAATACCTCAGGAGGCAAGGTTTTGGAGAAGAACATAGTTGCAGACATAAACTCTTATGAGTTCTATAGACCTCTGCTAGGAGGGCATTGAGCAGGTGCATTGGGTGCACAGAAGAGGACTGAACTGTTAGGTGTTCTGTGCAGAAATACTCTGCTAGGTGGGCATCGAGACAGTGTGTAGACATGCACAAGGAAAATAACTCTTTTAGTTCTAGATTGGAAGAAGAGTCCAAGGAGAAGGATCTTCACAGGGTTGTTGAACACCTTGAAAGACTCAACAAGAGGTTGCTTGAGCAGAGGATAGCCAGAAGGGCATCGAAATTCTCCATCTGAGGGAGAAGGAAGAAGGATAAGATCCCTCAGGGGTCTGAGTATTTGGAGAAGCTCAGAAGAGATAACACTTTAGTGCGCGAAGACTCTGCAGAGGTGCAGACGTCAGAACCCTTTGAGGATTCAAGAAAACAAGCTCAGGAAGAACAACGTCATTGAGAGCACAGGAGAGGACTCAGATTCATGGAGCTCGCAGAGGAAAGGCAAAGGTTGAGGCCTTTGGGCACTTTGAATTCTTCCAAGTGTAGGAATAAAGTGTTGACGCTCAGAAGGAGGCATAACAATCGTCCGATCAGATGAGATCTGGAAGGATCTAGACCGTCGGTTGGAATGTTGGTTTTCCCACATCTAGGAAGGAGAAAGAGGAGTGCACAGGAGGAACAATCTGAGTCGTCATATCTTTCTTAGATTACCCGTCATCCGTTGGATCTGATAGGAGCTGCGAGGGGTTTAAAGCCTTCGTGAACATGGAGAAGGAAGTCCCAAAAGAGTTGGCTTATCGGGATTTTAGAAATCGGGATATCGGAAGTCCTGAGGACAAGAAATCGGGAATCTCCAGAATGAAAACCCCAAAACAGATCTGATCCGTCCGTTGCTTGGGACACGTGGAAAACATTGAGGCCTTCGGAAGAAATCCCGAAAGGGTAGAGTCCATCGGCATATTGGGATTCAGCGTTTCGCGAATCCTGAAGATGAGACGTCCGAAGAATTTGAAATCGCGAAATCGTGAAATGGATGAGGACCGTCCATCATAGGAGGACATGTGGTAGAAATCGAGGCCTTCGAAAAAAATCACGAAAGGGGAGAGTCCATCGGCATATCAGGATTCGACATTTCGTGAATCCTGAAGACAAGAAGCACGCACATTTTGGAACCGCGAAGTCTGAAACCCCGACAAACTGGAAAGCTTCATTGTGGGGACAGCTGACGTCATCTCGTCATATCGGAGGTCGAGAATCGGAACTTCGGGAGTTTCAAGGGAAAAAAACCCATAGGCATTTCGGTGTTTAAAAACCCGAAATCGTGAAATGAATGTGGACCGTCCATATTGAGGGGACGCGTGGCGACAATCTAGACTTTCAGGGAAAATCCCGAAAGGGAAGCCATTTCGGGAAATTGGGATTCAGAGGATCGAGAATCCTAAGGACAAAGTGTCCATGCATTTCGGCATTTGAAAGCCCGAAATCGCGAAAGACATAGGACTGCGGTCACATAAGGGGAGGTCATATGGACCAAAGGTATAGCCCAGGGGGCTAACTAAAGTTAAAGTTGTTTCGGTGAATCGAGAATCGGTAGATCGGGAGATCGAGAAGATAGAGGTTCTCGACAATGGGAATCAAAAACCCCCAAAACCCAAAATTTCTGTCGGGGAGAGATCAAGCATGTGCAGAAGCCATGACAGGGGTAAAGGAAGGACCTGTGGATCAGGTTTTTAATAGAGATTCTAGTGAGGAATCGAAAGAGATGCTTCGGCTCGAAGGTGAAATTAGAAAGATCCTTAAGACTGGGAGGTCAGGCGCGGGACCTGCTGAGGTAGGTGCCTGGGAGAAGTGCCATCAGTTTGGTATCAGAGAACAAACTCTCTTTGTATATTTCAAGCAGAGGGAGAAGATAAAAGGAGACAGAGCGTTGGAGACTCTGTAAATGATGGCTTGCAAGTGAGCAGCAGGTTTTCCAGGAAGTTAGACAGAGACAACAACATGGCTACTGAAGGCCGTAAATATGCTAGAAGGAAAATCCTAGAGCTGATGAGCACAACCGAATGGGGGAAAGAACTTTCCGACATCAGGGCAAGAATGGAAGAGCTTGAACTACGGATGCAGCAGAATACTAGGTCAATATGGGTACACGAATTTCCCATGAAGATGAAGGTAAATTGGCCATTCAAGGAGTTGATTGCTAGAAGACAACATAAGTTGCTAAGAGGATGGTTGAGGCATACTGAAAACCTCGACGGACCTGAGGAGATGGTTCAGATATGTGAACTAGAGATTGGGAGAATTCTCGGTGAAGAGAATGAAATGGGATCTGATGAAGATCTCAAGAACTACCAGGAGGGAAGAGAGGAAATTCCAAATTGCCAGGTGGGCAAGGAGTTGAGATCAACTAAAGATCTCACAGACTGTCAAGAGGACAGCCAATAAATTTCACATTGCCAGCTGGGCAATGAAATGAGGTCGCTCCGGAATCTCGGAGACTACCAGGAGGGCAGTGGAATCATACCAATCTGCCAAGAGGGCAGAGATAAGAATACAAGACTGTCAGAAGGTCTCATGGACTCAGAGGTGAGTTCAATTCAGGAAGGGGTGCTGATGAAGATGGGATCGGTTGATCTCCTAGTCTTCCAGGGAAGCAGCAGGGAAATCCCATATTGCCAGGTGGGCAGGGATGAATAGATGATACTATTTGAGAGTCTCATAAATTCAGAGGTGAGTTTGGATCAGCAGATGCAGCTGACAAAAGAGGAATATCTGAGAAATCTTATGATGATTGGGGGAATCAAAATATTCCTACCACTTAACCCAGAGGAGGCAGAAATCTATGTTGCGGATGTAGCAACAACAGAAGAAAGGCAGTTAGCTGAGACTGTCAAAAAATAATTGGCGCAGGTATATGAAGCTGCCCAAGAAGTAGAAGAAGAAGATGAACATTCTGAGGAGTGGCTCAATATTTTCAGCTAGGAGATTGAAAAGACTGCAACCTGGGAGTTTGCAGAAGAAGAAGAAGAAGAAGCAGACAACATTAGTTTGGCTGATCTATATGAACAAATTAAATATCTGGAGAGAAGGGTGAAGGTGCAGAGCATGCACATCCAATAGGTGAAGTTGGTAGCAGATGAAGAGGATGACATGGGAGATCACAGTGATCTGCCCATCTGCATAAAGAAAATGTAGTTGAGGAGACTACATGAACAGGGCCAGCCATTTCAGCAGCTGGATGAGGTGATAGAAGACATCAGAAAGTTGATGGTAGAGTCAGTAGAGATTGCCAGCAAGGAGAAGTTGGGCAGAAAGGCAGCAACAACACAACAACAGAAGCAACATCAGAGAGATGGAGCAGATGAACAACTCCAGAAATTGTTTGGGATCTAGGATAGTTTCCAAAGCTGAGAAAGGAAGCTCATGAGCAGGAGCTCATGAATTTTGAAGCTGAGGAGTATGATGTAGGAGAATCTCTCCACGCTAGTCATCCATCCAACCAGCCATGTCAACACATGCATTCAAGGGTGAAGAGAGGCGTAGCCCTCATCTTCAATTTTGAATTTGAATGTAATTAATGTTGTAAGTTGTTGAACCATGGAGTTGTGCCTTTGTGCAGGCATTAGAGTAGGTAGGCCTTAGTTCTTGTAAGGCTGAGATCTAGATCCAATTTGTGGACTAGACAACCCATTCAATGTAATTGAATAGGGTAGGTAGATTGGAGGGAAGAGCTCGAAGAGCCTCCTCATGTAAAAAGATCAATTGGTATCTCATTTTAGGAAGTAGTTTTAGTAAGAAAAGAGAGTCTACAAGTAGAGAGCAGAAGAGAAAAGGAGTCGAGACCTTGTTGCAGGCCGTGCTTAGGAACACCTTGTACAATCAGACATTTTCCATTTTAATACGAACAACAATTTTTCTTGCATATTTCTGTGTTAAATGAATGTATGTGAGTGTTCTTTATGTGCTGCAAATGTATGTTAAGTTTATGCATTTGCAGGAGTTGTTTTGGCTTCAAGCTTGAGAGGTCTTTGAGGCTTTACACCAGGAGGGTGTGACAGAATGTTGCAGGTTCTGATAGCCTTGCACAGAGGGTGCATTTCTAAACTCTGCGGAGTCAGACAGAGGCGTGCCAGGTGAGCACAGAAGTTGAAATCAACAACTCAGAATAAAGACTAGTGAGGTTGTTGAATACCTCAGGAGGCAAGGCTGTGGAGAAGAACACAGTTGCAGAAAGAAACTCTTATGAGTTATGTAGGGCTCTTCCAGGAGGGCATTGAGCAGGTGCATTAGGTGCACAGAAGAGGACTGAACTGTTAGGTGTTTTGTGTGGAAATACTTTGCCAGGTGGGCATCGAGACAGTGTGCAGACAGACACAAGGAAAATAACTCTTTGAGTTACGGATTGGAAGAAGAGTTCAAGGAGAAGGATTTTCACAGGGTTGTTGAACACCTTGAAAGACTCAGCAAGAGGTTGCTTGAGCAGAGGATAGCCAGAAGGGAATCGAAATTCTCCATCTGAGGGAGAAGGAAGAAGGATAAGATCCCTCAGGGGTCTGAGTATTTGGAGAAGCTCAGAAGAGATAACACTTTAGTGCGCGAAGACTCTGCAGGGGTGCAGACGTCAAAATCCTTTGAGGATTCAAGAAAATAAGCTCAGGAGGAACAACGTCATTGAGAGCGCAGGAGAGGACTCAGATTCATGGAGCACGCAGAGGAAAGGCAAAGGTTGAGGCCTTTAGGCACTTCGAATTCTTCCAAGTGTAGGAATAAAGTGTTGAAGCTCAGGAGGAGGCATAGCAGTCGTCCGATCAGATGAGATCTGGAAGGATCTGGACCGTCGATTGGACTGTTGGTTTTCCCACGTCCAGGAAGGAGTAAGAGGAGTGCATAGGAGGAACAATCTGAGTCGTCGGATATTTCTTAGATTACCCGTCATCCATTGGATCTGACAGGATCTGCGAGGGGTTTAAATCCTTCATGAACATGGATAAGGAAGTCCCAAAAGAGTTGGCTTATCGAGATTTCAGAAATCGGGATATCGGAAGTCCTGAGGACAGGAAATCGAGAATCTCCAGAATGAAAACCCCAAAACAGATATGATCCGTCCGTTGCTTGGGACACGTGGAAAAAATTGAGGCCTTCAGAAGAAATCCCGAAAGGGTAGAGTCCTTCGGCATATTGGGATTCGACGTTTCGCGAATCCTGAAGATGAGATGTCCTAAGCATTTGAAATCGCGAAATCGTGAAATGGATGAGGACCGTCCATCATAGGAGGACATGTGGTAGAAATCGAGGCCTTCGAAAAAAATCCCGAAAGGGGAGAGTCCATCGGCATATCAGGATTCGACATTTTGCGAATCCTAAAGAAAAGAAGCACACACGTTTCGGAACCGCGAAGTCCGAAACCCCGACAAAGTGGAAAGCTCCGATGTGGGGATAGCTGACGTCATCTCGTCATATCGGAGGTCGAGAATTGGAACTTCGGGAGTTTCGAGGGAAAAAAACCCATAGGGATTTCGGTGTTTAAAAACCCGAAATCGTGAAATGAATGTGGATCGTCCATCTTGAGGGGACGCATGGCGACAATCTAGACTTTCAGGGAAAATCTCGAAAGGGAAGCCATTTCGGGAAATTGGGTTTTGGAGGATCGATAATCCTAAGGACAAAGTGTCCATGCGTTTCGGCATTTGAAAGCCCGAAATCACGAAAGACATAGGACTGCGGTCACATAAGGGGAGGTCATATGGACCAAAGGTATAGCCCAGGGGGCTAACTGAAGTTAAAGTTGTTTCGATGAATCGAGAATCGGGAGATTGGGAGATCGAGAAGATAGAGGTTCTCGACAACAGGAATCAGAAAACCCTGAAACCCAAAATTTCTATCGGGGAGAGACCAGACATGTGCAGAAGCCGTGACAGGGGTAAAGGAAGGACCTGTGGATCAGGTTTTTAATAGAGATTCTAGTGAGGAATCGAAAGAGCTACTTCGGCTCGAAGGTGAAATTAGAACGATCCTTAAGACTGGGAGGTCAGGCGCGAGACCTGCTGAGGTAGGTGCCTGGGAGAAGTGCCATCTGTTTGGTATTAGAGAGAAAACTCTGTTTGTACATTTCAAGCAGAGGGAGAAGACAAAAGGAGACAGAGTGTTGGAGACTCTGTAAATGATGGCTTGCAAGTGAGCAGCAGGTTTTCCAGGAAGGCAGACAGAGACAACAACATGGCTACTGAAGGTCGTAAATATGCTGGAAGGAAAAGCCCAGAGCTGATGAGCACAGCCGAAAGGGGGAAAGAACTTACTGACATCAGGGCAAGAATGGAAGAGCTTGAACTGCGGATGCAGCAGAATACCAGGTCAAGATGGGTACACGAATGCCCCATGAAGACGAAGGTAAATTGGCCAGTCAAGGAGTTGATTGCTAGAAGACAACATAAGCTGTTAAGAGGATGGTTGAGGCATACTGAAAACCTCGATGGACCTGAGGAGATGGTTCAGATATGTGAACTAGAGATTAGGAGAATTCTCGGTGAAGAGAATGAAATGGGATCAGCTGAAGATCTTAAGAACTACCAGGAGGGAAGAGAGGAAATTCCAAATTGCCAGGTGGGCAAGGAGTTGAGATCAGTTGAAGATCTCATGGACCGTCAAGAGGACAGCCAAGAAATTTCACATTGCCAGCTGGGCAATGAAATGAGGTCGCTGCGGAATCTCGGAGACTTCCAGGAGGGCAGTGGAATCATATCAAATTTCCAAGAGGGAAGAGATAAGAAATCAAGACTGTCTAAAGGTCTCATGGACTCGGAGGTGAGTTCAATTCAGCAAGGGGTGTTGATGAAGATGGGATCGGTTGATCTCCTAGTCTTCCAGGGAAGCAGTAGGGAAATCCCATATTGCCAGGTGGGTAGGGATGAATAGATGAGACTAATTGAGAGTCTCATAAACTCAGAGGTGAGTTTGGATTAGCAGATGCAGCTGACAGAAGAGGAATATCTGAGAAATCTTATGATGACTGGGGGAATCTAAATATTCCTACCACTTAACCCAGAGGAGGCAGAAATCTGTGTTGCGGATGTAGCAACAGTAGAAGAAAGGCAGTTAGTTGAGACTGTCAAAAAATAATTGGAGCAGGTATCTGAAGCTGCCCAAGAAGTAGAAGAAGAAGATGAGCATTCTTAGGAGTGGCTCAATATTTTCATCTAGGAGATTGAAAAGACTGCAACCTGGGAGTTTGCAGAAGAAGAAGCAGACAACATTAGTTTGGCTGATCTATATGAACAAATTAAAGATCTGGAGAGAAGGGTGAAGGTGCAGAGCATGCACATACAATAGGTGAAGTTGGTAGCAAATGAAGAGGATGACATGGGAGATCACAGTGATCTCCCCATCTGCAGAAAGAAAATGTAGTTGAGGAGACTGCATGAACAGGGCCATCCATTTCAGCAGTTGGATGAGGTGATAGAAGAAATCAGAAAGTTGATGGTAGAGTCAGCAGAGATTGCCAGCAAGGAGAAGCTGGGCAGAAAGGCAGCAGCAGCAGAGAGATGGAGCAGATGAACAGCTCCAGAAATTTGTTTGGGATCCAGGATGGTTTCCAAAGCTGAGAAAGGAAGCTCATGATCAGGAGCTCATGAATTTTGAAGCTGAGGAGTATGATGCAGGAGCATCTCTCCATGCCAGTCATCCATCCAACCAACCACGTCAACACATGCATTCAAGGCTGAAGAGAGGCGTAGCCCTCATCTTCAATTTTGAATTTGAATGTAATTAATGTTGTAAGTTGTTGAGCCATGGAGTTGTGCCTTTCTACAGGCATTAGAGTAGGTAGGCCTTAGTGCTTGTAAGGCTGAGATCTAGATCCGATTTGTGGGCTAGACAACCCATTCAATGTAATTGAATAGGGTAGGTAGATTGGAGGGAAGAGCTCGAAGAGCCTCCTCATGTAACAAGATCAATTGGTATCTCATTTTAGGAAGTAGCTTTAGTAAGAAAAGAGAGTCTGCGAGTAGAGAGAAGAAGAGAGAAGGAGTCGAGACCTTGTTACAGGCCGTGCTTAGGAACACCTTGTACAATCAGACATTTGCCATTTTAATACGAACAACAATTTTTCTTGCATATTTCTGTGTTAAATGAATGTCTGTGAGTGTTCTTTACGTGTTGCAAATGTATGTTAAGTTTATGTATTTGCAGGAGTTGTTTTGGCTTCAATCTTGAGAGGTCTTTGAGGCTTCACACCAGGAGGGTGTGACAGAATGTTGCGGGTTCTGATATCCTTGCACAGAGGGTGCATTTCTGAACTCTGCGGAGTTAGACAGAGGTGTGCCAGGTGGGCACATAAGTTGAAATCAACAACTCGGAAGAAAGACTAGTGAGGTTGTTGAATACCTCAGGAGGCAAGGTTGTGGAGAAGAACACAGTTGCAGAAAGAAACTCTTATGAGTTCTGTAGAGCTCTTCCAGGAGGGCATTGAGCAGGTGCATTAGGTGCACAGAAGAGGACTGAACTATTAGGTGTTCTGTGCGGAAATACTTTGCCAGGTGGGCATCGAGACAGTGTGTAGACAGACACAAGGAAAAGAACTCTTTGAGTTCTGGATTGGAAGAAGAGTCCAAGGAGAAGGATCTTCACAGGGTTGTTGAACAACTTGAAAGACTCAGCAAGAGGTTTCTTGAGCAGAGGATAGCCAGGAGGGCATCCAAATTCTCCATCTGAGGAAGAAGGAAGAAGGATAAGATCTCTCAGAGGTATGAGTATTTGGAGAAGCTCAGAAGAGATAGCACATTAGTGCGCGAAGACTCTGCAGGGGTGCAGATGTCAAAATCCTTTGAGGATTCGAGAAAATAAGCTCAGGAGGAATAGCGTCATTGAGAGTGTAGGCGAGGACTTAGATTCATGGAGCTTGCAGAGGAAAGGAAAAATTTGAGGCCTTTGAGCACTTGGAATTCTTCCAAGTGTAGGAAGAATGTGTTGAAGCTTAGGAGGAGGCATAGCAGTCGTCCGATCAGACGAGATCTGGAAGGATTTGGACCGTTGGTTGGACCGTTGGTTTTCCCACGTCCAAGAAGGAGCAAGAGGAGTGCACAGGAGGAATGATCTGAACCGTTAGATATTTATTAGATTACCCGTCAGCTGTTGGATCTGACAGGAATTGCGAGGGGTTTAAATCCTTCGTGAACAGGGAGAAGGAAGTCCTGAAAGAGTTGGCTTATCAGGATTTCAAAAATCGGGATATCGGAAGTCCTGAGGACAGAAAATCGGAAATCTCCAGGATTAAAACCCCAAAACAGATCTGAGTCGTCCGTTGGTTGGGACACGTGGAATAAATCGAGGCCTTCAGAAGAAATCCTGAAAGGGGAGAGTCCATCAGCATATCGGGATTGGGCGTTTCGCGAATCTTGAAGACGAGACGTCCGGAGCATTTGAAATCGTCAAATCGCGAAATGGATGAGGACCGTCCATCATAAGAGGACATGTGGTAGAAATCAAGGCCTTCGGAAATAATCCTCAAAGGGGAGAGTCCATTGGCATATCGGGATTCGTCATGCTGAAACCGTGAAGTTTGAAACCCCGACAAGGTGGAAAGCTCCGTTGTGGGGCCAGCTGACGTCATCTCGTCATATCGGAGGTCAGGAATCAGAACTTCAGGAGTTTCGAGGGAAAAAAACCCATAGGCATTTTGGTGTTTGAAAACTCAAAATCACGAAATGAATGTGGACCGTCCATCTTGAGGGGAGGCGTGGTGACAATCTAGACTTTCAGGGAAATCGGGATTCGGAGGATCAGAAATCCTGAGGACAAAGTGTCCATGTGTTTCGGCATTTGAAAGCCTGAAATTGCGAAAGACATAGGACTGCGGTCACATAAGGGGAGGTCATATGGACCAAAGGTATAGCCCAGGGGGCTAGCTGAAGTTAAAGTTGTTTCGATGAATTAGGAATCAGGAGATCGGGAGATCGAGAATATAGAGGTTCTCGACAACGGGAATCAGAAAACCCCAAAACCAGAAATTTCTATCAGGAAGAGATCAGGCATGTGCAGAAGTCGTGACAAGGGTAAAGGAAGGACCTATGGATTGGGTTTTTAACAGATATTCCAGTGAGGAATCAAAAGAGCCGCTTCGGCTCGAAGGTGAAATTAGAATGATCTTTAAGACCGAGAGTTCAAGCACGGGACCTGCTGAGGTTGGTGCTTGGGAGAAGTGCCATCACAAGAAAACTCACGACAAGAATGTTGAAATTGCGAATTGCGAAACCACAACGTTTCAGAGTTTTGGATACTGGGAGTTAGAGGAGTCAAGGAAGCAACTCACAGCAAGAACTCGCGATATGAGAAATCACGAAAATATTTGGACCGTCGAATCATCAAGATTATGGACTATTGATCTGACTCCATTTTGGAGTTTCAAATACTGGGAGTTGGAGGAGTCAAGAGTCAAGACTCTTCATCATAGGAGTCCCAAAATTGAAAAATGCCAAAATCCTTAAACAGGCACATCAACAAAGAATCCATTTCAGAGTTTCGCAAACTAAGAAATCAAAGATCAAAGGAACTTTAACCTTTGAAGTAACGAACCTTGAAATCGCAAAAGCGGGAGGACCGTCCATATTTGGGAAGGACACGTGGTTACAGATCATCATTTCGCTGACTAAGAGGTCAAAGGAAGGAGTTCCTTAACCTCTCAAACTCACGATATGCGAAATCATGAATTAATCTGAGTCATTGATCAAAGGGTTATCCTAGACTGTTGATCAGGCACAACGAAGGCTCATGAATTTGTGAAATGTTCCTGGTCGTTGAAGCCAGAGGACACTTGGCGAAATATTGGCATTTCGTTGACTGAAAGGTGAAGGAAGGAGATTGCAAGTTGCAAGGCTCAATTTCATGATCGGGATTTGTAAGAGTCAGAGTGACTCGCAACAAATTCGCGAAACACGAAATTGCGAAATGCAGTTTCGAATAAGTCTGTGGTCACAGCCAGTGGTCACATCTGCTGAAGATGGAGGAAGGAGCTAGTGCAACCAAGCTCCATTTCGGAGATCGCGACTTGGAGAGTCGAGATGCCTCATCCCCAGATCCACGAAACGCGAGTCACAAAAGCACCTTCTGAACAAGTGTGTGGTCACTACCTGAGGCCACATGTGAAAGGAAAGGTGAAAGGTGCCAAAGGCATAAGGCTGAATAGGTTCATAGTGTAACTGGTAGAAACGACTAATGGTTTCTTCCAGAGGACTCGAAAAGACTTCAGGGTGATCGCTAGAGAAGATGAAGAGTCTCGAGGCATCTTCTAGTGGCATGAATATTGGTCATAGAGATTATTGACAGATGTAAGACCGTTGGAGCCTAGAACTGCAACAGAGGGAATGATCTTGACTGTGATAGAGAAGACAAAGAGTCTCGACTGCTGGAGAGGCTAAGGAATCTCGGCATAACACCCAGTGATGATGGACACATGGGCTTAACCGCCAGAGAAGCTGAAGAGTTGCAATGATGATCAGGAAGAGCACTCGACATGGGGAGAGCATGCAGAAGCATTGTGAATAGAGGATGCAAAAGATGCATAGAGATAATAAAAATGTAGAACAAAGAAGAGATTGGATGTTGTTGAGAGTGATTCAGGTGTGTAGAGGGAGGTAGAGTGTAGTAGCTGAAATGCACAGAAGAGGAATGGTGCATAGAAGGGACATGGCGCACAGAGCATGAAAGGCAGAAGAAAATAAAGCGTAAGGAAGGTGTGCAAGAAGACACTGATGCAGGTAGAGCAGAGCAGTGTAGCAGAACAGTGATGAGACTGGTAATCCATTGATAAATATTGTATCACTATGATAAATTTATATATAGAAAACCTAATATCTCAGGGTGGTAGGGAGGTTCTAGGGAGGACTGTTGTCCTCAGAGGTTCAAGTGGGTTCTTGAACACAGGGAGTTGTAGCTTCCATCTGGTTGCAGCTAGAGAAACCAGGGTGGTAGGGTGGTGCAAGGGAGAAATGTTGTTCTCTGTTATACAGGTTGGTGCCTGTGTGACTCGAAGTTGGTGCTTCCATCCAGTTGGTGCTATAACACTTAGGGAGTTGTTGCTTCCTTCTAGTGGGTGCTAGAGAAACTAAGGAGTTGGTGCTTACTTCTAGTGGGTGCTAGAGAAACCATGGATTTGGTGCTTCCTTCTAGTAGGTGCTAGAGAAAACAACGAGTTGGTGCTCTTAGAAAGTTGAAGCTTGCAAAACAGAGGTTGTAGCCTCACAATGAGTTGGAGCTCATATGTATGATAATGTACAGAATGTAAAGATTACTTATCATACCAATAAGAAGAGGTTTTTACCCTTTATGGGTTTCCTTAGGAAACATCTGTCTCTGTCATATGTGTGACTGATGTCAAATGTTCTATTGCTTACCTACTTGCATTATTGTGATTGTCATTAAGTGCTCTGCAAAGAGTTTAAAATAAGCATAATTGTTTAAGCACGGTAACAACTGATTCACACCCCCCTCTCAGTTGTCCAACAGGTTTGCAGGAATTTGATCATATACACCAGATCTATTACATAGCTACAAATCAAATTTGGATGATGAAATTGATGAGGGCTTCTGGTTGTGGTACATGTTGAGTACATGGTTGAGACAAGTAGTTGATGAGTTGGCGCACATACATGAGGTGTAAAGTTGATGATGTTGGTACATATTGATGAGTCATAGTTGAAGAGTAGTCGACACATGATTGGTACATACTTGGTACATGGTTGGATACACTTGTTTATGGTACAGGTTGATTACAAGTTGGTGCATGGTTGATGCACTTATTTATGGTACATGTTGATGGAAGGTTGGTGCATGGTTGATGCACTTGTTTATGGTACAGGTTGATTACAAGTTGAGGTACAAGTTGATGCATGGTTGATGCATAGTTCAGATTTATTGGTACATGTTTATAGCATTATATCTCACAATGATAGTGTGACAGTGGTTCCATCATTCTACTTCTACTTCAGGGTGGCAGGACGGGGCAA
>ML796604.1:45250-55686 GCA_009831015.1 Picea engelmannii
GATTGGTACCTGGTGATACCCAGACTTCAAGTCGATCTTGCTGAAATATTTTTCCCCCTTGAGTTGGTCCAGAAGGACATCAATCTGTGGGATTGGGTACCTATTTCAAACAGTGATCTTGTTCAGTGCCCGATAGTCAATGCAGAGTCTCCAAGTCCCATCCTTCTTCTGCACCAATACGATCGGGCTCCCACAGGGCGATGAACTCGGCTGGATGTGACCTTTCTACAATAGCTCTTGAATCTGCCTCTTGATTGCGTCATTCTCCAGGACAGAGTGCCAGTAGATGGGTCCATTGGGCAGCAGTACACCTAGGGTCAGATCGATGGGGTGCTTGACCTGGCAGTGTAGAGGCACCCCTACGAGGGAGGTGAAGATGTCCTCGTACTCCTCCATGACCTTATCCATCTATTGTTTTAGTGCAGTGGGGCCTTGTCTGGAGGTCATGGCCACAGTCTTTCGCTTTCCATGAGGGTGGATCATCGGGAAAACAAATTTCCTGGATTTGGAAATGAGCTTACTGCATTGTTTTGCAGTAACCAAAGAGATGGTGGTAGGCGGTGCTATCTCCGGTATCCTATACATCTTATTGCCCAAAGTGATAATAATAACACGAGGTCTGGACTCATACACATCATGTCGCTTCCACAAGTACGGTTGGCCTAATAATACATCAGAAACATCAAGAGGAGTAATGTCACATAATACCTCATCCGTGAAGGGCTTGATGCTATAGGGAAGGCGACATTGTCGACTGACGCGGAGGTCCCATCCTTGGTGAAACCACCCGATGGTGTATGGTTGTGGGTGTGCTATGGTCGGCAAGCCCAACCGCTTCATGACCTCTACCAAGATGAGGTTCTTCTAGCTCCCACTGTCGATAATGAACTGCAACGGGGAACCCTTTACCCACATCTTGGAATGGAAGAGACGCTCTGCCTCCTCTGGATCTTCTGGTTCCTCCTTCTGGATCTTCGTGGTGGCAACGATGGCGTTGGGCTCCACATCAATAATCTTCTTCCTCCTGTCATTCCCCTTGTCAAGTTATGATTCAGAGTCGAAGCATGCATCCGATTCAGAAGCCTTCAACTTGGCTACCAGTGACTGCTTGGCCCGACACTCACTTGTGTTGTGAGTGGAGCTCTTATGGAACTCACACCTCTTCCCCATGTCCTTTTTTGGCTTCATGGTGTTGTTCTTTGCTTGTGGCTTTGGCGGGTTGTCCTGGGCTGCCCCGCCTTGGCTTGGTCCTTTTTTTTGCGGTTTGGGAGTACCTTTCCCGTGCTTCTGATTTACAGACCCAAAGTCTCGCTTCTTCTATTTGAACTTCTGCTCAATCTTGGCAGCATATCAGTATGCCACACCAAGTGAGGAGATGTCGAGGAACTCCATTTCCTTCTGAATGTATCTGTGCAGACAACTACGGTACTTTAACACCAAATGTTTCTCTGAATCTTTGATACCCAACTTTGTGCGTAGGGTATGAAACAGATTAGTCATCTCATGCACATCTTGGTCCCTTTGCTGCCACAACGTAGTCCATTGTATGTATTTGTCCTCATAGCTCCCCATGGGATAATATTGTTCCTTGATGGTGTCTCGGAAAGAATTCCAAGTGGGTGCAGCCGAGGACAAAGAGGGTTTTCCCTCGCCCTCTTGCTCCGAGTAGGTTTCCCACCAGTCCTTGACATGGGGGGCGGCTTTGAGGAGTGTGAAAATAATCTTTTCTCGGTCGAAAAAGTCATGAACCGAGAAATATCCTTCTAACAGATTCAACCATCTATCTACGAAATCTGCATCTATTTGGCCGTCAAATATGGGAATGTCAAAGTTTACTTGTACCTTAAAAGGAGTGGCACCTCCAGAGTGGCTTCTGGATGTCGATGCACCGCCAATCGGAATCCGTTGAAGAATCTGGGCAAAGTTGTCCATCATCGCATTCCTTTGTTTCTCGAGGGCCTCCTCAAGCAACATTTTGATAGAATCTCCTGCTCCCTCATATTTCTTTTCTTCCCCCATGGGCGGTCGTCGGGGTTTGCGAGGCTGATCTTGCAAAGGTTCAACCAGATCGAGCCCCAACTCCTTATACCCTGATCTCGTTGGGGACATGTAAAGAAGGATCGAGAATGAGCAAACTGCTCTAATACCACTGATCCAGATTTATGTAGGAACACAACGAAATACATAAATACACATAAAAAAAGAGATGCAGCGGAAATAAGACTTCATTTAATTAATAACAAATGACTGAAATATGCTTACAGACAAAATGGAAATAAACTAGCTAGGGCGCTGGTAGCTTATCTCTGAGAAGAGATGTGGCCGCTACTCGCATCCGTGAGAAGATGATTACAATGAGGCTCTGAAGGCCCTTTTGCAATAAACAGGAATTCCAAAAGTCCTAGACATCCAAAAACCTAACCCTGGGAGATGAAGCGCCAAAAGTCATGTGGGCCCCGTTTGGGTAAGTTGGTGCATCAAATTCTCGGGGTCGTAACTTTTGCATACAATCTCTGTTTTAGGCGTATGATAGCTCGTTGGAAAGATCTATCTGAGGCCTACAACACTCAAGACAAAATAGCATCATTAGATGCTATTTTGTGAGAGAAACATACCTAAAAAAACATCATTTAGGGCCTCAAAATGGCCCCGGAAGTTCAGGACCTGAAAAAACTGCTAAAAATAGTAAACTGTGCGAAAAATGAAAAACTGAAAGAAGCAATGGTGGGGGTCCAAGTGGAATAGGTGGGTGGCCACCAATAGATGTTCTCGATATTTTCACTTATTAATGCCAATATTTTTTAATATGTATGCTCAATAGTGACCACCAACACATATTAAAATTCCCATATCCGAGCAGATTCTGAAATCTGACATCTAAGATATGCAGAATATTAAAGATTGACATGACGTGAATGCCTCTGTCGCTAACACGTTTGTGAACTTTTCCGAAGCTTTTAAAAAAACTAAAAATGCACAAGCAAAAAATAAAATAAAAAGTATTTCGCAAATTCAAAATGCAGGCAAAAAGAAATTACTAGATCCCATAGTATCCGTCTGTCTATTCATTTTAATGGGATATGTCCTCCAGTTATTAAAGCCCATCATTTCGAAATGCACAATATTAAAGAGGGACATGACATCAAGGTCTCTGTTGCCGACACATTTGTCAGATATGCTTAAGCTTTGAACAAAACTAAAACTGCACAAGGAAAAAAAATAAAAAATAATTTCGCAAATTTAAAATGAAGGCAAAAACAAATTACCAGATCCCATAATATTTTCTTGTCTATTCATTTTAATTGGAGATGTCCCCGAGCTTTCCAGTTATTAAAGCCCATCTTTTTGAACTTGTCTGCTCGGTTCTAAGTTTTCAAATAATATTTAATGTGTATTGGGACGTGTAGAAGGTAGTGGGGATGGAGCCCAATGTAACAGACGTTACTACTAGTGTTTTGTTTTTGTTCACGAGCGTATGTAAAAGGTATGCAAAGAAAAGTAATTCGAGAATGATAATTGTTTTACAGGAGCCCTTCAAATTCAAATAGTGTGCAAGCCCAATTTTCATTTTGTATATCACGAAACTGTTCGTGCTATTTGTAGGACATAGAACAACAGGGACCGAACCTAGAGCCCGCCATCCCAAGAACCCCCGATCCAAAAAATGCTCACTATTTTTTTTGTGTATTCTTTGTCCACCAGGGTATGTAAAACGCACATAAAGTAAACTATTTCGACAATGTTAACTTTTTTGGACATGACGACCTTCAAATTCAAATAGTTCGCAAGTCCGATTGTCAATTTCTATATTGCCGAAGTCTCCGATTGTCAATTTCTATATTGCCGAAGTCTCCGATTGTCAATTTTCAACCACCTACCCTGACAACACGTGATGTAAAAACTGATTAAGTATGGGATGACGACTCCATGCAGGCTGTATATATCTACTCTATAAAATTACATATTTCCTATGTTTAATCTATGCTGTCCAGGAAACCTATAATTTGATAAATTTTAATGTTTTTTGTCCAGGAGCCCTACTGTTAAAGAAAAAAAATTTGGAAATGCTAATGTATACACCATACTTTGATACAACCTATCCGCGAAGGCACATCCATAATACTGCCTAAGTATGGAACCCAACTGCGGTCGGTCGGAATGATCGCAAAACTCTCGCTGCTGATCGATTGTCAATTTGTATATCGTGGAATTCTCTGATTGTCAATTTTCAGCCGCCAACTCCGTCAACCCGTGATGCAAAAACTGGCTAAGTATGGGATGATGGCTCCGCAGTCTAGGAAACCTATAATTTCATAAATTGCATTCTCTTTTGCCCAGGATTCTTTTAAAGAAATCTAATTCGGGAAAGATAATGTATATACTGAATACGACTTGTTATAGTCCAATAGAACCTATTCGCGAAGCCACGTCCATAAAAGTGACCAACTATGCAACAGAATGGCAGTCACTCGGAATGACCACATAAATGCGAAAAACTAAAGTCAAACACAGTTTACAACAACAAAGTAAAAGGGAGAGAATAGCTATATCTCCCACACAACAAAAGCCATTGTCATAACTATAAAACCATAGTAACACAAAATCCATGTAAAAAGCATCGAGAACCATGAAATATATTTCGAGGCCAACAAACTTTGCTTCAACGTATAACATATGCAATTTACACGGCTACAATTCTTTAGTCTGTTATTTTATCTTAATAGTATTCTATGCAAACTATAGTGCAAAAAAAAATGCGACTAAAGATCCAACTGCAGATGCAGCATCCCAACATTTGCAAACCCTGGCCAAACAAGAACAAGCACCAAAGAAGAACCCATCTAAGAAGTACTAAAAGGCCCGACTGCAGCCGTAGAACCGGTACCCTGCAAAGTCGAATCAAGAAACAATAAACAACATACAGTCAAGACAGAAGCAAGCAACAACCACCCCCCCCAGGAACGATGTTGTTCCAATTGCGATTGCAGAAACCCAAACGTCCAAACTGCAACAACACGGATAGGAAAGCAAGAACAATGACACCATGCAAATAAGAAATCAGTGGCATGCAAAAAGTAAGCATGGACCACCGAACCAGCAACGCCGCTGGAGCATAAAAATTTTAAAAACAAAAGAAAATGAAGCTTGTTAAGTAACCATTCAACACAACCAAGCCTGTTAGGTAAACATTTAACTCTATCAGAAATGCATTGTAAACATTTAAGAAAAAAATTCAATGTGGCAAGACTCTGACGTATCCCAAAAAGAAAAATTATATTTTTTGTAAGAATAGTTCGAACACCACAGAATGTTTTGGAAAGCCAAACTTTGGATACGCCACCATATCTAACATTGCCATAAATTCACCTATCATAAAATGCTAAACCAAGCATTCGAATTAATGCTAGCATTAATCCACCATTGACGAATGCATAACAAAATACATGATTCAAAAAAGACCATATATGATCAAATACTTTGGATATGCCAACATATATAACATTGGGAATAATGAAGCTGGCAATAAGACCTCCAATATCTTATCCAATCAGATCAGTTCATATATGTTACTTTTTATTATATAAAAATATATGCTTTTATTTCCATAGCTCCAACATTAGGTATTGTGCAAATATTTCGAGTCAAAGGACAAAGTAATATACAGTCAACGATTTATCGATTGCTATAGTCCCTCTACGCCTACGACAGGGACTAATAAAGTTTTATCATATCAAAGAAACTACGAATGAAGTATCATATGTTTTACCCATCTTAAGAAAACTTAATTTACCTTAACCACTATCATAACCACTATCATATAGGGAATGTGATGAGATTTAAGAAAAACAACGTGATAACATAAAAGTGCTATTGAAAACACAGTAGCATATGTTTTACCCATCTTAAAAGAACTTAATTTACCTACCTTGACCACTATCATATAGGGAATGCGATGAAATTTTAAAAAACATTGTGATAACACAAAAGTTTTATTGAAAATCTATAATCACCCTCATGCTAGCGAGAAAAGTTTATCACTTTGCATGGCTCATCTATATCAATTTGCAAGGAACATGCTCCTTTGTATTATCACGTGGAGTTTGTGGAGCACACAAAACTCACTCATATGTAGTAGAATTTGATATTAAAAGGGTTTATTTTTGCGTTTTCATATATTTATTTTAATATTAAAAGGGTTTATTTTTGTTTTTATATATATCTTCTTTCTTTGGAAGAGGCCAAGTAGAAATGTTGATGTGATTATAGACAAAGAACTATTGATCATGATTGAAAAAGGGATTCTAGATCTTTCATATTCTTTTTATTGTAAGTTTTTTTTTTTTACAAAGTTAATTTTCAATGATTGAAAAAGTTAATTTGCTTATCTATAACCATTTGCAAGGAACATGCTCCTTCGTATTTTCTCACGTCGATTGTCTAGAGCAAACAAAACTCATCTCGAGTGAGCAAACAAAACTCATTTGTAATAGAATTTCATATTAAAGGGTTTATTTTTGAGTTTTCATATATTTCTTCTTCCTTTGGAAGAGACCAACAAGATGCGTAGAAAGGTTGAGGTGGTTATAGACAAAGAACTCTTGATCATGATTGAAAAGAGATTCTAGATCTTTCATTTTTTTATTGTAATTTTTGTTTACAAATTTAATTTTTAAAAAAATGAACATAATCTTTATTCATTATTTTATTTTTTTTTGTGAATAGTTACACAATTTTATTTTATTTTATATGATGTATTAATCTTATTATTTAAAAATTGAAAGATCTAACTATCAAGTCATGCTAATGATGGTTGTTTATTGTTTTGTAGAGGGTTGTTGCAATGCCACCTATGACAAACAATGCAACCACTCAAATAACAAATACAATCCCTGTTAAGTTTACCTCTTAATTCAACACAAGTTGTTATTAGATGTCAAACATGTTTGAAATAATATTATAAACTAGAACAACATCAAAATTTTAAATGATCTTGCTTCTTAGGTTCCGGTTTATTCCACAAAGGTAAGGCATTTCTCTTTAGAATTTAGAATTGTGTGTTTTTTGCTCTCCGTGTTTACAACTCTTTTGCCAATGTTGATGCATTTTGTTGTATGTTTTTTCTATAATTTGGGAGATCATGGAGAATTTTGTTGTTTTTAGTCTATATCAACTCCAATGGGATGTTTTTCCTATATTTGTCTTTACATTTCAACTTTTCAAAATAGTTCTTACACAATTTTCTCATTTTTTCTTAACTTGGGGCACTTGATATCACACCAATATTAAGGGGTCGATTCACAAGATAAATGCAAGCACTCAAAACTTTATTTCTTCTATTGAATTGATAAAGTTCTTTTTCCTTATCTTGTGGCTTTGTAGGATTGTTTAGTATGACTCCAAAATGAAGGATGTCCAAACATACAATCTTTGACACTGGTAAAATGCTTTGCAAAGAAATGGTTGTCACTCCTCTCAATTTTGATGCAAATCAAAGATCCCCACCGCTTTATTCATACATTGTCTCTCCCCCCTCCTTTATAGTTTGACTATTGATTTTTTGGCCCAAGAAATTCAAATATTGTAGATCTTTTTAATGTGATGCACTTGCACTTTATTGAAATTTAATAATATAATTATTTTCCATATAATTGAAGGGATGAGAGAGTGGGCCATCGTTGACCAATGTACATGTCAAGAGGCTTATGCTATTATCCCACTCCCAATTTCCAAACAGGGGCGGTTGAACCTCACAACCGTAGCTTAATCAGGACAAATACCCAAATCCTTATTCACAATCGTAGCTAAATTAGGACAAATACCCAAATCCCTATTCACAACCGTTGCTAAATCATGACAAATACCTAAATTCCTATTCAGGGTTGGTAAGTAAGGTTGCTCCTATTTTTGAAAGGAATGTGGAGGAATCACTTTGTTTCCCTTTCAATTGAATCGAGGATTTATGTCACCATTGTTCTGAGATACTATTCCTTAGACTATGATCATGAGTCGGAGGTGTTTAGGGGCAACCAAGAAGCTTAGGGTTTTTGAACACCATACATTCACAAGAAAGACAACACAATGTGGTTGTTGTGTTTCTCCATTATTATTGAGGACAAGATTTCAAGAGTTTAACATAAATATGTGTAAATAGATATTTTAAATTAAAAATAGTGTGATGCTAGAAATTTAAGTATAAAATAACATTGTCTACTAATTTATTTTATGATATAATTGATTCCATAATGATAAGTTTTAAATGGTTCCAAAAATAAAATTAATAAAAAAAAACTTATTTTAATTTGTTAAAAAAAACATAAACATTTTTCTATATTATTTAAATATCTTGCATGGTAATAAGATAACTTCCCTAATTTACTTTATATAAGTCATTCATGCTGTATCATTTTATTGATGAAAATCCACTATAAATGAAATTACTAAAGTCCAAAAGACATGCCATTCAACTCTACAGCTTAAAATGAAAATTATATTAATAAAATAACATAGAAAATGAAAATTATGTTAATAAAATAACATATAAAATAGAAACAATATATTAAATTGTTTTTAATTATGTTATACGGAAGGAATAACTTTGGATTGAAGCTGTTAATGATGGCCCTTGTCAACGTAACAACTCCGAAGACTGAGCACACCGATCTGTTGAAATCCCAACTCCTCGGCTGATAAGTCGAGCAAAACAGCCATGAGAGGATGATTTATATGACCGGTCGCCACCATGAACAGCTCTCTTTCCTTCCCAACGCGCAGAGGGACAAATCCGCTAACTCCTCTCTCAGCTGAAACTTCACATGACCGTGATGAGTTGAGAGTTGAGAGCTCAGATCCCAGTGCCTCATTTCCCTTCAACTGAATCCTTCTCCGTGGCCTTAGTCTTCTGAAAAAATGGGGTATCTTGGCCATTTTAGCTGAGATTTATGTGCACTGTGTATGGCTGAAGACGAGGCCGAGGAGAAGAGTCTGTACAATGAGGAGTGTTTGTTTATTCAAAAGAGTCGCTGTTGCTTGTATTTATAATGTTGGCATGGGTTTCTCGATTGTATCTGCACAATGTAGAAGGTTGACTAAATTTGGCAAAGATTCAAAGAATCATTGAAAACTAATTAAATTTAAAATAAGATTGCAAGTCCATCATGTCATATGATCAATACAAGGAAAACGAAAACATTTAGAATGTGTTAAAACGAAGATGGTTCTTTCCACATTAACTGCAATGACGGTGGGAAGTATATTTGATAAGTGATTTTTAAAAAAATTATATTAAAAAAAATATATATATTACAACTAAGATTTAGGCTTTCTAATCATATGGCCCCACTTGAGTGGAAGAAAGAACCACACACATTCTTATTGAGGATTTCAAGTCATATGGCCCCACATTAGTGGAAGAAAGAACCCGAGACATTCTTATTAGTAACGTTTTTTATTTATTTTAACATGTAAGTTTAAGACATACATCAATCAATCTTTAATACAAAGAGAAGAAAACGCACTATCAATGAAGACATGAAGCTTCCATGTTATTCATATACATTCTCTCACTTTTTTCAAATGAAATCTTCAACACCTAAGACTAAGAGAGTCCAGGTGAGTTGTTTTCCAATGGATCTTCATCATTTAAGAGCAACGCTTTCAAATCGATCTTAATCACTTAACATAATCATTTTTCATACATTTATCTTCACTTATGTGTGACAAATTTCTAACATTCATCAACATAATTATAATCTTAAATTAAATTAAATGTTAATTAGTTTTAATTTATTCACAATAAAGCCATGCATCATCTATGAATGTTGAATGGGAAAAATGTTATTTAGAAGGCAATACTTGACCCACATTTAAAAAAAGAGTCTATATGCTTACACAATACCAAGTAAATTTATCCAGTTTACTTTTGTTTCACTAAGGTCTTAT
The DNA here is from genome assembly GCA_009831015.1 of Picea engelmannii. Lineage (NCBI taxonomy): Eukaryota > Viridiplantae > Streptophyta > Pinopsida > Pinales > Pinaceae > Picea > Picea engelmannii. The sequence goes on from ML796604.1 coordinate 55,190, forward strand.
TTATTATTCAACTTTTCATGGAAGATAAAGGGACTCCTTGGAGTTTATAAATCATAATAGATTTATCCAATGTCCACAACCAATCCCCTAAATCGCTTCTTGAATATATAAATTGAACTTATAGAAATCTCATTCCTAAGATTTTTATAGTGGGTATTATTTGAGAGAACAATTTTTAGATATTCCGCAATGGACATTTTAAGTGTCAACGTTTTGAACCCAAATTAGTGTTCATTTATAGGACAATGAGTGAAATTGTAGAGTTGTGAGATTGATCTATTAATTGTCATTAAATGCAAGTTTATTAATCAAGAATGATGTCGGCTTCAGTGATGTAATGTAGTTGGAAACCTCATCAATTGGTTCCCTTTGTTGATTGATTAAGGGGATCCAATTCTCTCTTACTTCAAAATCTCTATCTCTATTCAAGTTGTTTGGGTGCTTTATTATTTCCAAGGTGTCTCTAAACTAGTGTTTGTAATATTTGTTTTCCTTTG
>ML796604.1:94326-126017 GCA_009831015.1 Picea engelmannii
TGCTAATGATGGTTGTTTACTGTTTTGTAGAGGGTTGTTGCAATGCCACCTATGACAAACAATGCGACCACTCAGACAACAAATACAATCCTTGTTAAGTTTACCTCTTAATTCAACACAAATTGTTATTAGATGTCAAACATGTTTGAAATAATATTGTAAACTAGAACGACGTCAAAATTTTAAATGATCTTGCTTCTTAGGTTCCGGTTTATTCCACAAAGGTAAGGCATTTCTCTTTAGAATTTAGAATTGTGTGTTTTTTTCTCTCAGTGTTTACAACTTTTTTGCCAATGTTGATGCATTTTGTTGTATGTTTTTTCTATAATTTGGGAGATCATGGAGATTTTTGTTGTTTTTAGTCTATATCAACTCCAATATGATGCTTTTCCTATATTTGTCTTTACATTTCATCTTTTCAAAATAGTTCTTACGTAATTTTCTCATTTTTTGTTAACTTAGGGCACTTGATATCACACCAATATTAAGGGGTGGATTCACAAGATAAATGCAAGCACTCAAAACTTCATTTCTTCTATTGAATTGATAAAGTTCTTTTTCCTTCTTATCTTGTGGCTTTGTAGGATAGTTTAGTATGACTCCAAAATGAAGGATGTCCAAACATGCAATCCTTGAAACTGGTAAAATGCTTTGCAAAGACATGGTTGTCACTCCTCTCAATTTTGATGCAAATCAAAGATCCCCACCGCTTTATTCATACATTGTCTCTTCCCCCTCCTTTATAGTTTGGCTATTGACTTTTTGGTCCAAGAAATTCAAATATTGTAGATCTTTTTAATGTGATGCACTTGCACTTTATTGAAATTTGATAATATAATTATTTTCCATATAATTGAAGGGATGAGAGAGTGGGCCATCGTTGACCAATGTACATGTCAAAAGGTTTGTGCTATTATCCCACTCCCAATTTCCAAACAGGGGCGGGTGAACGTCACAACCGTAGCTTAATCAGGACAAATACCCAAATCCTTATTCACAATCATAGCTAAATTAGGACAAATACCCAAATCCCTATTCACAACCGTAGCTAAATCAGGACAAATACCTAAACCCCTATTCAGGGTTGGTAAGTAAAGTTGCTCCTATTTTTGAAAGGAATGTGGAGGAATCACTTTGTTTCCCTTTCAATTGAATCGAGGATTTGTGTCACCATTGTTCTGAGATACTATTCCTTAGACTATGATCATGAGTAAGAGGTGTTTAGGGGCAACCAAGAAGCTTAGGGTTATTGAACACCATACATTCACAAAGAAAACAACGCAATGTTATTGTTGTGTTTCTGCATTATTGTTGAAGACAAGATTTCAAGAATCTAACATAAATATGTTAATATGTGTAAATAGATATTTAAAATTAAAAATAGTGTGAGACTAGAAATTTAATTACATAATAACACTATCTACTAATTTATTTTATGATATAATTGATTTCATAATGATAAGTTTTAAATGGTTCCAAAAACAAAATTAACCCCAAAAAAACACTTATTTTGATTTGTTAAAAAAACATAAACATGTTTCCATATTATTTAAATATCTTACATGTTAAGAAGATAACTTCCTTAATTTACTTTATATAAGTCATTCATGCTGTATCATTTTATTGATGAAAATCTACTATAAATGAAATTACTAAAAGTCCAAAAGACATGCCATTCAACTCTACCAGCTTAAAATGAAAATTATGTTAATAAAATAACATATAAAATATAAAATAGAAACAATATATTAAATTGTTTTTAATTATGTTATACGGAAGGAATAACTTTGGATTGAAGCTGTCAATGATGGCCCTTGTCAACGCAACAACTCTGAAGACTAACAACTTGATAAGTGAGATTCATAATTATGGCATTAAAGCTTTCTTTCCAGAGCACTCCATGCTCAGGGTTTCTGAATACAAACCAATAAATTTTTTTGTTGAATTGCAGACACCAGGGTCAGCCATGGAGATCAATCTAACCAAAAAAAAATAGCGTGAACACAGCTGCTGACCGGGCAACCAAGTCGACCAAACAGAAACGTTACAGAGGAGTCATCAACTAATATCAAATCATTTTTTCTTTACAATAATGAAGGCAGGGAATCAGCGGCTTTGCTGCTCATCCCATTTGTTTTTGCAGACAGAGAGTATAACATATTATTTGAAAGATTCTCTTTCAATCAAACAAAGGATGCGTTGGAAACTGAGGACATCACACTCAACTCTGAGCACACCGATCTGTTGAAATCCCAACTCCTCGGCTGATAAGTCGAGCAAAACAGCCATGAGAGGATGATTTATATGACTGGTCGCCACCATGAACAGCTCTCTTTCCTTCCCAACGCGCAGAGGGACGAATCCGCTAACTCCTCTCTCAGCTGAAACTTCACATGACCGTGATGATTTGGGACTAGAGAGCTCAGATCCCAGGGCCTCATTTCCCTTCAACTGAATCCTTCTCCGTGGCATTAGTCTTCTGAAAAAATGGGGTATCTTGGCCATTTTAGCTGAGATTTCTGTGCACTGTGTATGGCTGAAGACGAGGCCGAGAAGAAGAGTTTGTACAATGAGTGTTTGTTTACTCAAAAGGGTTGCTGTTGCTTGTATTTATAATGTTGGTATGGGCTTAGAGCAGGTTTCTCGACTGTATCTACACATTGAAAATTTCGCAAAGAATCATTGAAAACTAATTAAAATAAAATAATATTGCAAGTCCATCATGTCCTGTGATCCATCAGTAAAACGAAAACATTTAGAATGTGTTAAGAGGGTTCTTTCCGCACATTAACTGTAATGACGGTGGGAAGTATATATATTACAACAAAGATTACAAACGGGTACCTCTACCTTAAAGCTATGAGTGAGGCTTTCAAATCATATGGCCCCACCTTATTCTTATTAGAAACGGGTACACATATTCTTATTGGTAAGGTTTTTAATTTTAATATGCAAGTTTGGGTCATACACCAATCAAACCTTAAAACACCAAAAGAGAACGCATTATCACTAAAGACATGAAGCTTCCTTGTTATTCATATAGATTGTCCTACTCGTTTCAAATACATTATCTTACCTTTTTCAAATGAAACGTCCAAATGCGATCTTCATCACCTAAGACTAAGAGAGTCTAGGTGAGATGTTTTCCCATGGATCTTCATCATTTAAGAGAAACGCTTTATAACCTAATCTCTTTTCAATGGGTGTATTTCCATTCACAAAATTCTAAGACTAAGAGAGTCTAGGTGAGATGTTTTCCCATGGATCTTCATCATTTAAGAGAAACGTTTTATAACCTAATCTCTTTTCAATGGATGTATTTCCACTCACAAAATTCTAACGCTTATGAACATGATTGCAATTTCAAAATAAATTAATTAGTTTTAATTTATCCACAACGTAGACATGCATCATATATGAATGTTGAATGGGATAAATGCTTCTTACAAGACAACATTTCATAGAATGTAATCCAAGCAAAGACCTATATTTTAAAAGAGAGTTTATATGACCACATAATACAAAGTTAATTTATCCATTTAGTTTTTTCATAACCAAGACCTTATTTATTATTCGACTTTTTATGGGAAGAGAAACAGACTCCCTGTAGTTTATAAATCATGATAGGTTTATCCTATGTCCACAACCAATCTGTCGAAGTTGGTTTTTGATTATATAGGTTGAACTTATAGAAATCTCATTTATGAGATTTTTATAGTGGGTATTGTTTGAGAGACAAGTTTTCAAATATTCTATAATGGACATTTTAAGTGTCAACATTTTGAACCCAAATTAGTATTCATCTTCCATGTATGCAGAAATAGATAGATCAAATGGCCCAAATACTTCAACAAAACAACCTTGGATTTCGCATCCCCGAGGGTGCCAAGAAGAAGAATCCAGAAGATCAAAATCCCAAGAAAGACAATTCTAGCCATGCTTTGATTTCCATCAACTCCTCTCCCACTGCTTGGATCATAGATTCAGGTGCATCACACCACATGGAAGCCACAAAAAATGTCTATTCTTCATTGGATGCATGCAAATGTCCTCCTATTCTCATGGGGGACAACTCTCTAGTCAAGGTCATCAGCAAAGGAAGAATTGAACTCACAAACGGAAGCTTTGAGAATGTGCACTACAGGTTCCCAAACGTTTTGTCAATATTCTCTCTGTGTATCAAATGAAAAATTACAACTCCAAAAAGAGACTCAGATTCACACCTAATGCATTAGATATCTATGACATGCAAACCAATTCGAGGGTTGCTACCGGTGAGGTAAATAATCAATTTAAACTCTACAAATTTTCTGAATTTATTGAACTAGATTATGCATTATTGCTTACCCATGCTAATGAAAGTAGTAGGATATGGAAATAAAGGTTCGAGAATTTAAATTATATATATATATATATATATATATATATATATATATATATATATATATATATATATGAAACATATTAGCAAGCAGGGAATGGTTGATGGTCTACCTGACATCCACTTCTCCAAAAGAATTTGTGAGAGATGTGTTCTTGGAAAACACCCTCAAGAGAAATTTGACAAGGGAAAGACTCAAAAGGATTCCTTTCCTTTATATCTGATCCATGGTGACCTAATGGGCCCTTTTCCACATCCATCAATCAGTAAAACAAGGTACATGCTCATTTTTGTTAATTCTCACGCTTCACATGGATTTTCTTTTTCAAGAAAAAATTAAAGGTCTTTTAACACCTCAAATATTTCAAAGCCCTTGTTGAGACACAATCAGGAAATAAAATCAAAGTCCTTCGAATAGGGAGAGTATCTCAACCATGAGATACAAAATATTTTTCATGAGGTGGGGATTCAATTGCAACACACGGTTCCCTATACTCTGCAACAAAACAAAGTTCTTGAGCGGAAAAATAGATCTCTAAAAGAGATGGAATCTTTCATGCTACATGTAAAGTCACTTCCACAAATATTGTGGGATGAAATACTTAATTGTGAAACCTACATCCAAAACAAATCTCCCCATAGATCTGTCAAGGATAAGATCCCTTATAAGGCTTGGAGTGGCCTCAAATCGGAAGTGACCCACTTCCGTATTTTCAGTTCATGTGCATGGTCAGGATTCCCTCTACGAATAGGAAGGAAATTTATCCACAGAGCACAAAGTGTATCTTTGTTGGATACCATGATGGTGTGAAGGGATACAAACTCATTGATCTTTCCTCGGACCGACTCATCATTGAGCGTAGTGTCCAATTCGAGGAAAGTGATCCGGATTTATGTAGGAACACAATGAAATACAGAAATACACATAAACGCAGAGATGCAGTGGAAATAAGACTTCATTTCATTAATAACAAATGACTGAAAAATGCTTACAGACAGAATGGAAATAAACTAGCTAGGGCGCTGGTAGCTTATCTCTGAGAAGAGATGTGGCGACTACTGGCCTTTGAACTGCCTGTTACAATGAGGCTCGAAGACCTATGTATTACTGAGAAACAATGGAAAAACCTAAACATCCAAAAACCTAACCCTAGAAAATGAAACACTAGAATATGGGCCCCGTTGGGGTAAATTGGTACATCAATTTCCCGGGGTCATAACTTTGGCATACTATCTCCGTTTGACGCACATGATACATTGTTAGAAATATCTATCCAAGGACAACACTTTTGAGAGTGAATATTGAGTCCGAAACGGACTCATATTCATTGGAGCATTCATGCCCAAAAAACGTCGTTTAGGGCCTCAAAACAACTCCGGAAGTTCAGGACCCGAAGAACTGCTAAAAATAGTAAATTGTGCTACAATTAAGGAAACTAAAAAACTGAAAGAAATAATGGTGTGGGCCCAAGTGGAATAGGCGGGTGGCCACCAATATCCACCTGGATCAGAAAGTGTCTCGCATGTACCTTAGAAGCCGCATGCAAACACTTTTTCTCTTCCACCCGTCAGAGATGATGAGAATGCACATGCCGACTCTTCTTCAGAAAAGAGTTATGATTAAGAGGATTTAGATGATCCAGACATAGAGTCAGTATAGTCAGATGCAAATTTAGTGCATGCAAATGCATATGCAGAGCCAGAGAAGAGGCCCAAGTGGGCCAAGACTACTCTTCAGGATGCAGGAGATCCTGTTGAGGATCCAACTGATACAAGGAGGACTCGATCTAATTTCTAGGATCCTCCTCTTGCACTCACTACCACTTAACTGATGCCACCTAGGCATATTTTCTTGGTTCAGTCTTCATATCCACATTTCTATGGCGAGGTTGCTGGAAATCCCTTTGGGGAATCCACCATGCAGGAGGATTACAACTCCCTCCTTGAGAACCATACTTGGGATCTAGTTCCCCTGCCTTCAAGAAGGAAACTTGTTAGGTGCAGATGGGTCTATAGCACCAAGAGCGCAATGGATGGACATGTTAGCATATACAAATCTAGGCTAGTTGTCAAAGGCTTTCAACAGGTGCATGGCAATGACTATCATGAGAGCTTCTCTCTAGTAGCAAAGTTGGATTCCATAAGTTTGGAACTTGCCACTACAGCAACCAAGGGATGGGAAGTCCATAAGATGGACATGAAGAATGCATTTCTTTACGTCGATCTCTCTGAGGAGATCTATATGAAGCAACCCCAAGGATTTATGCAGGATTCATCTTTGGTCTGTCGACTGAAGAAGTCTCTTTATGGCCTCAAGCAGGCTCTAAAGGTATGGTATGCCAAGATGGACTCCTACCTACTATCACAACTGATTCCAAGCTAGACCTGAATGTTTACATGCTTAGGACAAATGATTCACTTCTACTCCTAATTCTATATGTTAATGATTTGATGATCACCGGTTGCTCGACTTCAACAATTGTTGTAGTTAAGAGGATTCTACATGACGGTTTCTTGATGACGAACATGGGTCTGCTACATTTCTTCCTTGGAATCGAGATCAGTCAGGATGCATTAGACATCAAACTATCTCAGGCCAAATATGCATGAGATATTTTTGAGATATTTCACATGACAGGCTGCAGGTCTTCCCTAACTCCTTTCCTATCAGGAGTCAAACTTGAGGATGGCGGGGACACTCCACTGGTTGAAAACACACTGTATAGACAACTAGTGGGGATCTTATTGTATCTCACACACTCTAGACCAAACCTCTCCTATGAAGTTGGATTAATATCCAATTTCATGCAAGAGCTGCATGAGATACATTGGAAGGTGTTAGCATCGGAAGTCACTCTTGGATTGCTTGCAGGAGCAGAGCCCGACACCCATCAGTTTAATGTCACGGTTTGTTTATAAAGGGGTGATCGAATAGAGATAAAGACTCGAGGAAATATCACTCTAACTCAGGGACTGGATCTGGTACGTAAAGAACAAAGGAGGTCTGGAATCCTAACTTCAGCCAGCAGGTTGATTAAAAGATGAGCAGGTGGAAGACTTAGTAAGAAAGGTGAACAAACATCTCTGGGCAATAGGCTTGCAGCGGTTTGTAGGGGAAAAACTCTGAATGCAGGATCCTCCTGGTTCAGGGTTTCAAGAAACTGAAAATAAGACTTGACTGGATCCTCTAATTCCAAGTCACTCAGCGCTGGAAAAATCACAAGAACTGATTAGAGACAGCGCAACTATTACAGTGATCCATGACAACATCATCCTATAATAGCTACAACTCGACTGGATCCTCCAATTCCGAGTTGCTCTAACACAGTGTAAACAAAGACATGAAAGAAACTGACATTCATAAGGAAAGAAGTCTCAAAAGTCCACACATTATCAGATTTACAGTGCTTTGTTAAAACTTTACAACCGGGAGCTCTGCTCAACCATCGATGCCTACAACAATACAAAGACTGAGTCTATATACTCAAGAAAATTCGCCTCACAGAGGCGTGCCTAGTCAACCCAGGGCTTGGTGTCTCTTTAATCAAACTCATACCAGTATCTTTCTTTAAATGCCACCTTGAATATGCATGGCTTCTGTAAGGAGGGTAGCTGAGCCATTAAGCGCTTGACTAGCGTGCGAAGACTTCTCCGTCGAGCTGAGGACCTCAGCATGGCCTCTTTGAGAAAATCGATACACAGGACCTCTGTGGGCGGACATCTTTCCAGACTCTCCATTCCCTCATTAAATGAATGAAAGGAGGCTTCAACTACTCTGTCTTATCTTTATTTACTTCAAGCGAAAACCAGGAGCGAAATCGCTTCGGACGACATCTGGAAGTCATGACGATGCTTTCAGCGACTGGACACAACACCTTTAGGCCCCTTTCTACTTAGCTCTTTTAATTTCTCGGGTGACCGTGGAACGTGACCCTACTTTTATTCCCATAGAGGCTTTCGGCGTTCACGAATAAGGATGACTGCTCTTTGTGCCTTTGAAGTTGCGAGAGGTGAAATGCCGAGAAGGCTTAATCATGTGCTAGGTGTCCTTTTAGATTCGACGGTTTTGAACTCTTCCCGTGCTGCTGTGGGCCTGGGCCCTGAATGCTCTTGGCACTTCGCGCATCGCGAAATAACGGAGTCATTCTTTGCACTCTGAGGTCACGAGCGGCGAAACGCCGAGACAGCTTAATCATGCGCCAGGTGTCCTAGATCCGACGGCTCTGACTATCTCCCCAGTATTGTGGGCCCGATCCCTAGCGCCCTCGGCACTTCGTGTCTCGCGGCTGGGAGGAGCTAGACCTTTTATTTGCAAGTTGCGATGAGAGAAAAGGCGAGGAGCCTAATCGCGCACCACGTGTCCCTCTGGATGGACGACTGAGATCTTTTTGACAATATTGTGGGCCCGACATTAAAGACTCTCACAACTCGTAATATCGCGAGTTGGAGTGTGGAACTTTTGCCTTCTCCTCTCGCGAAGTTCCGAGACACGATGGTCAGCGAAGGGTGACCCCCGAGGATATCCAACTGTTCACTTTTTGAAAACTTCTGCGCTATACTTCGACGCAACTCGGTTGACTGCAATTACCCATCGATCGTCGATTTGCTTCGATGATGAATCTTTTTCGCTGAAACAAAATGCCTGCTCGCGTGGTTTAAAACTCGAAAAGGACTTCTTCTGCATGCTACGCTTGAGAATTTCGTGCAACTTGCAGATCTGAATGCTCTAGAGCCCGTGACAAGAATTATCGCTAACATTAGGCTCCATGGGGGATAGAGTTGTCCCTGCGATGCTCTAAGAACTCCTTCTGCAGTTCCAGTCGCCTTTTTGTTGGGCTACGAAGTCACTTATTAGGCCAAAAACATACAAAAAGAAATGAAACAAAGAACAAAAAGACAATATTTACAAATAGAGGAGCCGTTTAAGGCTCAAATAATTTTTTTTTTCAGGAAATGCCCATTCACTGGGCTGTTGAAAACCTCTTCACCCTTTAGATCCTGCAACCTGTAAGTGTTGTTTGAAAATACTTCAAGGATCTTGAAAGGCCCAAACCAGAGGGCATCAAACTTGCTGTGCTTGCCTTTGTCCTGTCTGGGTGCATCCCACTTGAGCACCAGATCACCCTGCTCGAATTATTTCTTCCTGCCCTTCTTGTCAAAAGCCTGCTTGATCTTCTGCTGATGATCGTAAGCCCTATTCATGACCTGCTCCCTAATCTGTTGTATTTCCACCATTTGGTGAATCCTTCTGATCATATTGTCAGGCTCTCCTTTGAGGTCTTGGAGGAACTTCGCCACAGACAAAGCGAGCTGAGTAGGGAAAACAACTTCCATCCCGTAAACAAGCTGGAAAGGTGAGATGCCCAGGGACTTCTTTGTTGTTACTCGATCAGCCCAAAGAGCAAATTTGAGCTTTGAGTCCCAGGCCCTTTTATTGTCCTCCAGTAGCTTCTTGATGAGCTTGATTAGGCTTTTATTGGAGGACTTTGCCAGTCCGTTTCCTTGAGGATAATAGGGACTAGAGTGAATCAGTGAAATCTCAAACTGTTCACAGAACTTGACCAGAGGCTCAAACCGAAAGGGGGAGGCATTATCAGTGACAATTCTGCTGGGACAACCAAATTTGGCTATAATATCTTCCAGGAAGCCGATAATCGCTTTGTGAGAAGTGCTTTTGGTAGGGACAGCTTCTATCCATTTGGTGAAATAGTTGGTCGCAGTCAGAATCCATCTGTGCTGGCCACTTGAGGGGGGATGAATTTCTCCAATGAAGTCCAATCCCCACTGTTGGAAGGGCGCTAAAACTACTATAGGCTTTAACGGTAGAGATCTGAGTTGCTACTTCCCTGAAAACTTCTTGCATTTGATGCAAGTTCTGATCTCCTTGCAGACGTCAGGAAATAAGGTGGGCCAGTAATACCCAGCCTAAAGGATCTTGTGGACTGTGGTCTTCCAAAAATAATGACCTCCGCAGAGACCACTATGGAAATCGAACATCACCTTCTGGGCTTGCTGCGGGTCCAAACACTTTAGTAATACCCCCAGAGGGTCTTTCCAATACAAAGCTTGGTCGATGAGGCAATATCTGACTGCTTTGAGCTTTAAAGCTCTGGCCTTACTTTTTCCCAATCCATCAGGGGGCTTTAATTCTTGCAGATAATACAAGATATCCTTGTACCATGGGCATGATGCTAGTGATAGGGTGCCTTGGAAATTCTTGTTGGACAACTCAGATTGCTCATTGATGAAGTTAATTCCCAAGGCCATGCAATTGGATTCGGCCAGCAACTTGGCCAAACCTTGCCCCTTTATCAAATTGGTGGGCTTAATCTCCAAATCAAACTCTAGGATCTTGGCGATCCATTTACCTCTCCTCCCATCTATGTCAAACTGTATAAGAATGTCCTTCACAGAGGTTGAAGGGACATATGCAGTGATCTTTGAGTGCAAGACATAGATCCTGAAAGCTTTGAGAGCTTTCACCAATGCATAGGCCTGCTTTTCCATGATTTCGTACCGGAGCTCTGCATCTCTTAACGCCCCGCTGTAGAAGGAAATAGGTTGCTCTTTCCCTTGATCATTTTTCTGCAACAACACTGCTGCTACTGTATCACAGGAGGCAAAAGAAAATATCAGAAAATCTTTGGAATAATCAGGGCTGATTAGCACAGGTGCCTCAGTCAATGCCTTCTTTATTTGGACAAAAGATTCCCTGGGTTCAGTGGTCCACTTTACTTCATTTCCCTTCCTGAGCATGGTTGTGATGTGTTTCACCAGCTCGGCAAAGTTTGAGACAAATCTCCTCAGAAAATTTATCTTCCCCAAGAAGGCCTGCACTTCTTTCTTAGATCTGGGAAGTGACAGGGTTTGGAGTGATTCTACCCTGCTGGGGTCAATCCTTACTCCCTCTGCTGACACTATATGGCCTAATAGCTTCCCCTCCTTCATAGAAAATAAATACTTCTTGGGGTTCAGGGATAGGCCAAACCTCCGACACTTCAGGAAAACTTTCTTCAGGTGGCAGCAGTGCTCTTTGTCCGTCCTGGAGAAGACCGTGATGTCATCCAGATAAATTACCACAAAATGGTCCTTTTCCCCGATGAAGGCTATGTCCATGGCTCGCTGAAATGTTGCTTCTGCATTCATGAGTCTGAAAGGCATTTTGGCATACATGAATGTGCCCCAAGGAGTGGTGAAGGTCATTTTTTCTCTGTCCTCAAGCATAACTGATATCTGATTGTAGCCAGAGAAACCGTCAATCATGGATATCCTAGATGCACTAGTGACCTTCTGCAATATATGTTTCATGTTGGGCAGGGGATAATTGTCCTTCCTAGAGCTTCTGTTCAGGTTCTTGAAATCAACGCAGAGTCTGATTTCCCCACTTTTCTTTCTTACTGGAACCAGATTGGCCACCCAATCGGAATATCTCAGGGGGACAATGATTTGGGCATCCAACAATTTCTTCACCTCTTTCTCCATGACAGGTAGCAACATGGGGTTTATCTATCTCAGCTTCTGTTTGAATGGCTTGGCCTCTTCTTTCAGTGGGATCTTGTGCTCAATGACTGATGTGTCATATGTCTTGAGGTCTTCGTAGGTCCATGCAAACACATCAGCAAACTCTCTCAGCAACTCCGTATATTCGGCCCTTTGCTCCTTGGTTAAACTCTTTGACAGCTTGACAAACCTAGGCTCCTCTTTTGTGCCGATGTTGCACTCAGCTGTGTCAACATCATCACCTGAAACTCTCCCCTTTACTGCCACATCATTCCCATCAAACAATCTTTCTAATGGGACCAGTCCCCTCGGAATGTGATTGCTAGGCAATTGAATAATGTCATGCTTTGCTATTTTACTTAGCAACTCAACCCCATCCAACCTTTCGTCAGAGATGGAATCTTGATCGATATGCAGCTCTGAAAACTCCTCGATAGTCTCCAAGAATTTCTTGATCTCAAGATCGTCCTCAAACACCTTCCAATGCTTAACATTGTCAGGTATGGAGAGCCTGTATTTTACTTCTACATCATACTTCAGTTTGGACGGCAAGGGTACTTTGAAAAGGCTTGCAGATGTAGCCAAGGAATCTGCCACTGTGTTTTCTTCTCTCGGGATGAAAGAAATGTCAAATGCTGAGAAGAAACTGTCAATAAGATCCCATACCTCATTCCTGTAACTCCTGAGTCAAGGATTCTTAGCCTGATAGGCGTTTCTAATCTATTGGACCACCAACTCTGCATCTCCGAACACTGCTACCTCCTGTATTCCCATTTCCCTCGCAGCTCTTAATCCCAGGATAAGAGATTCATATTCTGCCACATTGTTGGTAGCTTCGAATTCTAGTTTGTATGACAGAGATATGGTTTCCTGATCTGGTGACACAAAAACCACCCCAACTCCAACGCCTTCCCTGGAGGAGGCTCCATCAAAGAACATTTTCCAGACGGGAGTGATGGAGGGAGGAGATTTAGGGGAAATGGTGGGTCGCTTTCTGAGTTTGAGAGGAGGCTCGGGGGCATGGGTGAGTTGTAGCAAACTGGAGCCTAAATCAGTGTCCAAGGCAAAGATGGGATGATTGGTGGGGTTGGCTTCGTCACTGATTATATAGGCCAGCTGGGCTTCCCTATATAGTCTTATATGATCTCCTCCGAACACTGGGATAATGGCATACGTGAGGTCCATCTGCAAGTTTCCCCCCAGTCTTTTTATCCAAGATCTTGATAACAACATACCAAACTTGGGGGGAACATCGGCCACTATGATATCCATGACCACACTTTTCATAGGTAGTTGAAACAAGGTCACAACCAGGTCTTTAATAACTCCAAGACACTAGACTCTCCTAGAGTCAAAGGAATAGAGGTCATGGTAGGCTCGAGTGACTTCTAGTCCTAACTCTTCCATGACAGTTTTAGGCATGAGGTTGTGAGAAGCCCCTAAATCCATCAAGCAGTTGTGCAACACTTTATCATGTATGTTCAGGGAGATGTAGAAAGGAGGGGATGAATCATCTCTATCTTCTACCATGGGTCCTAGGAAAACTGTTGGCTTTTCGTCTTGGAGGTTTATGGAGTCTGTGGGAGGGCATGAGGCTTCAGACTGTAAAAGCTCAGAGAAGCATTTTTTAAATTCTCCATGTTTAATTAGCTCAGTGAGGGGCACAGGGATTCTGATCTTTTGGATCTCATGCTCAAAATTGAAAGAAGATGTAAGCTTTGGAATCTCTCTTATTTCAGGGGCATGAGTGTGGACAATGGGGGAGAGGGGTTGAGATTTCTTACCTTGGTGACCATTTGCTACTTCGTTAGCAGGTTTCTCTGTTCCAGTGGTCTGTTCGGGAATATCAGGTGCTGCTGTCTTCTCGTCGGACCTCAGGTTGTACCTGCCTCGGCCGCCAATAGCCTTATCTCCTTTGCTCAATTGATTCAGTTGACTATCCATGAGAGACTCCTCGTAAGCTACTTGAGTGAGATGAGGAAAAGGAGGAGTGTCCTCTAAGCAGTGGATTTCAGGATCAAGCTCACCTGTTCCTTCTTGTTCCTCCTCGGCCACAAAATTGTTCTGGAAAGGGGCTTGAATTTTCTGGTCTTCTCTGTCTCTTCCCCTCTCTCTTTGCACATTCGCGGGAGTAAAATTGTTTGGCCTCCTGAAACCTCCTTTATTTTTGGCAATCTGAGGGCCTTTATATGATTGCCTCCCTTCCACCCTCATTCTCTCCATCTCTGTAGACAGAGACTTCACCATCTTAGTCAGTTCATCCACTTGAGGGTGAGGCATCGATGGGTCAGAAGTCGAGGCTTCCGACCTTCCCTTTCTCCTGTCTGCATCGGCCTTGTTCCTCAGTCTGTCAGCTGCTAACACATTGGATTCCACTTCTATGGCCGCATATTGCATTTGAGCTAAAGTGGTGGCTCTTCTTTCTCTCAACAAAAGTCAGAAATCGGGGCCGAATGCGCTAGCATACAAAATCTTAGTTGAGGCTTCTGAAGGTTTTATCCTTGCCGGGATCTTGTTATACATCTTATTGAATCTTTTGGAGAAGTCGGAGATGGACTCCCCTTCCATTTTCTTCAGAGACCCAAACTCTGTCATGTAATACATGAAATCTTTCCTATCGCCCCATTGTCTCAGGAAAGCACTATCTAGAGCTTCAATCCCGACAATAGATCCGAGAGCCAATCCTCTAAACCACTTCCTCACTTCACCATCCAAGCTCTGGACGAAGAATCTCATCTAGACATCTTCATTCTCGATGTTGAGGTTATCTGCATAAGTGTAGAAAGCAGCCAGGGGCTCTTCGGCCGTTATGTCTCCTTCCCCAGTGAACTTGGGCATATAGCTCAAGTAGTCTCCATCATGGAGAGGATTCATAGGATGGGGTAGGATTAAGGGAGCATATCTGGCTGTGACTATGGCATCCATTCTATTCACAGGGGGATTAGCACCAGCCATAGGGATATTAGGTGGAGGAGACTCGGAGGAGAAGGAGTTCGCGAAGGGGCTACTGGGAATGAGTTTCAGAATGAAGTGGGAAACAAAAGGGGATCTAAGGAGAAGGCTAACAAGCTCAAGTCAGCAGGTTCTTCTCTCTGCACAGGAGTAGTAAAGATAGGAGCGGGGAGATCGTCTATGGTCCCAGCCCAACGCCAAGGTACAGTTTCAGGGGAGATGGGAGTGACAAGGTCTCATCCCTCCGGTACCAGACCAGGAGAGGAAAACTCAACAGGAACACTCCCAAAATTAATGAAACGGGAAACCACAGAAACAGGCCTGTTGGGAAGCCGAGGAGAAGAAAATGGAGTTTCTACAGAAAGAGATAGTGGATTACCTGGTTCAGCAGTAGAAGCTCCTTCTTCAGGGGCCTTTCCCTTTCTGAGCACTGCCTCTGGATCTGTTTCAGGCGTAGCTAGAGGCAGCTGTGGATGAGACCGCGTATGTCTGCCTCTGAAAGCCACAACTAATAGAGAATGTTCTCCCCAGTGGAGTCGTCACAGTGGAGTCGCCAGGTGCACAGTAGCAATCTCAATAGTTCTGATATCTTATGCACCTTCATAATCAACTGATCGTTGTCGTTCTACCCAGGGAAAATCTTCAACTTCGTCCCCGGCAACGGCGCCAGAAATGTTAGCATCGAAAGTCACTCCTAGATTGCTTGCAGGAGCAAAGCTCGACACCCATCAGTTTAATGTCACAGTTTGTTTATAAAGGGGTGATCGAATAGAGATAAAGACTCAAGGAAATATCACTCTAACTCAGGGACTGGATCTGGTACGTAAAGAACAAAGGAGGTTTGGAATCCTAACTTCAGCCAGCAGGTTGATTAAAAGATGAGCATGTGGAAGAATTAGTAAGAAAGGTGAACAAACAGCTCTGGGCAACAGGCTTGCAGCAGTTTGTAGGGGAAAAACTCTGAACGCAGGATCCTCCTGGTTTAGGGTTTCAAGAAACTGAAAAGAAGACTTGACTGGATCCTCCAATTCCAAGTCACTCAGTGATGGAAAAATCACAAGAACTGATTAGAGACAGCGCAACTATTACAGTGATCCATGACAACATCATCCTATAATAGCTACAACTCGACTGGATCCTCCAATTCCGAGTTGCTCTAACACAGTGTAAACAAAGACATGAAAGAAACTGACATTCATAAGGCAAGAAGTCTCAAAAGTCCATACATTATCAGATTTACAGTGCTTTGTTAAAACTTTACAACCGGGAGCTCTGCTCAACCATCGATGCCTACAACAATACAAAGACTGAGTCTATATACCTAGGAAAATTCGCCTCACAGAGGCGTGCCTAGTCAACCCAATGCTTGGTGTCCCTTCAATCAAACTCGTACCAGTATCTTTCTTTAAATGCCACCTTGACTATGCATGGCTTCTGTAAGGAGGGTAGTTGAGCTATTAAGCACTCGGCTAGCGTGCGTAGACTTCTCCGTCGAGCTGAGGACCTTAGCATGGCCTCTTTGAGAAAATCGGTACATAGGACCTCTATGAGCGGACGTCTTGCTTCTGATGGCATCTGGAAGTCGTGATGATGCTTTCGGCGACTGGACACAACACCTTTAGGCCCCTTTCTACTTATCTCTTTTAATTTCTCGGGTGACCGTGGACCGTGACCCTACTTTTATTCCCATAGAGGCTTTCGACGTTCGTAAATAAGGATGACTGCTCTTTGTGCCTTTGAATTTGCGAGAGGCGAAACGCCGAGAAGGATTAATTATGTGCCAGGTGTCCTTTTAGATCCGACGGTTCTGAACTCTTCCCGTGCTGCTGTGGGCCCAGGCCCGGGCCCTGAATGCTCTCGGCACTTCACGCATAGCGAAATAACGGAGCCGTTCTTTGCACTCTAAAGTCGCGAGCGGCGAAACTCCAAGACGGCTTAATCATGCGTCAGGTGTCCTAGATCCGACGGCTCTAACTATATCCCCAGTATTGTGGGCCCGATCCCTAGTGCCCTCGGCACTTCACGTCTCGCGGCTGGGAGGAGCTAGACCTTTTATTTCCAAGTCGCGATGAGCGAAAAGGCGAGGAGCCTAATCGCGCACCACGTGTCCCTCTGGATGGACGGCTGAGATCTTTTCGGCAATATTGTGGGCTCGGCATTAAAGACTCTCGCAACTCGCAATCTCATGAGTTGGAGTGTGGAACTTTGGCCTTCTCCTCTCGCGAAGTTCCGAGACGCGATGGTCAGCGAAGGGTGACCCCCAAGGAAATCCGACTGTTCACTTTTTGAAAACTTCTGTGCTATACTTCGGCGCGACTCGACTGACTACGATTACCGATCGAGCGTCGATCTGCTTCGATGATGAATCTTTGCTGCTGAAACAAAATGCCCGCTCGTGTGGTTTAAAACCCAAAAAGGACTTCTTCTACGTGCTATGCTTGAGCATTTCGTGCAACTTGCAGATCCGAATGCTCTAAAGCCCATGACAAGAATTATCGCTAATAGAAGGATACAAAGTGTATCCTTTAATAAGTGCAGGGCACCATCACGTTTGGGATTCACTATGCAACAAACTCTACATTGGACCTCGTTGGGTTCATTGATTCTGATTGGGCTATCGATTACATTGATCGCAAGTACACATCTGGTTACTCACTTAGTCTTGGTTTTGGGCCTATCTGTTGGTCGAGCAAGAAGCAGGCTAGTATTTCTCTATCTTCAGTTGAGGCAGAGTACATAGGGGTAGTTAACATAACCATTCAGGCTATGTGGCTACAACTTTTTCTCATTGAGTTGGGAATTTAGTTTCATCGGTCAATTATCATTTGGTGTGACAACTAGAGCACTCTATAGTTCTGCAGAGATCTAGTTCAAATGTAGTGGATGAAGTACATCAAGATCAACATGCACTACATCTGGGATTTAGTACACGGGGGGATCATCGACCTGTATTTTTTTTCCTTCAGTAGAACAAACTGCATACATCTTCACCAAGACCTTCATTGAGCATAAGTTCCATTCTTTGCGTAGTTGTCTTGGAGTGAGGGACACAGTTGCCTAACAATTGTCAGTTGTTCTTTTTACATACATTGTACTTTGAGGGGAGGTTTTACCATGCTTTTTCCCCTCTTTCCTCATTTATTTCAGTGTATCTTTTGTATTTGGGTACCTAAAAATGCCTCATTGTTGGGACCCATTCTTTATTTTCACCATAGTGATGTTCAGGTGGAGTGTTGGAGATACTTCACACACACCTAGGATTTATTTTTCATAAGGTTTTCCCTATTTTTATTAGTCATTATTCATTCTCCTATAGTTTAGGGAGAATGTTCCTCTAGGAGAATATTCTCTTCAGTTCACACTTCAGTTTGATCAGTTGAGTGGAGTCTAGATGCCACATTGGGATTATCACCATGCAATTTTGGGATCATCACCAACTAATGCACATTATCCTTGGGATAATCACTAGATAATGCACATTTTCCTTGGGATCATCACCATAGTAGCGCATTACTCATGATTCCCTGATCTCCTTCTCACTTCACTCTGTTTCATTCAGTTAACTAAGGACCGAGAGACTAGTTAACTTAGACTAGGTGGTAGTTCACTCCCATAACTGCCTCAAAGACTAGACTTGGTGGCGGTTTACTCCTGTAAATGTTGGTGTCTATCCATATCACTCTATACCATCACTATGGTGCATTGGATTATCCTCCAGTGCGCATTAGTTGAGTTATATAGAGTATATCATGTGTAAATTATCATTCATTCATTTGGTTAATGAAAATTCTTCCATTCTTTCTCTCCTACTTCTCTTTTCTCATATTTTCTCTGCAAATTGTGTATGTCATTTGCTAGCTAGATATATTCTATGAAGGTTCAACAAATTTACTGTGAGCATGCTACCCAAAAGCCTGAGCTAGTGTTTTTGAAAATCTAACCCTTAGTGTAAAAATTTCATTGTCCTTACTGATCAAAACCTTAGTTTTAAAGATTGTCAAATAAAATTGTTTATGAGAAATTGAATCAAGAGGGGTTCCCTTAGTTGTAACTCAATGTTAGGATTCCAATGCAATCAATGGTTCAACAAATTGAGTCTTAGTTAGAGTTTTATGGGGATTTTCAACTTTCTTCCTAAATCCATTCAAGGACACATTATGATTTTGCTCTGGGGCATAAAATACAAATCAAGCAACATAATTAAGTTTCATAACCTCCTGCAACTATGTTTGGCTAAGGACCACGTGATCACACTACCCACAATCACTTGTGATCTCATTTTTAGGATTCCAATTCAATTGATAGTTCACTATTGTAAGTCTCTCTTAGAATTTTATTGCATGTTGCAAAGTATTTCTTTTTGAAGTCATTCAGGGACACATTAAGAATTTGGTCCAAGTGCATAAAATACAAAATGAGAAGTAGAATTGAGTTTCATAAGAACTTACAAGTGTGTTTATCCAAGGCTCACATGATCATGCTACCCACAATCACCCAAGCCATTGTTTTGCAAAATCCACCCCTTGTGAAAAACATTTCATTATCTTATTAAGAAAAACCCTCGTTCTGGAGATCATCGAATAAAACAATTTCTAGGAAATGGAATGATAAAAGAGGAGCACCCGTAGCTATAAAACAATTCCAAGTGTCCAATGCAATAAAGAATTCACTGGTTCAAGTCTTAGTTAGGGTTTTATGGAGAATTGTAATTTTTTCCCTAAAGCCATTTAGGGACACAGTGAGAATTTGGTCCAAGGGAATAAATTCAAACTTAATAGAATAACTTAATTATGCAAACTCTTGAAAAAGTTTTTTTTTCCAAGGTCCACATGAGAATTCTACCCATAATTGCTTGAGCTAGTGTTTTGAAAAATCCACACCTAAGTAAAAAAATAGAGAGATAGAAACAAATTGGTCTAGATGGAATATAAACTTAAATTGAGAGACATAATTTATTTTTCTTATATCCTATAGGTGTGTTAATATAGCAAGGATTATAGAATACCATCCTTCAACCTCCATGGTAGAATATTTTTTAATTCAACCCCCCTAATTCTAATTTGTTGCAATATTTTACAAAGGGTGAAACACTATCTAAACAATGCACCATGACAAAATAAATATGGCCATGATATGAGTAGGAGAAGGTTTCCCCTAGAGGTAATCCAATATTATAGGTCATATTCCTTTCGAAGATTAGATATTAGAACCAAGAGGAAAAAAAATATTTCACCCAATCAAGATCAACAATGAATATCAAGTTCTACAAGAAGGGAACTTTAATGGAAAACCTTCACCAACAATATCAACTATGGATTGAAAAATTTACTTGAAAATTTTTCTAGGGATCCAAGAGGAAGAAAAAAACATGGAACCAAATAATCAACAAACCAAAAAGGAAGAAGGAAGGAAAACCTATAAAATCTTCCTTCCAAGTGGTAGATTTCCTCCTCAAATGGATTGATTAGAAGGATTGTATAAGACTTGATCAATTCACCATTAATTCTTTAGTACCAAATATGAACCAAGAAAGTGAAGCTTCAAGAATTGATCACATTCATCCATAAACAAAGAACCCTTTACACTAGAAATGCTCCAATATTGACATGCAATTGATTTTTCTCAACTCATGCATGCGCACTATGCTAGCTAAGATGTTGAAATGCTTTCCTCCCTCCTTTGTGCCATAGATTTGCAATTTTGACCCCCACGTATAAATTTGCGACATTGTCTCACAAAGGATGAAATGTTAGCTCATAAATGCACTAGAAAAGTTACATATCTTGATTCATAGGATGAGAGGGGGATGTTCTATGTCAGATAGGATATTGAACCATTTCCTTTTGACCTTTTTAGAAATTTTTGAATGTGTCCCCTAAATGAGAATTTGCTTCATTATCTCACAAATGGTAAAAACCTAACTTAGTTTTATGCCAACAAAAAAATATTGGTTGTTGGGATGATCTAGGAAATGGTTCCCCTAGAGATAATTTGACTTCATTAGTCCAACAAAGTTTACAGTTTGTTTTTTCAATAATTCAATATTTTATCATGAGTTGTAACTCATGACCTGGACTCATTTTGGAAAACTGGCCAACCTATCCCTGGGGAATAAATTAGATGATTTTCACTAGATTAGATGTTTGAATTCTATCATCCAACCTCTGTGGTGGAGATTTATGAATTTGAACCGGAATGTAAATTTGTTGCATTATCTCATAGAGGATGAAATCATAATTCATAAATGTGCCAATAAAACATAGCTTGGTCCATGATACAAGTGATAAAATGGTACCCCTAAAGGAAATATGATGTCCAAAGCCCAACAAATATGATGATTTTTATTTCCATTACATTTTTTACATTTTATTGTGAGTGTCATCTTGTTTTGTACACTAATTCTTAGACACCAACCAAACTTGTATTTAGATCATCAAGCCTAAATGGAGAATCATAATTGTGTTTCCTTATATCCTATATGTGTGTTAGTCCATCCTAGAGGGTGGTACTCTATCCTCCAACCTCCATGGTGGATATTTATGAATTCAACCCCCTAAATGAAAATTTGTTATTTCATCTTTTAAAGAGACAAAGATGATAGTTCATATGCATGTTCCTCTTTCCATGTATCTAACAAGTGATTCGACCCATTATGTTGTACTTTATCAATGTAATATTTTCATGATGGATTAAATTCTATTCATATTGCAAGGTATTTTTTTATAGTGACTACCATGCATCCACTAGCTAGATGTCACATAAAACTTTGTATTCATAGGGAGCAGTATAAAAATCTCCCTATGATCCACATGCACTTTAGTATTTACCTTGTTTTCCAAATATTGTCAAATTTGGTATGGGGGTTGTTATTGCATAAATTGTAGGTTGGGAAAAGCTAAACCCTGTTAAAATTTTTGTATGCTCGTTGAACCATAGACAATGTCACATCATTGTCACCCAACCATAGACATTCACTATGCCACCCCCGAGCAAACTTACCTTTTCTTAGATAGAATTATTATGACAAGTCCACACCAGAACTAAGAGATAAACCCCAGCCACAATATTGTTGTAGCAACAACATAATAACCATACAAATATAGTGTACTTTAGACCATTAGAAGCACATGAGAGATATCAAAAAGACTGCTACACTATTCCTCCAGCCTTGTGCCCTCTCCAGCTACAACTGCAACTCTCTAAACTTGTGCCCTAGATACCACTACAGTTCCTCCTTAGACTTGTGCACTAGCTAAGTGAGTGTATGTACAAATGAGCTAAGGATTCACCTTATTTATACTTAATCTACTAGTGGAATTTTCCCACATGGTCGTCCTATCATTTTTG
Source organism: Picea engelmannii (assembly GCA_009831015.1). Taxonomy (NCBI): domain Eukaryota; kingdom Viridiplantae; phylum Streptophyta; class Pinopsida; order Pinales; family Pinaceae; genus Picea; species Picea engelmannii. Next base: position 116,507 of record ML796604.1, read on the forward strand.
GCAAATATAATTTACGTTGTCTTTTTTTCTGGCAGGGTCGACTTCTCTTTCTTGGTTTCTTATTTATTTATTATTATTCTCCTTGGGATGAATTCTCTTACAGGGTTTCCACACATATTTTTAATGGTTCTCTGACTTCCAGAATATTTTAATATAAGTACAAAGGTTACACTTGGAGGTTAATATGTCCTGCAGCTACCAAAACATCAACACTCCATCTTAGCTAGGGAAGTATTAACTAATATTTTATTCATGTAATGGTCTCAAACACATCCATCCATATCACATGGCATGAGAAAGACTCGCATGGTATTGCAGACCGGTCTACAGGTAGCATCACCATAGCCACACAGACTATCTCATGGTTAAACAAATCATGTCTCAAGTAACATGGCCACATGACCATCTCATGATCAAACATATAATGTAAAAAGTAGCATAGCCACACAAGCTATCTCATGATAAAAAATATCATGTCACAAGTATCACCATCATAGCCGCACAAGATATGGAATATGCAGTTGATCCAGTTTTCACAGAATTGTGATACTACCCAATCCAAGCAGAGTCTGGGCAACTGCAACTCGCCAGCTCATACAAAATAAGGCATCTAGTTCATAAAGAACTAGTAACTTGTTAGCTCACACAAAATCTGACATCTAGTTCAGCAACTAGTAACTTACTAGCTCACACTGAATCTGAAATCTAGTTCATAAAGAACTAGCAACTCATCATCTCACACATAATCTAACATCTAGAATACTTAAATTAGACTCCCCTTGGAATGGGTAGTAGCGCAATTTTGTGCAAACGAGCTCAACTACATATTCCAAAGCATGTATGTCTATGATGGTGATACTTGTGACATGATATTTTTTATCATGAGATAGCCTCTGTGTCTATGCTACTTGTTACATGATTTGTTTGATCATGAGATGGTCATGTGGCCATATTACTTGAGACATGATCTATTTAATCATGAGATATCCTGTGTGGTTATGGTGATGCTACTAGTAGATTGGTCTGCAAGACCATGTGAGTCTTTCCCATGCCATGTGATATGGATGGATTTGTTTGAGACCACTACATGAAGAACATATTAGTTAATATCTCCCTAGCTAAGAGGGAGTGTTGATGTTTTGGTACTTGTGGGACGTATTAACCTCCATGTGTAACCTTTGTACTTATAATAGAATATTTCACATGTTCTCTTAGTTGTCACCATATTGAAAACCTTCTCTTTATTGTTCTTATTATTATTATAAGAGTATTATTATTTTCTATTGTTTTCCCTTGTTGTTCCGGGCAAGTCACAGTTGTTAACTCCGAGGGGAGCTATCACTGAGATAATTCCACACTAGAACCAACATATAAACCCTAACCAAAAACAACGCTATTGCAGTAGCAAAAAGATACCAGTAAATCATACCTTTACCAAGAGAAGCACACAAGAGAGATACCAAAAAGATTGAGATTACACCATGGAAAGTGTTGCACCACCCTCTCTAGACTTTTCCATCATTCTGCTGCAACTGCAACTACTACTCGTCATACTTGTGCGCTCCTTCTGATGAGTGAGTTTACAAATGAGATAAGGAATTACCTTATTTATACTTATTCTTCCAATGATATTTTCCCACAGGTTCGACCTATCTTTTCTATAAAATATAATTTACTTTGCCTTTTTTTGGTAGGACCAACTTCTCTTTCTGGGGTTTTATATTTATTTATTATTATTGTCCTTGGGTTGAATTCTCTTATAGGGTTTTCACACATCTATTTAATGGTTCTATTACTTCCATAATATTCTATTCTAAGTACAAAGGTTACACATGGAGGTTAATACCTCCCACAAGTACCAAAACATCAACACTCCCTCTTATCTAGGGAGGTATTAACTAAGATGTTCTTCATGTAGTGGTCTCAAACACATCCATCCATATCATATGGCATGGGAAAGACTCATATGGTCTTCCAGACCAGTCTACATGTAGCATCACCATAGCCACACATTCTGTCTCATGATTAAACATATCATGTCTCAAATAATATGGCCACAAGTCCATCTCATGATCAAACAGATCATGTAACAAGTAGCATAGCCACACAAGATATCTCATGATTAAACAAAACATGTCACAAGTATCACCATCATAGTCACACATGATTTGGAATATGTAGTTGATCCATTTTGCACAGAACTGTGCTATTACCCATTCCAAGCAGAGTATGGGCAACTACAACTTGCCAACTCACACAAAATCTGTCATCTAGTTCATAAAGAACTAGTAACTTACCAACTCACATAGAATCTAGCATCTAGTTCATAAAGAACTAGTAACTCATAAGCGCAAATAGAATCTGACTTTTAGTTCCTAAAGAACTAGTAACTTGCCATCTCACACAAAATCTAACATCTAGTTCATAAAGAACTAGTAACTAGTCATCTTAGTCAGAATCTGACATCTAGTTCATAAAGAACTAGTAACCTCTAGTTGGCACACTAGGAAATTGGTCCACATTGACCAAGAATACAATCAAAAGGATTAGGTAATGTAGTGTGCACACACTACCCATCTAGCACAAGTCTAGGAAACATATCCAACCACATAGATTGGACCACCATCTTGAAAAGATGGGTAACTCGCAAGCCTAGAAGGCTCGACATCAGCTGACCTTGTGCAAGGTCATGTTGACTGGTGCCACATTATGTAACATGTGTACCAGACTATTTCACTAGAGTAGCACCCTAAGTACCATATTATTTCACTGGAGTAGCAGTAACTCGTAGTACCATACTTTTTCACTTGAGTAACCCTCTACATACTAGACTATTTCACTGGAGTAGCAGTAACTCGGTGTACCATAATTTTTCACTGGAGTAGCCATTTGCGTACCAGACTATTTCACTGGAGTAGCAGTAACTTGGAGCATGAGATGTTTTCACTATAGTATCCCTCGATGTACCAGACTATTTCACTGGAGTAGCATTAACTCAACGTACCATAATTTTTCACTATAGTAGTCCTTTGTGTACTAGACTATTTCACTGGAGTAGCAGTAACTCATCGTACCAAAATTTTTCACTAGATTATCCCTCTTCATACCATACTATTTCATTGGAGTAGCAGTAACTCGGTGTACCATAATTTTTCACTGGAGTATCCCTCTGTGTACCAAAGTATGTCACTGGAGTAGTAGTAACTCGATGTACTCGAATTTTTCACTGGATTAGTCGTACACATCACCCTGATTGGTGTCGTAGTTTGTGCCTGATCATGAACCACCTGTTGTCCACTCTATGCCACACTACTACCTAGAGTCGCATCAGTAATCCATCACACTTCCACAACACTTCCCACTACCTAGGGAACACAACACTTCCTGCTGCGTGGGGAACACTTCCTGCTACCTGGGGAACACAAGACTTACTGCTATGTGGGGAAGTCCTTTCGGACCACACAAATATTTGTATCTGTATTACTCTATATTCACTCTCGATAGAGGCTTGGTCAACACATCTATTATCTGCTCATATGTAGTGACATACTAAGGCTTCAGTTCTCCCATTTGCACCATAGCTATTATATAATGGTACCTAATATCAATATGCTTGGACTTGTCATGAAACACCAGGTTCTCTATAAACTTGACACAACTCTGGTTGTCACACTAGATACAAGTCACCTCTAACTTGAGATGAAACAATCCTACAAGAAGCTGTTGAATTCACATTTCTTCGCTGCTATCTGAACACGTTGCTATGTATTTTTCCTCAACCATACTGAGTGCCACACTCATTTTCCTCCTACTAAACCAATAGATCATAATTGATCCCATACTAAAGTAGCATCTAGATATACTTTTCCAATCTGCAACACTATCAGCCCAATCTGAATTATTAAAGCCTTGCAGGCTTATCTCACGATATGAATCATATCTGAGTCCATAGTCAAATGTACCTTTCAGGTACCTCATCACATGTTTTGCAGCAATCAAGTGAACATGTCTCAGCTCAACCATATACTGACTTAATGTGTTCACCACAAAATATATATCTGGCCTTGTTTTCATTAAGTACATCAAAAAACAAATCATATGTTTATACATGGTGGCATCCACTGTCTCTTAAGATGTATCACTCAATAACTTCAGATTTGTCATCATCGGTGTAGGCAACCAATCTCAGGCTCATCAAAATAATTGTCTAGCATATCCTGCCCTGGGTGCCTTCTTAAGCTTGTACAAAGCTTTCTTCAATTTGCAGACATGAGACTCTTTCTCATGTATGTTGTGACTACTCTATGTACACTTCTTCTAGCTACTGGAGAAAGTGTCTCGTCATAATCTTCTCCCTCTTGCTGGGAGAATATTATAGCCATAAATCAAGATTTGTACATCTCTATAATTTTATCTGCAACATGCTTGATCTTGTAGATCAATTTGGAAGTCACTATTGACTTCCCTTTTGGTATCGAAACCAAGGAAAAATTCATATCCCAGTCCTTATGACTAGTTTCCTCCTCTGTCATTGAAACAAGGGAATATTCCTAGGAGGTCTCATATATCCTCGAAGCCTATGAATATTTATCTAGCCTCCTCAACTCATGAAACCTATCCATCAGTCTTGGAAGATGCCTCTCTCTACCATATGAATCTAAGGAGGATTATTTTCTGAATGAAAGTCTCTAAACCACTAACTCTTTTTGAGATTAGGCTCACTCTAAGTCTCCATGCCCCCTCTTAAGCTTGACTACCTGTGAATCTATATAATCTTCGAAGCCATCTGCGCCCTCTATGTGTGATGATTTCCTATGAAGTCTCCTATGAATGGTCTTGGGGAGGCTGCTCCTCCCTACTAGATCATGAGGGATGACTCTCTCTAAATTCTAGCTCCTTCTGAATTGGTACTTAGTGTGGCTTCCTGCCTCACCACTAGTGGATCCATATGCTCCATGTCTCAAACTAGAGACCATCTAATATGTTTCCTTGTACAACCGTCACTATAGATCCCCTCAGATTTATCACCTGTAACCTTCCCAGAACAACAAGGGAAAACAATAGACAAGAATAATACTCTTATAATAATAAGAAGAAAAATAATGAGAATGTTTTGAATATTGTGACAACTAAGAGAACACCTACCCATTGTCACCTTAGATAGGTATTCCCATCACTTTAGAGATGAAGTAATCACCTCAAGGGGGGGATCTTGTTGAACCTAGGGGAAATGAGGTGGAATATGAAGAGAAGATGAAGTGCCCCCCTATAGGTAAATCATGGAAGGTAACAAGGGCTTGAAAAGAGTCTTGTATATGTTAGGATATGTCCCACAGTATAGAAAACCTTCCAAGAAGTGATTGCACCTTCCGAGACACAAGGAAGACAAAGATACAAGCCCAATAATGTGTTGGAAAAAAAAGTAAATATTGTCCCTAATTGCAGCAATAAATAATAATATATATAAGCAATAAAATGATAATGAGAGCTACAAATAAAATTTCTAAAATTCTTGTTAAGTATGAAAGAGACTTGCTAGCAATGACTAGTTTAACTCAAGTAATAATTCATGATACTTTAGAAACAATATAATTCTATCATAAACAAGTAATGCATAGATAATTACCATCCTTATGGATGTATAAAACAAGTTGTTACGGAAAGGAAATCAACCACCAAAACTTGCCAACAATCCACCTGAAAAGTGTGTTAGGACTAGTAGAGGATAGGGGCAAACTTTTAGCAACTTTTGATGGTTGTTTTGTGAGTTATCAAAAGATTTGTACTAGGGTTTTTGAAACTCTATTGGATGTATATTAAATGTTATAACATCAGTAAGAATCACTTACCAAAATGAGACGCCCTAGTGGCTCAATCAAACATATAGGGCATATAATTGATTTCAATTTAGGCAATATCAAAATCCTGAGTTTTTACGTTAACCAATGAAAGATTTTATTTCTCGAATGCAATCATATTTAGTGCTTTTATCTATTGGGTTATGGAGTCATAAAATGAAAGATTTAGCAATGTTATCTCCTTGGGGTTGTAATCCCTTTTACTCCCCAAGGCAAGCATGGCTAACTAGGAAGTACTAGGAGGGTGTAAACCTTTTTACTTTTCCTAGTAAAACCTTATGCAATAAATTATTCCAAGAAAAAAGTGATGGATATGATAAGGTTGTAAACCCAAGAAGTCTAGAAAATTACACTTGTAACCAAGCAACAAAGCAACAAAAAGATAGATTCCTTACCTAATCCAAGCAACAACAAGATAAACCTTCTTTTACCAAGATAATCCACCACAAATGCAAGATAACAGCTCCAACATAGGTAGCGCACTACTTCTTCCACCAATAACCATAAAAAGATCACAAGAGATAGAGATTTCCCAAAGAGGGCGCAAATTTCAGCTAGGAGTCTTATCACAAGATGGAGAGTCATGATCCAAATGAGATACAAATTATCTCTATTTATATGAAATTTCTTAAACATATTTTATTCACAAAATTTAGGGTAAAAAACAATATAAGGGGTCAACATACCTTATCTTTCCCCTTTACACAAAATAATACTTTTAAATTCATAATTTGCACATAAAGTAAACCCTAAATTAAGACATCATCCTTCTAGGGTGACATTTTGGCACTTTTGCAAGTCATTGGAGTAGGATATGAGTGCACTAGGCCTCCAAAGGAAAATTTTCTTGAATCCATGCCTTTATTCCATGGTCCAAGGCATTTTTCTCTCCAAAACGTGCCAAGTGTCCTCAACCACCACCAAAATCCTATCCCTAAAGTGAGGTCAATCCCTCAAGGGTGACGTTTTGGCCTCCTTAGGCAAGTTGTTTGGGTGGTAGGGGCTAGGTTAGGTCCTCCATGATGTCTTATAGCCATCCAAAGGCATGTATTCATCATCTAGCATGTGGGCCCTTGGCATCCATCCTATGGGATTCAAGCCCCATGGAAGCCCAAGCTAGTCTTGTTCTTCTAAAATTATCCACCAACTGGGTCCTGTAAAGACAAATGGATACTCCCTCCAAGGATATCAATTCAAATGCATCATAATGAGTAAATCAAGTCAATAAAAGAGTCATCTAATCATGTACATGCAAACCACGTCATCAAAATAAAACTATGCTCAAAGACCTTATGCAATTTGAACATAGTTACCAACTTAATGAGAGCTCTACAACGTTCTCGTTTTTTTGGGGGGCAATTTTTTACCCCATTTAAAAAATGGTGCTACTGGTAGAACCCCCCGCCATTTTTAGGTGGTTTTTGATATTTTAAATTTTTCGATCCACAATGTTTCACATTATTTTTTTAAATGCTAATTTTTCATCTATTTTCATTTTTTTCTAATTATTATTATTATTATTCAACGGTGCTTTTAGTCATTTTTTCATGCTTCTTTCAATATTAAAAATATTTTTTACCATTTACTTTTTTGAAATTACGATTTTTCATATAATTTTGTCTCCTTAATTTATTGTTCCATACTTTTAAATATAGTGAAAAACATCAATCTTATCACATTGTTTACCTTTACTTCAATAAATCAACCTTTACTTCAATAAATCAAACACAATTGTAGTTGAATAACACTATTTTTTAATATTTAGCAAAAAAACACACATTTTATAGCCATATATAATTAAAAACCTATACATTTTTGTTGACGGGTGAAATTGACCGTCCGTCAACTGGGAGAGTGGATCCGGTCTGGGGTTGTCTAATAACCCAAGCCGTTTGGGATAACCCACCCTGATGGGTTTAGCGGCTCCGTTAGCCGATCTAAGGTCCTAAGAAAACAAAAAGAAAAACTACTCTAAAATAACTAATCTAACTAAAAATAACTATTAAAACAAACTAAACAAATCTATCTATTCTAATCTACTATCTAATACTACGCTAACTCTAAGAAATTAAATATCTAACTACTAACATAAATAAATCTTATTCACAAATGTACAATATTTACAATTTACAGATTTGAATAGAAACCTGAAAAACTCATTTGTATTCTGTCCTAAGACAGGGAGAGCTATTGTTTTTTGATTTTGATGATTTTATGAAAAAGAAATAAAATAAAAAACTAACTAAACTAAACAACTAATATACTAACTCTAACTACAAATCTAAACTACACATATATCTAACTAAACTTACTTAAATTATACTAACAAATTAACTATCAAATAAATAACAAACTGACTTGGAGAAATGCTCCAGGTTTGTCCTGGATATAATGATTGTCTTAGCTGATCAGAGGGAGGAAACCTGCACCGGATTCTCCAAGAGCTTCTTGTAAACTAGAAGCAGTTGTGCTCTTCAAATATAATTACAGGACAAACAAAACATAAAAATTACTAGCAATCTTATGATTTATAAATCTTCACAGTTAGATAAATCTGTATGCAAAGATCTATACAAAATGATTCAATTAACGAAGAAGAGAAATCTGTGATTCATTAACTGAAACTAAGTAATTGTTGTACTTTTAAAATTAATAAAAGAGATCAGATATGGATAGCATATTAATCAAATCATATCATCCTGCAATAGATTATGATAGCTAAAGTAGTCTATAATCAACTGCAAACTGATATGCATAAACTTGAAACAAAAGTTTGATATATTGAAAGCGAAAGTTGTTACAAGACATCAACTCTCGTCTCAATTTGTATTAGAAATCCATAGCCTGGTTCTCCCACAAGTGAGGATGCTCTTATTACAAAAATAAGAAGTATTTAAAGACTTCCCACAGGGTAAAACATCCCTGTGGAAGTTATTAAAACTATTTACACAAATCTGAGAAAATATCCCAAGTTTCTATCTCTAACTCAAACTAACAACTTAAAAATAAAACTATATCACATAAATATCTCCCAAACTGCCACAGCATGTCCAATGCAATTCGAATGTACCTGAAAGAGGTAAAAAATGGACAAGTTAAGAGGATATTTTGTTGATAAAATTGATAAAAATCTAATTCTAAAGACTAGCTACAGAATCTTGCGATTCTGTAGCTAGTCTAAATCAAACACAAAATCGTCTAATAGATTTTGGGAGGGCAATTTTTTACCCCATTTAAAAAATGGTGCTACTGGTAGCACCCCCCCGCCATTTTTAGGTGGTTTTCGATATTTTAAATTTTTCAATCCACAATGTTTCACATTATTTTTTTAAATGCTTATTTTTCATCTATTTTCATTTTTTTCTAATTATTATTATTATTATTCAATGGTGCTTTTAGTCATTTTTTCATGCTTCTTTCAATATTAAAAATATTTTTTACCATTTACTTTTTTGAAATTACGAATTTTCATATAATTTTGTCTCCTTAATTAATTTATTGTTCCATACTTTTTAAATATAGTGAAAAACATCAATCTTATCACATTGTTTACCTTTACTTCAATAAATCAACCTTTACTTCAATAAATCAAACACAATTGTAGTTGAATAACACTATTTTTTAATATTTAGCAAAAAAACACACATTTTATA
>ML796604.1:134977-176557 GCA_009831015.1 Picea engelmannii
TCCCATTGTGGTGTGTCAGTGGAAGCCGCGACTTAGTTTTGCTGCTGAGCGGTCGCCGCACAGGAGCCTTGACTGTGAGCGACTGTTGTTTGCGTCTGAAGGGTTAGGGTTTCCTCACTCCATCGACCCGTCGTAATGTTTTCACTTAGTTATTCCAATATCCAAGGTGTTATAGTCATATCATTTGGAATATTTTTTATGTCGGGACCTCTCTTACTTGTGCCACATATCAATGGTTTAGCCTTCTTAACTCTCTGGTTTTTTATACTAACATTTTCCCATAGGGTGAATATCTCATCTATCAAATCCCATACCTATCCAATTCTAAATTCCAATTGAAAATAGTTATCCACATCTCTAAATATATCACTTCCTTTGTATGTTTTTTCTTTTGTATTTTCATCATCAAGTGGGAATCCTATTTCCATACAAGATTGCTTCTGAAAGTTAACATCAACATTTGATCTCTCCCCAAGGAAAATTTAAGAAAATTCATTATGGATAAATCTCACCCTTTGAATGAAGTTCATAGCCATTTTGTACTCATTATCTGTGTTATGATCCCATGCCAGTAATTTTTCTTCTGAATCTGTTAAACCATCATAAATTATGCATTTAACTGTCTCAAAAAGAGGATTATTGGGATATTCTTGCATCAATTTTCTTCTAGTCTTTGCAGAATGATTTCCTCCAATCACATAATATTTGTAGTAAAAAATTTTGATCTATCAAATTCTTCCCTTGTAGGAACTTCCATTGGGTCAACAAGAACTAGTTAGTCAACCACATGTGCATATGGATTGTACCTAATTAATGCTTTCAAATTGTGAATATGCAAGTTATGTGGTTTTATAATTTGATATTTTTCCTTCCCTTCTGTGGATTTATAAAGTTTTTTCACATTCAAATGAAATGTGTGGCCATCATCAACTAATTTTGTCGTCCTCATTCTATTTTGAATGGAATTTTGTGTTGTTTTCATAATACCATCCTCTAGATCAGGACCTAGTGTTATTATTTATCTTCTACCTTTAGGACTTTCACTATAATACTCTGAGATAACAATGGCTTCTTGAACATTATAAACATTTTTTTTCTTCCTCTTATGATTTAAATGTGTTTCATCTAAATCAATGATTTCTTCATAATCAATAGGAATAGACTCATCATCAGCCATCAGTCATTTGCATTTATCTTGTTTGTTATTTTTGTGAGAAGGAGTGATAACCTCATTGGGACCAATATCAACAAAATCTCCATTTGGAGTTTCCTCATTTTCAAATGTAACCCTTTTAGGATTTATAGAATGAGGATTTTTCATTCTTATTTCATGTTCTTCTCTACCTACTCTTGTAGGTTGAACCTCCATTAAATTTTGTTTATTTTTCCTTCTTGTTAACACAAGGATCTGCAGACTGTTTCTTAAAAACCAGACAGAAATTGAGGTTTACCCTCAATTGCATTATGGTGTAAGAAATTCTTCCCATGATTTCCACAGGGAAAACGAAAAATATTGGAGGCCTAAGCATCTCAAGCACCCTCTCTCCACCTATCACATCTCCCTTCCCAATACCTCCCCTCACCTCCTGACACCTGTCCCACTCACATTCCAATATCCCTTACACATCACCTCCCTCGTTCCTCTGCCACCTCTACCTGTCCCTTGCTACCGCAACTTCATCCCAGCCTCTGCTCCGCCCAATCGCTTCCTTCCACATGGCCATTGCTCACTCGTTGGGCCATGCAAGTTTTCTCCAAGCATATCAGTCCACATCACCCTTGCGCATACACTATCATATTTCTACTTGCAAAGCTTACATTGGTCACAGACAAAGACTACTCATGGCCTCAAGACGTCAGGATGGACTCACATAAGTCATTGGCACTGTCTGAGAATAGTTATGGGTGTCAGGCGTAGCCCTAATCCCAATGAAGACAGTTATTGAAGATTGTGGGCAACAGTTGAGACATCGCCTCATCCCATAAATAGAAAACATTGTAGAGAGCAGCCATGAAGGCGCACTTACGATACAAAGCTTCCTTATGGGAAATTTTTCCTGTAAAGAACATAACTATGCTTGACTTGCGTCTAACATCATGAGGTCTGCACAACCTGACATAGTGGGCGCTGACTGAAGGCTTTGAAGGTAGTGATCTGATCACATTCTTGGTGTTTGAAACATTTTAGTATATATAGGCAGTTTTGATATTTTGTTAAGGTTGAATGGTTGAGTTAGGCTCCCTTCTATTGTAATATTTTGATTGAGAACAACTAGTTATCTGGTTAAGTATTTGTTTTTTGAGACATTTTGATTAATCTAAGTCATCTTTCTTACTCCATCTTATTTGCCTCTGATATTGGGAGAGTTCATGTTTGATTGATTCACATGGATTGTTGTAACTATATTATGATCAATGTTTGATAATAGTACTGTTATGATTTCTTTCAACTTCCTTGAAATTTGAATCCAAGAGAACGTTGTGTTTAAGTTTTTCTTCCTTAGGCTGCTGAAAAATTTGATGTTCATAGCAGACCTCTACACCTTTCTCACTAAATCTTCCTCCTACTCACCCTTACTCCAACTTACTGATTGAATTTGATTAAATACCTCAATGGTTGGTGCATGCTAGTCTAGATTTTTGAGTTGGAATGCTATTGTTATTGAGTTTTCTCCATTTGACCACTCAAAACTCAATTACCTGTGACATTTAAACTGATGGGTACTGAAATTACCTTCAATTCAATCTGAAGGTGACTTCTAGAGCTAACAATTTCTTCTTGTGTCTTTTCAATATGAAAAGCGTTGATGACATCCATGATATCATTCTCTGTAGAGTAAATCCCCACTAACATATGTGAAAGTCATTCAACAAAATCTTGTAAAAATAAAATATAGAATTTTCATGTTAAATAAAATTAAAACATTACCATGATACTAAAAATAACAAACGACACAAAACGTATAAATAAAAAACTTACGTTGTCTTTCTCAATGTCATCAACAATGGATGCACATAATTCTAAAAAAAATCATTCTTGTTATAATTACTCAATTTGAAACAACATCTAAACTTGACATAAGTTCTCACTTGTTTGACAAGTGCATAAACAATATATGAGGCTGACACCAAACATATATCTCATAATAATCCAAGTGCTTGATAATTTCCTTGCACATGTTATAATTTGGCACAATACAAATACATATGATCTCCATTGTTGCCTTTCTTGTCTTTAACAAACCAACAATATTCCAGTTTGTTTTCAACTTCCACAGATTTCCACTCTCTAAAATTCTGTTGAGGTCTCCTAAATCCCTTTAACTCAACAGCAGGAACCAAACCCACCACCAAGGCCCAATTAGACTCTGCAACATTTAATGGTGGAATGGTTCTCCAGATCTTGCGATCCGGCCAAATAATCGATGGCTTTACCTTTTTTTGTGAAGTCTTCTCCTTCAATTCAGATGTTCTCTTTTTGTATTTTCTCCTATAGGTGGGTCTGATACAAAATAAATCCGGTATGAACCAACTGGGTAACAAAATGGGGACAAGCTTGACTACTGGAGAAGGTTGAGCTTGGGATAACCCTTTCTCTCTAGCATGCAGACAAAAAATCTCACCACAAGCCTAGTAATAATACATTAACTTGTTGGTGTTCCAATCATTGACTGGGGTGCAATTATCAGAAGAAAACACATATGCAATAAACGATGGCAAGAAAAATAATTCTCTTAACTCTAATCATCAATTACATATTAACACAATGATTTAATTTTCATCATAAAATACAAGAACCGTAAAACATTGAATCATATAACTTATCAACAGATTTAGAAGCTCTTACTCGTTACAACATCCATTCATGAGATGAAATCGGAAATAATTCGTCTCCACATCCAATCATACATACTTTTGATGAAAAACACAAACTTGTTTTTGGTCCTAGACAAGACTTTTCAATTAAGGAAGCTCCGAAATGGTTCTTTACAAAATCCAAAAATGAGGGTCTTTGCAACAACCATCAAACTTCTGTTAAGAGGTCGACCCTCCTACTTATAGCATAATATTAACTAAAAATAACTATTAAAGTGAAACTAAGTAAAATAAAACTCACCACGTGGCGCTTTCTTCTATCAGTCTTCAAAGAGTCATCAAATGATCTCACTTGAGTGGATGACTCTTCTTGTACTTTGACCACTTGATGAAGAGATCCTCACATGTGTTATCATATGAGAATCTATGTTGTGCCATTGGGGCCGAAAGAATCTCTGGTATCTCTATTGCATGTGCCCGATACTTGACTATTATGGCACTTAACTGCTGCAACACGACTCAAGCTTTGATCGGGTGCTCCATAAACTACTGTACCTGCCTTGGCACCATGTCAGAAACCTTTGCTATTTCCTCATCCCATGATGAGTCTTGTTTGGTGTGTGATTTGACTATGTCGTGCAAGTCGAAAAATCCATTGGGTGTTCCAAATCTGGGGAGGCCGATGTCTCTCATTTCCTGGTTGATATTGGTCCAGCTCTTCTCGCAATCGTCCCATTTCTATTGAATTTCCCAATGAGGTTCCTGAGCCATTTTTACCCAATATTCGACCGATTTCCTTATGCGGTCGATGTTGCTTTCGTTTAGCACCCAGATGTCGTGTTCTTCAGTGTCTCGACCTTGTTACACCGCACTAATATAGTCGATCCTTTCCACTACTTGGTGTGCTTTATCATACAAACTCTTCATATCCTTGCACACCACCAATGTCATGAGGGCGTCTTCTTGAATCTCGACTATCCTTGAAGTGAGTAGGTGTCACTCATCTATAAATTTGTTGTAGGCCTTCTTGAATTCGCTCCTTAGGAACACCGAGACTTGTGTAGTGTCCTTGTAATACTTCTCCAAGTAGCATAAATGTTCCAATTCTTTCAAATCAACAACCATATCCTCTTCATCCATTTTTTCTCTATCCATGGTGGCATCTGTGATTTCCATCCCTGCACCGATAAGTTCAGATGTTTTGGCATGCTCTGTATTTATCAAATTTTCCTCCGTGGTGATGAGGATGGAGAAATCTAAGTGATCCTCCTCTTCTTGGTGGTTCTTTAAATGATATATTTTCTTTTCCAGTCGTAAGCGATGGCATGTATGTCAGCAACTTCATCCATGGATTTGGGGATTTTCTTATCTTCCTAGGTGAGCATATTTCCCAGGCTCCTGATGGTATATATTAGTTCAAGACTGGGTTCTTGAACCTCCTCCCTGTGTTCTGAAGGTCTAGATTTTGTTTGTTTCTCATTGAGAAGTTGAGTACCGATTGAAATTGAGGCATCGGGGTAGGCTCGGTACTTACTTGGTTATCGACTGTTGAGATGTCGATTTCCTACTGTGTAGCTTCTTCCTTTTGTTTGCCTGACCTTGGATTGTCCTTCGGACTATCCACTTGGGTCTCCAGTGCATTAGGTAGCTTAGTGTCTAAGACACTTTCGACCTCTTGTTCACTCTGTGGAAGGAATATTTGAGCATCGGGAGCTGAGGAAGATGACTTCTCTGGCTCCTTTTCCTCCATGATCTGCACAGGGGTCACCAGGGATATCTTCGGGCTCTCTTCATAGATGTTTATCAATTCATTAAGGGGGTTTGGTACAATTGATCTCCCTGATGTTATGACTGTCTCCAGCTGAGCTGAAACACCCCCCGGTGATATGTCTGGTGGCGTTGTGATTTCAAGGTTGTCTAACTCGACGATTTCATCAATGTCTATTAGTTCAGGGCCGCTTGGGCCTGTTTGGACTTCATTTGGGTTGTCGGCAAGGGACCCCCTCGTTCCTGTGAGGTCTGAGTTGTATTGCAGTTGATCAATTATTCGTTGCACCTGTTCTATCATGAGAAACCCCCTTTCCCATGTGTCTTGCATCATAAAAAAACCTCTATCTTTCACTAGAGCTACTAGGGGAACCTTTGTTGCTTTTGCCGCTATCATTTCTTCTTGGGTTCTGAGGGCCTCTTGAGCCGATTGCTCTATGGTTGTCTCCTATTCATCCAGGCTCATGGCTCTGAACCTAGTCATTTTAGGGTCATCCATCCTTGCCACCACCTTGCCCCAGTATTAAACATTTTCCATGAAAACTTCATCTTCAAATTTGTCATGGGTGTATGGCCAACAGGATGACACTCGCGACGCATTTTTTAAGACCAGGCCCTTTGGATCGTGATTTCAGAATCGACCCATATGGAATCTAAAATCTAATTGCCTCAACCCTTCTTGTTTGGCTTGAGCGGTGTCCTTCACCATGTAGAAGCCTACATGGAACCCATAAGGTATGAACACCTGCTTCTTCTCTTTGACCAGAGTGGCATTGTAGCCTTGCAGGATGGTATGGTAGCATATATCCCCTACTAAAAGCCAGTGAGGGACATGTGTTGGTAGGAGGTGTGGTGCTCCGGTAGCCCCGAACACCCTGATGTAGGTATCATGCTCGTATAAATACAAGTGGCCTACTTTTGATATCATATTTTTGGCTGCAACTGATAGTCTCGGGCATTATTTCTTAAAAATAATGAAATAAATACATGCGATGAATTCATCGCATATGAGGGAGTAAGATTTCTTGTACCTGTTCTCCCATAGGATGTTGAAATATACATGTACTGGGAGCTCCGTGACATGCCATCTCAGGTTCATGTCTGCGAAAATGTTTCTTGCGCACATGACATCAAGTAAATATGAATCCATGTAGAAGGATGGCATCTCTCCTTCCTTCAGCGTCTAAGCTTGTTGTATACATATTCTCAGTTGTTTAGAAATGATGGCTCCCCAGTTGAAGCCACTCCCCGAAATTGCCACTGTGTAAGCTAAGGGCATCCATGCCTTTGAAACTCTAGAGCGGTCCTTCTCTCCATATAATTAGCAAATGAGAGCCATCAAGTAGATGTATGGCTCCTTTAAGTTGGTCGTCTGGTACCAGGTGGTGCTCTGGTTGGTGTATTTCTTTTCTTCCCTCCACCATGAGGCCATCACCCATCTAGTGTCATGGCACTCATAGAATTTTACGACAAAATCTGTGTTCAGTCACTCCTCATGGTATCTAAGCTTGTAATAGTTCTGGACTTTGAACGGTAAGAAGACTTTGACACAACCACCATTATCATCATTGATAAAACACTTATGTGTGTCTCTGTGGTCGCTGAGCCACTTAAAAAGTTCTATACAGGGAAGAACATGGGTTCTTCTCGCCACCATATGCAGATACAATGATCAGATGTTCGGGAACACCTCATCATCGAGAGCTCTCACATCTGGGTCACTATGTGATATCTATTTTGAGTATTCCTCCCGGCTGATATTTGTAAAGAGCTCTCCCCAATGTGAGAGTGTCATCTTGGTCCCCGTGCTCACCTCTGTATCTCCAAAGGCTGGAGGCTAGATGAAAGCCTTCTTCATCAATGTCTTGATGACGGGCTCCGGTCGTGGCGTGTATTCCAATTGTCTTGCGACCCCTATAGAGGAGCCTTCAACTAACTCTAGTTATTTTAGCTTCGGTGCCCTCGACGATCATTTAGTGGTCGGATTTCTTGGAAGCATTGTTCCTTTAATAAAAAATAAACCTTTAGGACTGTGTAAAGAAAAAAACCGCGTAAAAAACATGTCAAATCCATAGACTTGGATACATACCTGTAATCTCGTTAAACCTGTTTATTTGATACTCATGGGATCTCTGCAACTTTCGAATTGCTTGTATCGTCTCTTTGGATGCTCTAAATTTCCTTGTGCACATAATGATTCTGCTTACCATGGCTCAAGCGAATTTAAACCAGTGGAGAACTTATGGTGTCACATCAGTTATTCAATTCTAGTGATGAGTGTCATTTAAACAAATCTACTGCCAAATCTCTGCAACTTAAATTCATTGTGGGTTGATGGGGGAGGCGTGGGGGTGATGTGGTCTATCAGTGATTTTAAATGACCGTTTTGATTGGCACACGAGGTAGAAACTAAAGAGGGATTTGGTATTAATTAGCCCCTTAAATGCTCAAAATGTAATTGTATTCAATGTTAAAACATCCCATCGTGTCCCTTTCTGAGTGGGTGGATCAAGGATTGGGGACATGCTATGAACGTTTTTGTTGATTTCCCTTGCAAAATATCTGACGTCAATCAATCTCATCGTACAATGATGTTGTGGAAACTATGACTTGGAGGTGTGACTTGGACTTAGGGGACCAAAAGAAATGATTCAGGGAAAAAATAGACCGTACGGTTCTCTGATCTAGCACAGACATGTGGTGTTGAATATAGGTGGCCTAATCTGTGTGTATTAATCGGAGTTAGGGATTTCATTAAGTTATTCATTTTTAAAACATACCTTAGCTCACTGATGCCGAAGAGGTATCAGGGATAAACCTATCACATGTTTTTCTTCGGATCAACTTCCTCGAAAAAATCTCGATGTTGAAATGCATCGGGGATCGATGATCAAGGGAAATATTTAGCATGGTCAGAATGTTCGTTGCAATATTTTTAAGTCTTTCCTAATTATGATGAGAGCATTGGGTATCAGCTATCGGTGATATTGTTTCTTTCTTCGTTAACATCTATTCTCCTCGTCTTTTACTCATGTTGAATAAGAATCGACTATCGACGATATCCTTAAGAAAAACTTTTGTGCAAACTAAAAGTTCCTTTTTTCGATGCCCATTGAGATCGGTGCTTTGTGACTGAGGTTTCCCGAGTGACTCTTTTCTGAATCTGAGTGTGTCGGGTGAAGTGTTTTGGCTTTTTTGATTCTTTATTTAGGAGTTAAGGCTTATTCAATTCATGGGATTTCATAAGTTCAAATAGACCTGAAAATTTAATGAGAGTAGAGATAATAAGAAAAGCCAAACATTTTTCAAAATGAAGTCAAATCAGACAGTGCGAAGATCAAGTGGTACCCAAAAAGTAAAAATTAACATAGGATTTTTAGGGTGTGTTGAGTACTCAACAAATGGCGACTTACTGGGCAAAAGCAGAATCTCTATTCCTTCCTCAAGCTTGGCTGATGCAAAAGTTGGTTAAGTACTTAACTGTTTTTTTAATCAGAGCCTCTTTTTTCCTTGCATTTGAAATTCCCTGGTTGGTGCTCTTGGGCTTGCCTATAGGGTTTTCAACCTTTATTCCACCTTTTTTTCCTATAACCCCGACTCGTGTCCCCTTTGAAAAGAGTCTAGTAAAGCATTGATCAAAACTAAGACTTTAGTTACCCTCCTTCACTTGCTACGGTGTTGCTTCATTGCCAGTGAGCATCCATAGCCACAATAGAGTCACCCCAATCTGACAGGCCTTTCTTTACTTCCAGTGAGCATCCATATCCCCGATGAAGTTATATGCATACCCTCTCCTACTGTGCACTCATTTGGTATAGTTGAATTTTTATTTCGACAGAATTCCTTGAATGAGTGGGAGAGGAGGACATCTGTTGTTCATAAAATGAAATGCTTAAGGTGAAAATTGCTAGCTCTATCTCTGAGGTACATGTAGTCCTTTCCATCTTACCATATTTCCCTTAAGGTTTCATTGGACCACCAGGCAGACACTTCTACATTTCTCCAAAGTTTTTCATCTGCGCAGGTTAGATAGAGAACCCCTCGAAACAAATGCAGGTTTCCCAACATTTGTTCTGTTGTATGTAAGCGACAAGTTAGGAACATAGTTCGTCATATCGCATGATTTGAGGTCAACCATTTTATTTCTAAACACAATCTTCAAAAGTGAAAAAGTACAAAAAACAAAAGATGCATTTTGCAATCGATGTTTCTAAAATAAACATCGTGATTTTATTTTTTTTAAATGGAAATATTATTTTAGGGCTTGACCATTCACCGGGAGAGCATCAGGTTCCCCCCTCAGATTCTGCAGTCAATACGTGCCTAACCAAATCTTCTCGGCCACCTAGAAAGGTTTGAACCATAGATTCTGAAACTTAGAATGTTTTCCTTTAGGCTCATTTTCCCTGTCCCACTTTAGGACTAAGTCTCCTACAAAATTCTTCTCTTTAGCCTTATGCTTATCAAAACACCTTTTAACTATATGTTGGTGAGATATGAATTTTGATTTTTCTTTCTCCTGTTCTTCTTCTAACATGAGGAGGGTATCAATTTTTTTTTGTATGACTAATGGGGGTTGTCCTCTGGAATCCTGAGAAATTTGAAGAGATGGAAGATATAACTTGTTCGGGAGAATGGATTCCTGTCCGTATAACATAAAGTATGGGGGATTCCTGATAGCTTCCTTGGGTGTAACTCTATCATCCCACAAAGAATTATGAAGTGAACGATGCCAATTCCTCTACTTGTCTGCAACTATTTTCTTCAATATCCTCATTAGGTTCTTATTAGTTGATTCTGCCACTGCATTCCCCTGTGGGTAGTAGTTTGTAGAGTATCTGATGATAATTCATTTGTCTAAGGAAAAATTTGCTAATAAGGTGGAAGAAAAGTAAGTTGTGTTATCAAAAACAAGGATGGAGGGTACACCGAACCTTGTGATCAGCTGTTGTTCTATGAATTGGATCACCACCTTTTCGTTTACATGAGTCAAAGGGATGGCTTTTAACCATTTTGTGAAATAATATGTGGTAGTCAGTATGTACCTATGTTGTTTTGAAGAACTATGTGTAATTTATCCTATGATATCGAACCCTCATTGCTCAAATGGCCTAGAAACGACCACCAGTTGGAGTGGGACAACTTCTCTCTTTTCCCTCCCCGTGCTTATTTGACAAGTCTTACAATTTCTAACGTATGTGTGAGTGTCTCTGAACAAAGTAGGCCATTAATAGCCAGATCTCAGTATTTTATGAGCGGTGGTGTTTCTTGATAAATGTCCACCGACATGACCATCATGGAGCTCCTTCATAACTTTTTTTGCATCTTCACGTTCGAGACATCTTAAAAGTACCCCATCATAATTAACACAGAAGAGCACCGAATTTATGAGGCAATATTGTGTGGATTTTAACCTGAGGGATCTCCTTTCCCTAGGGTTTAGGTTTTCTGGGCAAGTCCCATGATGCAAGAGATAAGTTGATTTCTCATACCAAGAATCATGCCTTGGGGAGATGTATGAAGCTTCACCACACCATAATGCCAATTCATTCTCCCATCTGGGATCGTCATTTACCAAGTCTTGGGCTTCAGCTACCAATTTGCATAACCGTTGTCCCTTAACTAGTTTAGCAGGATTTATATCTAGATCAAATTCTTGGACTACTGCCATCCAATTTCCTCTTCTTTCCTCCATATCCTATTGAGTGAATAGGGATCGTACTGTAGGCTGAGGTACTATGACTTTGGTATGATTCTTAAGGATGTAATATATGAAGTGTTTCACTACCTTGTATACCACATAAGCATGCTTGTGTATAGCGGGGTAATTTAGTTCATCCCCTTGGAGATTAGTGCTCATGAACGATACCTAGGCTTCATTGTTGTCGTCATCCTTCTGAGTCAATACTGCAGCTAGTGATTGGTCAGAGGTGAAAGTAGAGATAAATAAATCTTTGCTGAACTCGGGACTTTGTAACACTGGAGCTTGAGATATTGCATTCTTAAGATTGTTGAATGCCCTCTTTCATTCATCATCCCATTTAAACTCTGCATCTTTACGAATCATTTTTTATAAGGGTTTGATAGTTTCAACAAAATTGGGGGTGAATTTCCTCACAAAATTGATTTTCCCAAAGAATGATTGCATAGCCTTTTTGTTGTGAGGTAATGGAAGTTGCGCTATAGCCTTAATCCTTTCTAGGTCTATGCGCATTCCTACTTGAGATATAATGTGGCCTAACAAATTACCTTCCTCGACACCAAAAATAATTTTCTTAGCATTTAAGGATATACTATATTTCCTACACCTTTAAAAAATCTAGGTTAAGTGTTGGATGTGATCTTATGTTCTTTGAATACATAGTTACGTCATCCAAGTAGACTACCACACATTTGTTGATTAGTCCCTAAAATTCTACATCCATATCCCTCTGGAAGGTTGTCCCTGCATTGATTAACCTGAAGGGCATACGTTTATAAGCGAAGGTTCCCCACTTGGTTCATAAAGTAGTTTTCAAGTGATCTTCTTATGAAACTAGAACCCGGTTGTGACCTGAGAAACCATCTAGCAGGAATATAATCTCAGAGCCAAACATGGTCTGTAGGAGTTTCTCCATTGGTGGGACTGGATAATTGTCCTTTTCTGAAGCTTTGTTGAGGTTTCTAAAATCTATGCACATGCAGATCTCTCTAGATTGTTTCCTTACAGGAACCAAATTTTCTACCTAAGCGGAGTGTCTAACTTGAAAAATAATCTTGGCATCTAATAGTTTCTCTAACTCCTGACACATGAGCATCTCCAGGGATGGGTGGTACTTTCGGAGCTTCTGTTGTAAGGGTTTTACTTCAGGTTTTAAATGGATAGTGTGTTGAATGATACAAGTATCATAACTTTTTAGATCTCAGTAGGACCATGCAAAGACATCTTGATATTGTCTAAAAAGTTTGAGATAGGCCTTCCTTTCCTCTTTAGATATTGTCTTGCCGAGATTTACATTCCTGGGGTTTTCTGGGGTTCCTAGATTTATAGTTTCGTTCATGGGACAAGAACTCCCGATATTTGCATTCTTTGGCCCTTTAAATCTTTCCCTCAGTTCAAAAAGGTTTTCTAAATTGGCTATTCCCTTCGGTATCATGTGATACTTTGGTTTATCAGTCGGTTGATCTGTCTGAAGATCAGTTTTTGCTGATTGTTCCTGAAACACTTCATCATTGATAGCCAAGTCTTTAAAATTATCCTGGTTAGTCAAGAAGTTTATGATCTATTCATCTCCTTCAAAGACCTTCCAATTACAAATATTGTTGGGTACCGATGGTTTGTAGAGTATCTCCATAGTGAACTAGGAGGCTTCATAATCTTCTAGAGGTGATAGCCTTGAGGCAGTGGTGTCCAGAGAATCAACAAGAATATTATTTGTTCTGGGGATCGCTGTAATGTTAAAGGATTCAAAATGATCTACTAGCTTGTGCACTTCCTGTTGGTAATTCCTCAGGTGTGGAGGGTTGCAATGTATAGTATTCCTTACTTTTCTAAAAATGATTTCAGAATCTCCGAAAACCTTCAATTCTTTAACGTTTAGGTCCATGACTTTATTTAGCCCTTGTACTAGAGCGTCATACTCGGCGCTGTTGTTTGTGCATTTGAACTCAAGTCTACAGGACATAAAATATCATTTACCTTTTGGATCAATGAGGATGCACCATGCCACTGACCCTTCTTTCGATTTGGAGCCATCAAAGTATAAGTTCCAAAATTGTGGGCAAAACTTATCAGTTTCCTCTTTCTTGTCACTTTCCTCTTCTCCTTCTGTTTGTTCTGTGATTTCTAACACAGGTTCTTGATAGAAGAGGCGTTATTCCTCTGTCGTTGGTAGTTTCTCTTGAAAAATAATTTCAGAGTTTTGATTAAGAGGGACATCAGATGAGAGAGGGGGGAAATTCTCGAAGTCAGAGACACATGAATAATTGCCTAGCACTGGGAAGTCTGTCGATGTGGGTTCATTGAGGGTTTCTAATTCAGTGACCATATATTTGAGATATATTTCCCTATCGATCATGATCATGTTTCTGTGCCTCTTTAATGGAAACCAAAGGTGAGCCTAGTCTGTACTAAAGTATCCGTTTAACTTCTCAGACCAATCTCGACTTAATAACAATCCATAATCTTTTGGGATATCTACAACGATGATGTCGATTACTTGCACAAATTTAGGGTGTGTCACTATTATGATCATTACATCTTTGAGTTCTCCCATGACCTTCACTTGGGTCCTGTCTAATTGTATAACATGCTTATCTCTTTTGAGAGGGACTACATTTATTTTTTTGCAAATAGACAATGGCATAACGTTAGAGGATGCTCCTGAGTCAACTAAACAATTATGGAGATTTATTTTGAATACTTCAAATGTCAACAGGAAGGGTGGGACACAAGGTTTTCCCTTCTTATCTTTGGAGCACGTGTTCACAGTTGGTTTATTCCTTTGATTTGTCAGAGTTAGACTTCCTCCTTGGTCGATGCTTTTCATAAGGTTGTCTACTGACCTTAATGCTTGCAACAAAAAAGTCCTTTTGCTGAGGGATTCTACAGATGTCCATGACCGATATGTTTTCCTTCAACTTCTTCAAATATTCTACTATGTTGTAGTCTGGTTTGGGCGATTCTCGTGTGTGGATGTTTATAGGGTTTCTTTGAGGAACAAAAAGTGATTTTGGGTGATCAGGACGTGGTTTTGTTCCAAAATTTTGGGTCGTAGTAAGGTCGTTTGAGACAATTTAACCCCTACTTCGCATTTGCATAGCCAACAATTATGTGGGTGGTTATTGAACTTCAAACAGGTCATCAAAAGGAATTGGTAGGCCAGGGTCCCATATTAACATGGTTGTTTCTTTTGGTGGATCAACTTCTTCCTGATCGACAATATTAATAGTTGATCTACTTGATTGTTCGGTTAGGGAGGCTTCATCTAGAAACCGATTGGACATTAAATTCATGGCATGCACCCATTAAGGGTAGTATCTTTTAGAGTGATTCTCTTGATGATAGGTACAGAAAGAGTTAGACACTACATTTCCTAGATTGATATTTAAGTTGGCTGGGGGAGGTTCAATTGATTTGAAAGGTGGATTTATTTTAAAAATAGGTTTATAGGACCTCTGGCCTTGGTTTCCCTCCCCTACGCTTCTCTTCATGTCTATGATTTCATTTGACAACTTCTTGACCATGCGTTGTAGGTCCTCTATGTCTCTGCTTCCCTTTTTGGGACATTCTTCTGTTTCTTTCCCTCTGAGTCTAGTCAGCAATAGTCCTCTCCTAGGAGGAGGTTGAGCTTCTTTTTTAACTAATGAGACCTAGCCTTCTTTACATCCCTTCATATGGACCTCTATCATTTTGTCTTCTTCAAAATTCTCAGCTAAGGTTGGTTTGGCAGCCCTTTTCACGAACATGGAAACAGAATTTGGGAGAGCATTAGCGTATACATCGATTTGGAATTCCTGAGTAGGTTTAGATTTGGGTTGGAATTTGTTTAAGATGGTGGTGAATATTTGATTGAAGTCTTTAACTCTTTCCTTTGAACTCATGGTGGCGGCAAATAACTCATCCATCAAAGCTCCTGTAGTAGTTTCTTCTGCAAATTTATCTAGAAAATCCTTTTGAAACTTCGTCCAACTAGTTATGGATCCTACAGGTAAGTTAAAATACCACGTGGAGGCCGATTTATCGAAAGTGTAGGGGAAAATTCTGGAAACTATGTCTTCATTTTGAACATTCATCAGTCCGATAGCTAGTATGAATTTTTTGATACGGTCTTCAGGCAATCCTAAGGTTTCGGGGTCAAATATAGGGAGTAACGTCTCTAGGTGTCGGGGAAAGTTATGTACTCGTCCAGGGATGGCCAAAGAATCTCTGGCCAACCAAGGTTGATTATTCTAAGGTGGGTTTCCCCTTTCTTCATCATGGTCATTGTTGTCTTCCATGTCTTCAGATCATGAGTTAAACCCTTGTTGTTCTGAAGCATCATCAAGCTCGAAGAAGTTGTCAACTGGTGTTTCAGGGATTATATTAAGAGGATGTTCGATTTCAATGAAGGTGAAATCTATCAGGTCTTCTACTATGTGCACAAAAACCTGGTCGGGGGACTCGACCACTGGTCTTCTTATTTGTTTTCTTCGAGGAAGTAACGACGCTAAGGGAAATGCATTGATCTATCAGGTGCAAGCTCTTGTGATTCTCCCGAATTGGTTCAATTCCTTGTGAGGAAGAGCGTAGGGTATATCAAGGAACAAGTGTTCTTCCTCATGTTGGGGTGATTTACTCATTTCATGAGTACTTAGTGTGTGTGGGTTGTCTTGGGAATGACTAGCCAAGCATGTGGGCTATTTCGAATCTATAGGCTGTGTGGAATACTATGTCAAAAATATTGTCATCCATTCATTCTCAGGCCTTCCTTCTAGCGCCAATTCTGTTGAGGGTTCATAAATCCCTTTAACTCAACAATAGGAACCAAACCTGCAACCGAGGCCCAATTAGACTCTGTAGCATTTAATGGTGGAATGGTTCTCGAGATCTTGCGATTGGACCAAATAATCGATGGGCTTTACCTTTTCTTGTGAAGGCTTCTCCTTCAGTTCAGACGTTCTCTTTTTGTATTTTCTCTTATAGGTGGGACTGATACAAGATAAAATCCAATATAAGCCAACTGGGTAACAAAATGGGGACAATCTTAACTACTGAAAAAGACTGAGCTTGGGATAACCCTTTCTCTCTAGCATGCAAACAACAAATATACACCACAAGCCTAGTAATAATACATTAACTTGCTGGTGTTCCAATCATTGACTGGGGTTCGATTATCAGAAGAAAACACATATGCAATAAATGATGGAAAGAAAAATAATTCTCTTAATTCTAATCATCAATCACATAATAACACAATGATTTAATTTTCATCATAAAAGACAATAACCGTAAAACATTGAATCAGATAACTTATCAACATATTTAGAAGCTCTTACTCATTACAACATCCATTCATGAGATGAAATCAGAAATAATTCATCTCCACATCCAATCATACATACTTTTGATGAAAAACACAAACTTGTCTTTGGTCCCATATAAGACTTCTCAATTAAGGCAGCTCTGAAATAGTTCCTTACAAAATCCAAAAATGAGGGTCTTTGCAACAACCATCGACCTTTTGCTAACAGGTCAACCCTCCTACTTATAACATACTATTAACTAAAAATGACTATTAAAGTGTAGTTAAGTAAAATAAAACTCGCCACATGGTGCTTTCTTCTATTAGTATTCAAAGAGTCATCAAATGATCTCACTTGAGTGGATGACTCTTCTCGTACTCTGACCACTTGATGAAGATATTCTCGCATGTATTAGCATATGGGAATCTATGTTGTTCCATTGGGGCCAAAATAATCTCTTGTATCTTTATTGCATGTGCCCAATACTTGACTATTCTGGCACTTAACTGCTGCAACATGGCTCGATCTTTGATCGGGTACTCCATGAACTGCTTCACCTACCCTGGTGCCATGTCGACCACCTTTGTTATTTCCTCAGCCCATGATGAGTCTTGTTTGGTGTGTGATTTGATTATGTCATGCAAGTCGACAAATTCATTAGGTGCTCCAAATTTGGGGAGGCTGATGTCTCTCATTGCCTGGTTGATCTTGGTCCAGCTCTTCTTGCACTCGGTCCATTTCTCTTGAATTTTCCGATGATGTTCCTGAGCCATTTCTACCCAATATTTGGCCAATTTACTTATGCGATCAATGTTTCTTTCATTTAGCACCTGGATGTCATGTTCTTCGACGTCTCGACCTTGTTTCACCACACTGATATAGTCGATCCTTTCCATGACTTGGTGTGCTTTCTCATACCACCTCTCCATATCCTTTCATGCTGCCAGTGCCATGAGGGTGTCTTATTGAAGCTCAACTATCCTTGCAGTGAATAGGTGCCTCTCATTTGTAAATGTTTTGTAGGCCTCCTTGAATTCTCTCCATAGGAACACCACGACCTGTGTGGTGTCCTGGTAATACTTCACCAAGTAGCACAAATTTTCCAATTCTTTCAGAGAAACAACCAACTCCTCTTTGTCCCTTTTTGCTCTATCCATGGTGGCATCTGTGATTTACATCCCTGCACTGATAAGTTTAGATGTTTTGGCATGCTTTGTATTTATCAAATTTTCCTACATGGTGATGAGGATGGAGCGATCTAGAGTGATCCTCCTCTTCTTGGTAGTTCTTTGCATGATAGATTTTCTTTTCCAGTCATAAGCGATGGAATGTATGTCAACAAATTTATCCATGGGTTTGGGGATTTTCTAATCTCCCCAGGTGAGCATATTTTCCAGGCTCCCGATGGTATATATTTGTTCAAGACTGGGTTCTTGAAATTCCTCCCTATGTTCCAAAGGTCTGGCTTCTATTTGTTTCTCATCAGAAATTTGAGTACCGATTGAAATTGAGGCATCGAGGGTAGGCTCGATACTTACTTGGTTATTGGCCATTGAGATGTTGATTTCCAACTGTGTAGCTTCTTCCTTTTGTTCGTTCGACCTTGGATTGTCCTTCAGACTATCTACTTGGGTCTCTGGTGCATTTTGTAGCTTAGTGTCTAAGACACTTACAACCTCTTGTTCACTCTGTGGAAGGGGAATTTGAGCATCGGGAGCTGGGGAAGATGCCTTCTCTGGATCCTTTTCCTCTATGATCTGTACAGGGGTCACTAGGGATATCTCTAGGATCTCTTCATCATCATATATGTTTATCAATTCACTGAGGGGATTTGGTACACTTGATCTCCCTGATGTTCTGACTGTCTCAGACTGAGCTGAAACACCCCTCGGTGATACAGTTTGTGGCATTTTTATTTTAGGGTTGTCTAACTCACTTGTTTCATCAATTTCTATTAGTTCAGGGCCGCTTGGGCCTGTTTGGCCTTCATCTGGGTTATCGACAAGGGATCTGATCGTTCCTGTGAGGTCCGGGTCATATTGTAGTTGATTAATTATTTGTTGCACCTATTCTATCATGAGAAATCCCCTTTCCCGTGTGTCTTGTGTCATAGGGAAACCTTTATCCTGCACCATAGATACCAAGGGAACCTTTGCTGCTTCTGCCACTATCATTTCTTCCCAGGATCTGAGGGTCTCTTAAGATGATTTCTCTATGGTTGTCACCTATTCATCTAGGATCATGGCTCTAAACCTGGTCATTTTTGGGTCGACCATCTTTACCACCACGTCGTCCCAGTCTTGGGAATTTTTCATGAAGACTTCATCTTCAAATTTGTCATGGGCGTATGGCCAGCAGGACGACACTTGAGACACATGTTTTAAGACCAGACCCTTTGGATCGTGCTTGTGGAATCAAACCATCTGGAATCTGAACTCTAATTGTATCAACCCTTCTTGTTTGGATTGAGTGGTTTCTTTAACCATGTAGAAGCCTACATAGAACCCATAAGGTATGAACACCCTCTTCTTGTCTTTGACCAAAGTGATGTTGTAGCCTTGTAGGATGGTTTGGTAACATATCTCCCCTACTACAATCTGGTGAGGGACATACACTGGTAGGAGGTGTGGTGCAACAGTAGCCCCGAACACCCTGATGTAGGTATCGTGGTCATCTAAATACCAGTGGCCTACTTTTGATATCATCTTTTTTGTCACAACCAATAGTCTCGAGCATTCTTTCTTAAAAAGAATGAAATAAATACGTGTGATGAATTCATTGCATATGAGGGAGTAATATTTATTGTACCTATTCTCCCATAGTATGTTGAAATATACGTGGACCAGGAGCTCCATGACGTGCCAGCTCAGGTTCATGTCAGCGAAAATGTTTCTGGCGCACATGACATCAAGTAAATATGAAGCCATGTAGAAGGCTGGTGTCTCTCCTTCCTTCGACGTTTGATCCTGTTGTATGCAGATGCTAATTTTTTTAGAAATGATGGCTCCCGAGTTGAAGCCTCTCCCCAAAATTTCCACTGTGTAAGATAAGGGAATCCATGCCTCTAAAAATACGGAGCAATCCTTCTATCCATATAATCGGTAGATGAGAGCTATCAAGTAGATGTATGGCTCACTTAAGTTGGTTGTCTGATACCAGCCAGTGCTCCAGTTGGTGTATTTCTTGTCTTCCCTCCACCATGAGGCCATCACCCGACTGGTGTCGTGGCACTCATAGAAGTTTACGACAAAATCTCTGTGCAGTCGCTCCTCGGGGTCTCTAAGCTTGTAATACTTCTGGACTTTGACTGGTAAGAACAATCCAACACAACCACCATTATCATAATTGATCAAACACTTATGTGTCTCTGTATGGTCGATGAGCCACTTCAAAAGTTCTATATAGGTAAAAACAGGGGTTCTGCTTACCACCATATGAAGGTATGACCATCGGATGTTCGGGAACACCTCGTCATCGAGTGCTCTCACATCTGGGTCACTATGTGGTATATATTCTGGGTATTCCTCCCAGCTGATATTTTTAAAGAGATATCCCCAATGTGGGAGTGTCACCTTGGTCCCCATGATCGCGTTTGTATCTCCAAAGGTCGGAGGCTAGATGAAGGCCTTCTTCGTCGATGTTTTGATGACAAGCTCTGGTCTTTGTGTGTATTCCAGTTGTCTTGCGACCCCTAGAGAGGAGCCTTCACCTAAATCTCGTTCTTTTAGCTTCGACGCCCTCGACGATCATCTAGTGGTCAACTTTCTTGGAGGCATTGTTCCTATAATAAAAAATAAACCTTTAGATACTATGTAAAGAACCAAATCGGGTAAAAAACATGTAAAATCCACATACTTGGATACATACTTGTAAGCTCGTTAAACTTGGTTATTTAATACTCACGGGATCTTTGCAACTTTTGAATTGCTCATCTTGTCTCGTCTCTCCGGATTCTCTGAATTTCCTTGTGCGTAGAAATATTCTGCTTGCCATGACTTAAGAGAATTTAAACTAGTGGAGAACTTACCATGTCACATCAACCATTCAATTTGGGTGATGAGTGCTATTTAAAAAAATATGTCTCTGAATCTCTGCAACTTAAATTCATCGTGGGTTGATGATGGAGGCATGGGGGTGATGTGGTCTATAAGTGATTGTAATCGACCATTTTGATTGGCGCACGAGGTAGAAACTAATTTGGGATTTGGTATTAATTATCCCCTTAAATGCTCAAAATCTAATCATATCCAATGTTAAAACATCCCATCGTGTCGCTTTCTCAGTCGGTGGATCGGGGATTGGGTAAGTGCTATGAACTTTTTCGTTGATGTCCCTTGCAAACGCTCCGACGTCAATCAATATCATCGTACAATGTTGTCATGGAAAAGTTGATTTGGAGGTGTTACTTGGACTTAGGGGACCAAAATAAATGACTTGGGGAAAAACTAGACCGTACGGTTCTCCGATATGGCACAGACACATGGTATTGAATATAGGTGGCCTAATCTGTGTGTATTAATCGGAGTCGGGGATTTCATTAAGTTATTCATTTTTAAATCATACCTTATCTCACTGATGTCGAAGAGGTATCGGGGGTCGGCGATCGGGAATAAACCTATCACGTGTTTATCTTTGGATCATCTTCCTCGAAAAAGTCTCGATGTCGAAATGCATCGGGGATCGACGATCAAGGGAATTCTTTATCTTGGTCAGAATGTTCGCTACGATATTTTTAAGTCTTCCTCGATTTTGGTGAGCGCGTCGGGTATCGGCTATTGGTGATATTGTTTCTTTCTTCGTTAATGTCTATTCCCCTCATCTCTTACCAATGCCGAAGAGGAATCGACTATCGACGTTATCCTTAAGCAAAACTTTGGCGCAAACAAAAACTTCCTTTTGTCGATGTCGATTGAGATCAAAGCTCTGTGACTGAGGTTTCTCGAGCGACATGTTTCCCTCTTTGAATACTTTCCGACGTCAAATCTAAGTGTGTCAGGTGAAGTGTTTTGTATTTTTTGATTCTTTATTTAGGCGTTAAGGCTTATTCAAGACATGGGATTTCATAAGTTCAAACAGACTTGGAAAGCTAATGAGAGTAGAGATAATAAGAAAATCCAAACATTTTTCAAAATTAAGTCGAATCAGACAGTGAAAAGATCAAGTGGTACCCAAAAAGTAAAAATTGACATAGGATTTTTAGGGTGTGTTGAGTTCTCAACACATTCTTCATTGCCTTTGATAGCTCAAGTGTTATGCTACTATTTTGTTTCCTAACATTCATGGAGGTTCCAGTTGCATTTTTGGATGCCATTATTGCAGGTCATGATCCATATATATTCATAGATAATCTCTTTCCTGCCATTTTCCTATATTAAGATAAAAAAAAATAGGCCTTTCACATTATAATAAAAACAACATTGAATACAAAAACTAATTAAAATAAAAATAAAAATTACCCATATGTAAAAACATTTAACCCATGGAATTATTGGGCTTATGCCAGGACTGTGGGGGTTGGGGCGATGTCGGGTATCACCCCAGCCCCCCCGGGGCAATATCAGGCATCGCCCCTACCCCGTGGCCAAGCCGTGAGCATGCCAATGACTTGGCCATGGGGCTAGCCCCCGACAGCCAAGTCACAGTCACAAGACTATTCCTTAGTCATGGGGGGAATGGGGCGATGTCAGGCATCACCCCATCGCCCTCGTGGCTAAGTCACATACATGTCCTAGTAACCACCATGGGCCAAAAATAATAAAATTTAAGTAAAAAACAATAAAAAAGCTAAAACAAATTTAAAAACTATACCTAAATTTGAGTTTTTCTTTCTTTTTGTTTTTCAAAAATTCTTAAGGATTTTGTTAAGATTTTTTGACAAAAGTCTCAATCCTTTTAAAAATTTGGGTATCTTTTAGAAAAAAGTAGAAAACATCTAAACAAATTTAAGGTTTTTTAATTTTCTCATGAAATATTATTATGTGATTCAAAGATAATCTTATAATTGTTGTTTTGGTAAATGGTAAGAATTTAAAAAATAACTAACCTCTTAAATGCTAGATTCCCCTCGAATGTCTTCTTGATGTTTCTCTCTTGTAGATTGCTCCAAATCCTTTAACAAATAATACCCAAGATATAAAACAATGCAAAAAAATAGAACAAGACTATGTATATATAACACAGATGATATAAATTACTGTTAGTATAATGAATGTGGGATAAATAAAAATTAGGTATATTTTCTACATATATACCTAAAATTATATGGTTCATAAATATGTTTAATAAATGTGGGATAAATAAATAAACATGATAAATATTGTATTTAACATGTAAATGACAAAATAAAAGAATAACATTGTTTTTAATTTTTAAGGGAAAATGAGTGAAAAATTGGGGGGAAATTTTGGAGGGAAAAATTTGAGGGAGAAATTTTGGGGGGAATATTTTGGAGTGAAATTTTGGGGAACATTATTTCCTTTTTTGGGGGGAAGATTTTGGAGAGAAATTATATTTTGGGGAGGGGGGGAGGCATTTAGAGGGAAAAGATTATTATGCATGTTATAATAATGTCATAGGGAGGGTGAGCATTTGTATCATTCTATGTTCTCACAGAGAAGGGATGGCTTCGTCAGATAAAGAAGATTTTATTTCTAAGAGATCAACGAATTGTTCACATACCTCTTCTGTTGGGACTAGGAAATGCGATATGAATGTTTGTAATGCAGATGAGGCATCATATTTTTCAGATAGTCAGAATTTTGATCATAGTGAAAGAAATTTTATTCAACATGTTCCTCATGAAATACCTAAATCAAAGGACTTTGAAGGAAATGATGATGAAGAGGAATACGATGATGATAAATCTAGTCAATAGTTTAATAGTAATGAAAATAATCAAAATGTAGGTCAAAGTGGAGACTATGATCAATGTTTAAATGATTGGGATGAAAATTTTCTTCTAAGTGAGGAGTTTCAAGGTACCGATGAAAATTTCCAAGGCACCAATGAAAATGATGGAGAAATTACCTCAAGTGGAAATTTTAAAACCAGTGAAGATGATTATGACAATGGTGGGCACTTTTCCCCTAGTGGGGAATTTAAAGATAACAATGTTGGTCATGATGAATTTCCTCCAAGTGAGGATTTTGAAAGTAGTGATGAAGAGTTTACTCCAAGTGAGGATTTCCAAGGCACGGATGAGGATGATGAAGGATTTTAAAAGTACTGATGACGATTATGGAAATGGTGGACAATCTTTGTCGAATGAGGAATTTAAAAGAAGCAATCTTGGTGCTGAAGATTTCTCTCCAAGTGAGGAGTTTCAATGGATCGATGAGGATAATGAATATTTTCCTCCAAGTGAGCATTTTCAAGCCAGTAATGAGGATGATGAAGAATATTTCTCAGGTGGCGATTTTCAAAGTAGTGAAGATGATTATGCCATTGGTGTACACTCTTTCCTAAGTGATAAACTAAAAAGAAACAATGTTGATGTTGATTTTCTTGCAAGTGAGGATTTTCAAGATACTAATAAAGTTTTTCAAGGCACTAAGAAAAATGGTGAAACTTTTCACTCAAGCAGGGATTTTGAAAGGAATGAATATGATTATGTCAATGGTGGGCACAATGTTGATGATGATTTTACTCCAAATGATTATGTTGATGATGATGTTCTCAATCATTCAACTGCAACAAATCAAGGTGATCGACATTCTCTAGTTCAGTCAGCTAACAATGTTTTGCTTGATACTCCTTGTGGTGATAAGGAAAATCCTTCTGGTGAGGATTATGAAATAGTGGAGACATTTCAAAGAAACATTGTTTCTTGGACCAGGATTAGACCTTTTTATATCAATCAAAATCATTCTAGTTATACAAGGTCTAGGAAAGAATTTCTCACTAAATCAATTTCCATAAGTGAATCGATTTCAAGTGAATGTTGCCAAAATAATTGTTTGAAAAGCATGGACTACATGTATGCCTTGAATAAAAGGAATACATATTTGTCAATGAATAAGAGCATGAAAAATTCATATTTGATGGGGTGCATCATATCCACCAATACAGGATATGATTATCACATTAGGAATATTTTACTTTGCAGAAAGTCTTTCAAAAAAATTAACTCAAGTGGTAATCTTTGTCTATCAAGAATCCATACAAGGTTGGAAAAAGATCCATCATTTTATTCAAAGGTACATCATGGATGAGAGAGTGGGCCATTTACAAACACTACATTGTCATGGATGCGTGATTTATTTTCCAAACACGGAGAGTGTATGCAAGATAAAGACACAATACATATTCCATATAATTTCTCAAGGCGAGAAATATACAACTTGTACAAAGGATACGTTGAATGTGTTGAAGGAAATGGTAATTTTATTGCATATGAATATTTTACAAGAATATGGAAGAAACAATTCAACATTGTATGTATTCCTAAGAAGTCAAGGATGGGGATTTGTAGTATATGTGCTACTCTTAAATCAATAAGAGATAAATTTGAAGGGGAATAAAGAGGTATGTATTTACTATTTTTTCTTTTTAAATTGAATAGTTATCAACTATGAAAACATACTATCAATATTTTCATTTTATGTCATGTGCAGAATCCATAGTCAAAGCACTTCAAGAACATCGAAATCAACAATCAAGTAAAAGAAAAAAGTTGTACAAACATCAAAATAAGTGTTATGATGCCCCAAACAAATATTTCTGTATTATAATTGATGGCATGGACCAGAAGAAAACACTTCTACCACATTTTGTTCGTACACTGAAAAATTTATAGGAAGATAATTTTATTCAGTTTCACTTGGTTGGTTGTATGGTTTTCAATAGAAACATGTGTTCAAGGGTTTACTTCATAGCTCCAAATATTCATAATGATGCAAATCCGACCATCACCATAATTCATCATGTACTCATTCATTGTCTTGGAAATATTCCTCAAGTTCTGTATCTACAGTTGGACAACACTAGTCGTGAAAATAAAAATCAAATTGTGTTTGGATATCTGAGCATGCTTGTTGAAATGGGAATCTTTCAAAAGGTGAAAGTTGGTTTCCTTATTGTTGGACACACTCATGATCATATTGATCAAGTGTTAAGTCATTTTTCAGTGACATTGAAGAGGGAAAATGTTGGAAGCCTACCATCATTGATTGAATGTATTAAGAAAACATAGATTCCAGAGCCTTCTTTTCATATATTAGAAGAAACTATTGACATGCGAAGATTTATTCATGGATCGCATTCTGAAGAAAAATGTATTGAGCATCTTAATGACATTGGCTTCCAACATCAATTTTGTTTCAAAAATATTGATGGGAAAACACTTATATGGGGAAAGCAGTATTCAACTACTACAGATTGGGGGCCTTCATCAAGTTTATCATTTTTGAAGTTCATTCCAGATCATCCAATATTTGCGTCAAAGTTATTATTTTTAAAATCAGTTGCTAAAATCCATAATGCACATAGGCATAATAGAGATGTAGATTATTCTGAATGCCTGGAAGAAATAAAAAAATCCATTAAGGATACATATGAGTACTTTGATGTTGTTGATTCTATTTGGTGGGAGTCTTTTTTCAATATTCAAAGTGACATAATTTCAAGCTCAAAAAATGAAGATACAATGTTGAGGACTCCATTTCATTGGCCATGAAATATGCCAAACTAATATGAAGAAAAAAACATTGTTGAAGTTCAACAAGAATCTCAAGGTGCTATTGAGTTTACACAAGCAGATGAAAGAGAAATGTAAATTGGTTCATGAAGGTCACATGCAAAATGTGAATCCATGGAAGACCTTTACAGGGGTTCAATACAATATATTAAGGAGGGTATCATGATCGCAATTTTAGTGATTGAAGATCCACATTGCTATCGATTTTGGATTGAAAAGGTTATAAATATTGAGAAATAAAATGATGATGTTATTGCAATTGAATTGAGTTGGTATGGAACAAGTACACACCCATTCAATGGTGTGTACAAGCCATATATGGTGGTTGAGAAACATGTCAATAGAAAGAGAAACATAACTCTTCGTCACACTGACCTCTTAAAATTTGATGATGTTGACATACTTGTTTATGAGTTCAATTTGACAAAGAGAGGGACTCTTCACTCCAAGAAAACATAGATTATCAAGAGGTTTCTTCCAAAATAAATAAATGCAATATGGGATTCTGTTGAACCTAGTCGTAGATCTAAAAAGGCATTTGACATCTGAAATGCTGGGCATGCATGTAGACTCAAATGGTGCATTCATCAACAATAGAGAAGAGTATGGATCATATACATCTTCATCCAATCATTCATCTGAAGAAAACATAGACTCTAATGGTATTTCAGAAACCATGTGTCAATCTGAATAAGTGTATGGAACATTTTATGCATTTTTTATCCATATGATGTTTGTATGGTAACTAGAAATGAGCATTGAACTTACATATGATCTTACATGAAGTTATGAATATTTTGTAATGTTTTATAAATGATATGTTTTTTTATCATGGATGATATAATAAAATTCCTTAGCTCATATGTTTTGAATATGGACAATATAACAATACTTTTAAGAATTTATTTATGTTTCATTCAATGTAACTTGTATTTACTTTTTTATTATTATAAGTAAAAAAATCATTAAAAAGTGGCGTTGAATTTTTAAAGTATATTTAGATATTTTAATGGCATTATGTATTACCTTGTGCTTTGTGTGATAATAAGATTTAAAAAGTAAACATTTAAGGGTTGATTTTCATATGAGTTCTTTTACCACATTAAAAAAATGTGTCATTTTCATACCCCAATTTTAGAAAGGGTGCTACCAGTAGCAGTACTTTTCCATTTGATGGTTGATTTAAGTTTTTAGTTTTAATGGTACCAAGTGATAAAATATGATTTCAAATGATCTCAAATTTTAACGTTTAGAAAAGAAAAAAATATTCAAAAACATCTTTTTTTTAGGAGTTGATTTTAAGGTTTTTCTGAGCTACTAGGCCATGTTTGAAAAAGGTTGTAATTTTGACCCCGTTTAAAAAAATGGTGCTACCGATAGCACCACTTTTTTATTTGGAGGTTTATTTTGATGTATTTTATGAAAAAATATGGGTTTTTTGGGCCAGAGTTCTCATTTTGAGGTCACAGTTTTCATTAAGTTGGTAACTATGTTTTTGTCGATTTTAGGTATGGGAGGGTTGACAAAATGACCTATTGGGTGAATCATACCTCATGTTTAGGGGTGTTTCCCAAGTGGAACTTTCTCTATG
Source organism: Picea engelmannii (assembly GCA_009831015.1). Taxonomy (NCBI): domain Eukaryota; kingdom Viridiplantae; phylum Streptophyta; class Pinopsida; order Pinales; family Pinaceae; genus Picea; species Picea engelmannii. The sequence goes on from ML796604.1 coordinate 162,829, forward strand.
TCATGTGGATTAGGTGACATGGATGGGGGGGGGACTTTTGGGCATGGGGTTCATGACATACAAGGGGTTGTAGTGTCTCATTTATGTGTGTCTTTGAAGAGGGTGTGTTGCACATTTGTTTTCAATGCATCCTTTTTCCAAACCCATTTAATGCCATTAATTAATTAAGAATCCAAAACCCTAGGTACTCTTTATTGGTGCATCGATTAGCTTGGGAGAAAGTACAACAAGGACATTTGAAGCTATAGGTATACAATTTTCCATATGCAAGGAAATAAAGGGACACCGCACAAGTGTACACACCTCAAGAAGTGGGGGAATTTATATAATGTTAATTTTCTTTTGTAGTTCTTTGATTTTTTAAGAGAAGCTTTTCATTTCTCTCAAGACCTCTTCAGAAGAGCATATGGAAGGTTCATAATTAGGATTTTATATTTTTCCATCTTTCTTCCCTTTAGGCCTTTAGCCCCTTCTTCCATTGAAATGAGGGACAACCCCTTCTTGGGTCAGTACACCCAAAAATCCCAAAAGGTGAGGAAATGAGGGTATGGAGTGTGGAAAGTGACAAGTATGGTTAGGAATGGCATGATGAATCATCAAAAGGACCTTCCAGTAACATACCTATCCTTAAGGGTGGCCCACTTACTAGGGAACAATGTCAACCACCAAACTGAAATAGGGAAAAGAGCATAATGTCCAAGAAATCATCACATAATCAAAAGTAGTAATAGATGTAACAAACTCAAATGCCTCAAATATTGAAATGAAACTCACCATAATAATTGGCTTGTACCTCATGGAGCAAGACCCAATGTCTTCTGGAGGCCAGCTGATGTGGTGGATACCATCATGATGAAATTATAGTTGTGGTGGTGAGGTGGGTCTCTGTCTATGAAAGTGGACACTGCTGGTTGAGTTGTCTCTTGGTACTCCATGTATGCAACCTGACGGATTCGAGACATCATATCCTTAGTTATCCCACAAAATGGGGATAACAAGGGAATAATATAAAAATTGAGAAGCATAATTGAGTTCCCTAAGCTCATGAAAGTTTTTTTATCCAAGCTCCACATGAGCATTCTACCCACAATTACTTGGGCCATGTTTTTTCAAAATCGACCCCTTAGTGTAAAACTTGCATTCTTCCTTACTAAGAAAAATGCTAGTTTCGAATATCGTTGATTTTTTTTTCATGGGAAATGGAATCATAGGATAAGGATTCCTTTAGATGTAACTTGGTTTCAATATTCCAATGCAATCAATGGTTTGTCGATCTAATTCCTAGTTAGAGTTTTATGGGGAGTTGCAAATCGCTTCCTGAAGCCATTAAGGGACACATTATGAATTTGGCTTGGGCCATAAAAAACAAACCGATAAGTGTAATTTCATTATGAAATATCATTTAAGTCTATTTTTCCAAGGCCCACATGATCACACTACCCATAGTCACCCAAGCTAGGGTTTTTCAAAATCGACCCCATTGGGAAAAAAATGTTTTTTTTCTTACCGATCAAAACCCTAGCTTTGGAGATTGTCGAGTAAAATAATTTATGGGAAATAGAATCATAGGAGAGGGATTCTCCTAGTTGTGACCAAGTTTTAAGAATCCAATACAATTGGCAGTTCACTAATTAGAGTCCCAATTAGAGTTTTATGGTGAGTTGCAACTCACTTCCTAAAGCAATTCAGGGACACATTGTGAATTTTGTCTGGGGGCATAAAATCCAAAATGAGGAGCATAATTCAGTTACATAAGATCCCATATTTTTTTTTGTATAAGGCCTTCATGATCACTCTACCTAGCATCACTTGAGAAATTATTTCACAAAAACAACTCCTTTATCCAAAATTTGCATTGTTCCTTACTAAGAAAAGCCCTATCTCCATAGATAGGCGAATAAAAACAATTTATGGGAAATGGAATCATAGGAGAGGGGTTTCCCTAGATATAGCCTGATGTCAAGAGTCTAATGCAATCGACAGTTCACCAATGTGAGTCCCAATTAGAGATTTATGGTGAGTTTCAACTTGCTTCATGAAGTCATTCAGAGACACATTGTGAATTTGGTCTAGTAGCATACAATCAAAACTAAGAAAAATAATTGAATTTTGTAAGACTCTACAAGTATGTTTTTCAAAGGCCCAAGTGAGCACACTACCCATAATCACTCGAGTCATTATTTTAAAAAATCCACCCCTTGTGAAAAAATATGTGTTAGAGTGGACTTGGAGAATGGCATCCTTTTGGCACTCTAGATAAACATGGGTCTTTAGAGCCATATACAAGAATTATAATCTAATGAAATTTTCTAATGAGACACCTAAGACCATAAGAAAACAACTAAGATGCTATTAGGATGCAACATGGACATTGATGAGACACATATGATGCTAATAAAATATAATTAAGACACATACGTGACACCTAGGATGGAAAAATAATGCAAGTAGGATGCTATGGAGATGCTAGAAAGACAATAAGGTGACCTCAATACCCTAGTAAGATGGAATTATGACACAAAATATGACCAAAGGGACATTCAAGAGACAGTAAATGTAATCTAAGGACACAAATGAGATGCTATAAGGACACTAATGGGGACGCTAAAAGGATGCAACATTAATGAAAAAGATACAGAATACTTCAAGAAGACATGCAATTTCAATATTAAAAATGGGAAACATTCAAAGATGCATTCTAAAGAAATCCCATGAAGACAAATTATGAAATCTAAAGAAATCACGTGAAGACAAATTATGCAATCTAAAGAAAGCCCATGATTCCAAACAAAGATGCATAATTTGTCTTGAAGCTTCTCTTCTTCATTTGGATTTTAACAAACATTTTTTCTTGTTCATTTGGATTTTGACATCCATTGTTCAATTCCAAAAGAGTTAAAAGAGAAACTCAAACAATAAAAGAAAAACTTTGTATGTATGAATGAATTTCAACCAACATTTTTGTACTTGCAAATATTAATTGTACTTTGCATAGGGCTAGATTTTGGGATCAAAGTTAAAATAAGTGTGGTGATTTTTCATAAAGGTGGAAAACCTAATTTTGTAATTAAATTTTCTATAATTATGAATTGGGAAAGAATGGTAATATCATCATTCATTTATCAACTAGAGGAACAAAGGTTTTTCATATACAAATCATGTGGAATTGCATTCAATAATGAATATTGGACATGAAAGGATGTGCGTAGGATAGGGTCTATTCATAGGGCATGAAACTTAGCGATACATAAAATATTGTGCATGAATCAATGGATTTCTAAAGAGAATAGAAGAGATTTTATTGAGGGTGATGGTTACTTGCGATATTTTTTAGAACTAATGCAGAATTGACAAAATCATGTAACCATATACGATAACATGACATGACAATAGGAAATAAAGAAAAAAAAAATGACATGGTTGTATAAGACTATTAACAACATTGAATAAAATTGCCATTAACCATAAGAAAATATGAGAATACTTCAATATTTTGTACTCTTCTTCATTTTAATTTTCTCTCTTTGTATTCAATGCTATATTTATTGAAGAAATACATGGGAATACTAGGGTTAAGGTTTTATCCCAAGAAGTCAACATAAGATATATTTTGGGAGAAACATCAGAGGAGTAAAGAAGCACTTGATCTTGATAAGGTTTTGTGGAATTTGGATACCCTAGTATACTCGGAGTGCTTGATGTGGAGAATATAGAAGGAGATCATGTTGCACACTGTGTTATGCTAGTGAAGGTGCCAAGGGGGGACCCTTTAGTGTATTATATTTTCTTGTTGTGGATATTTAATGGTATGGTTGTTCAGGTGAAGGAGAAAGACCGCATGTGCAACTTTAAATGATTGAAGTATTTTAACTTATGAGTAGAAGAAGAACATGGCCTTTATAACCACCAAGTATGTTATTTTAATTGAGGATATTGATTGTTCACTTTATCTCTAGAATCATGTGAAATGCATGAAAGAGTGGGATGTTAGAGCATAATCCCTAATGCATAAGTTTGATGAGAATAAAAATTAAGTTACCTTCTCCTAACTTTCCTAAGAATCCATCCCACATTTAAAAATGTTTTTCCAAGCATGAATGTTACAAAAGATACATATCCTTGATATTAATATTGGGATGCGGTAGGTAGTTTTGTGATGTTGACAAGGTTCATTTTGTGCAAGTGTTGGACAAAATGTTTTGGAAACAGTTTTGTAGTTTTGATACAGTTTTTGGGAAAACTATAAAATATAGGAAAAAATTATGGAATAAGAAGGAAATCTAGGGAGCGCACAACTAAGACACATCTAGAAGGAAATTGCACAAAAGGAGGATAGTGCAAAAAAGAGGGATAGTGCACATAGGGAGGGAAAGTTCACAGAAGCAAGACAATGCATAGATAGGAGAATAAAAAAGGCATAAGAATAAATCATGATAGAAGGATTAAAGCCCAACATTTTGGAAATAAAAGAACAACAAAAAAAAAACATGCATATTGAAAAGAAGAAGAAAGCAACAGAACAACCAGTTAACTGAACTAGCCATGCAATGTAATGAGTTTTTGGGAGGAACTAAGTAGGGTTTCAAGCCCTAGATTTTGATGTATAAATATGTAACGGGTTGGGATATTAGGGTTTCTATTTAGTTATATTCCATGTTGAGTTCCAATCTACGAGATGTATTGAGAAGTTTATCCATACAAATGGGTTCCAGAGTTATTGAATGTAATAGTATGTGGATGAGAAGAATTAATAAAGGAATGATAAAGATATGATATTGAATCTTATGTTGTCTGTCTTTTCTGTGTTTGCTTATGGATTCTATTTGTATGCATCGTAGAATAGATTTTTCTTATGGTTAAATATGCTACAATGTTCATAACTGTTATAGAAATGAAATATATATGAATATGGAATATGTCAATAGTAGGAAACAAAATCACAAGTAAGTTACTACTAAAGAGAATAGAGTTACATGCACATATGTAATAAGGAAGAATGAAACAAATGTTTTCCTCCCATTCCCTTACTACAATAGAATCTTGGTTCTCACAATCCCAATAGATACCTTGGGTGAGAATTCATTTGCACAAGAAGGTGATGCTAAAAGGGTCAGTGTCTGGTGGGTTTTCTTGGTCATAGAGGAATTGAACCTAGAGTCTTAAAACCTATGAAAAGTGCCAACAAATGGTTCTATTGTTGGGACCAAGACTTTGTGATTAAGGGGATGTTCTGGAGGTCGACTAAGAAGGAGTTCTCAGAATGTTTGGAAAGGAAGGAGCACGAGTTTTCTCGACGAGAGAACAAAAATCCTCAAATGAGTGACAAGAAATTGATGCAAAGGTATCTATACACAGATCTGCATGAAATTTTCTTTGGAGAATTTCCAGTTATTTTGACTAAGTGGCTAGAAACATTAGTGGAGAAAATTTGACGGTACAATGTTGTAGCGTCGAGGAATTGGACTCCTGAATTGGTAAGACAGTTGAATTCTATAAGTAACTCAAATACTCAAGCAATTTTATTTTTGGATAGGATATTAGGAGATTATGTTACAAAATTTGCAGTAGATTGTATTCAATCATACATTGTTGCAGAAAGGGAATTTTTCAAAGGTTTGTGCAGGAGGTTCTTGAAATCATTAGGTACATGGATACATATGGAATTGTGTGAAAAGAACATGATGATAATGGAATCTGACTGCTAAGGGGTTCGTGCACATAGGGGAATCGAGGGATGACAAGAGGATCGTCTAAGAGAATGAAGGAACAAATGAAAGAGATATGGAGGGACTAAGGATGCAAGAAGAGGGTATACTAGAGGAATAATATGAGTTTGTAGAGTTGCATAGAGGAAGGAGGTACGAGAGGAAAAATACTAGGGATGAGAAAGGAGAGCCACACAGTGAGTTAGGGGGGAGAGAACCTTGTGCACTAGTGTGAATCATGTAGGTACCATACATAGGAGGAGAAGAAGAGGAGTTCTAGTCTATTCCAATAATAGAAGAAACAATAAGTCCTACTTACACAAGATCCTATGTTGAATCCATTACCCTGTGTGCGTCACCACAATCCAAAATAATGGTTGAATATTTGTCGAAAGAAATTGTAGTTTTCTAAGGAGGACCGAGTATTAGCAGTCAGAGGAGTGGAAGTAGTGTGTAGAGTCATAATCAGAGTCAACCAACATTAGGAAGAGGAGGGAATACACAAAGAAACATGGTAGGGGTAGATAATACTCTTAGACTACCTGAGTTCTAGGGATTTGGGTTAGAGGACCCAAAAAAACACTTTTTTTTTTTTTTTTCTGTGAGACAATTTGGGCTGCAAAGAATGTCCAAGATAAGTTTGTGAATATTGCACAGTTAGCAATACCATTTAGAGTCCGTGCACTAGTATGGTATATGAAGTTGCAGAGCATCATGCCTACAAGACATGCCATGAAATTGGTAGAGATTAAGCAACAACCACTGAAGAAGTTCAGAAGCCAAAGTAGGAGTTGTAGTACATCATAGAACTAAAGGAAATTAAATAGGTACAAATAGAGTCGATATGGGAATTTGACCAAATATTTAAGGATTTGATGGGTAGACTGAATTTCTAGATCCCAAATCAATAACATCAAGAATGGTTTATTGTAGGGATTCTACCACACATTCGCAAGCCATTGATCCAATAGAAGGTTGTGTTGTAGCCTCAGTCACTAGAGATTGCAATGATATTGGAATCATCTCCAGTGGGAGACAGTGGAGGAATGGTGCATGTTCAAATGCAGTTGGTTGCATTGACAATTCAATTGGAAGAACTGAAAAAGGGAAAGAAGAAACGTGAGAAAGTCTGGTGTATGGAATCTAGGATTGAAGGCCATCACAAGCACTAATTCCCCACATTCACATAGTATTTGGTGATAGGATCTCCAAATACGTTACCGAGAGGAGGATATTGTGAGATACATAAGAAGCTGGGTGATCACCCAACATAGTGTCCATTGCTACATATATATCAGAGTACCTCAAGGAACTTGTTCTGCAACTTTTTCAAATCAGTGGGACATGAGGACAAGGATTATCGCACATTTGAATTAATGAGGGATCACACATCAAACATGTATAGGATTCAAGAGGAGAATGTTTCAACAGAAGTAGGGGGTATGAAATATAACAATCAAAGAGGTTTCAATCAAGGGAATAGAGGAAACTTTGGAAGAGTCTGAGGTAGAGTGAATTTTGGTAGAGGAGGAAGAGGATTGATTATATGTTATAACTATAATCAACTTGGACACTTGGCCAGTGACTGCCCAAATCTGTGTACAACATGCACATACTGCAGAGCACTGGATCATTCAACATAAGACTGTCCCCAACTAGTTGAAAAGTGGTAGGCAAGAGGTAACTATAACGAAAATCCAAATTAGAATGTGCAGAGATATCATTTGAAAGATGTAATGAATGACCAAGAGTAGTAGTAGTTACATGCGGAGGAGCTAGAACACGGGTTGATATGACGAATGAAGGAAAATAGACTGAGCAATTGGCAAGGAAGTCAATAGGGCCTATTCCAACCTTTGATCCTTAGCAATAAAATTAGACATATCAAAGGAAAATAAAATAATTAATTGGATAGGATTTGGGAGAATAACATCAGTTGTGCCTCATGTATAAGATCGCGTTATGCCATAGAAACAAACTGGGAAGGTAAGCACGCTAACAAAATTGTTGAAAAGTTGTGTAGAGATAATGAAGGATAAAACTGTGTTAAGTACATTATATGACATGATTGATCATTGTACATGAGGTAGGGAAACTCCTATCGCCCAAAGGATGGTAAATTAGGTACTGTGTAGGAAGAGAACCAATGGATAATTCAATTTTAGTGCGAAAATTGGGTAGTATGATGTGGATACTATTATATTGGACTTAGGATCTAACGTGAATTTTTTACCTAAGAAGACATGGGAGATGATGGAAAAAACCAAGTTAGTATGGTATCCCTTTTAGATAAGACTCACGAATCAACAAAAAATAGTCATGATTGGTTATTTGATAGGAGTACCTGTGAACATAGATGGGGTGTGCAACATGGAAGAATTTGAATTTTTTGAGATAATGGATGACATTCAACCATATCGAGCACTGATGGGACTGGAATGGGGTTTTGATAACCAATAAATCATTTAATTGAATAGGATGGAGATAGAATTTGAAGTTGGATATTTGGAAGTTGTTTCACCCTTGGATCCATCAAAAGGAAAGTGATACATAGAGCCAGAAAGAGGGAACAACATTGAAAATTTATATAACATGACTGTGTAGATGGAATTATGTCAACCTGATAATGGATGGTGTGATAAGTTGGCAAAGTATCAATTAATGTGCATCATATTCTAAAGAAGGTCTATAGCATTGGCAACAAAGAATGCATGAAGTATCAACTAGACGATGTTCTCACATCACTCGATCCTTGCGATGGATTGGAACAGAGTTATGTGATCCACCCAGGTATGATAGATTAACTGATATAAGTATGTTTGTAAAAGAATTTGAGTTGAAGGTACCCGAACAACAAAGGATGTTAGCACTAGATTTTGTCCTGAAAGCAACTCCAACTAGATGGTGGTATTCACAGAGAGAGGGAATGAAATATTGGTCACAATGAAACAAACTAATGCAAATAAGGTTTGGTACTGAGAAATAAATATTGTGCAGAATTTCACAGGAGAGAGAGATCTAGTGGATCGTGTTGAATAGTGCAGGGCTTTATCGAGTTTAGTACCTGAAACATAGTGGATGCATACATTTATACACACATTGGACACAATTTTGAAGAATTGGTATTGGGAATTGGAAATATGTAGGGAGACAACAAGATGGGAAGAACTGGTCCATAGGTTCAAAACAAAATTTACATTTGAACATGAATCCCCATTAATAGATGTAGTGTTATAGGCTATTTGAATGAAGATCTTCTTAGAAGAAGGGACAATGGAGGTATTACTAGTATGTAGTGCACACAGAGCCAAGATGAGTGTCCATTGGCTATTGGAGTTCTATGATGTAGCTAAAGAAGAGCAGGACGAAGATGATCCTAGAAATATACAAGTACGTGAGACAGAAGGAGACTGAGCAATAGAAGGGTCGGAGCTTGAATCCACCGCATATACACAATTTATAAAGAAACAAAAGGTGAACATTTGGAGGACATAGAATCCCAAGATTGTGCAGATAGGATATTATTGGAGTGATGAGACAGTTGAGAATATTGTAGACTTACTACAAGAATATCAGGACCTATTGCCAATGAAATTTTCAGAGATGAAGGGAATAGCATGAGACTTAGGCGAGATGAAGATTACATTGAAACCAAGAGCTAATCCAGTGCGCCATAGGCCTTATAGGTCAAATCTAAGGTACAAGGAGAAGGGAAAGTTGAAAAAGAGAAAATGTTGGATGTAGGTATTATTGAACTGCTAGAGGTATCTGAATGGATTAGTGAAATGGTGGTGCAGGGAAAGAATGCAAATGTGTTGAACCTGCAAAAAATATATCTATATAGAAAATACCACACACATTTGTAGAGATAAATTGATAAAGAAGTGTTGATTATTACAACTGCGTGAGACATTATCTAGGACACAAAATGATTAAGTTGACCTAAGAGAGATCCCCTGAGATGGGTGTGTGGTTCCTATCTGAGACAGAACTGGAATGTAGTGATGGCCTCCTCCTTACAGAGAGTTGAGAAGGACTCCATATGATTATCCTTTGCAATGCACTCAGAAAGGAGATCTGTTGAGTTGGACATGTCTGTGGCTGAGCACAAGGTGAATGTGTGAATTTCAATAGAGTTGGGTGCATTTTCATGAGACAAAGATGAAGATGATGGATTAACCTCCTCTGAGCAGAGAGTTGATATAATGAAATCCATATGACTCTCCTATGTAATGCAGTGGGAAAGAAGATCTGTTGAGTGGATGTGCCTATGGACGAGCACAAGTGAACATGATCCTAGTGCCTGAGCACTAGTGAGTGTGGTTCTCTTGTGAGACACAGTGAGATAGAGATATGGACATCTCTATGGATGTGCCCCTAGTGGCTGAGCACTAGTGGGTGTATGAGATCCCTTGCTATATTGTTCAAGAGTCATATTTTCCTATAACCCTAATTGTAATGTAAAGGGTACAGGTCAGCCCCACCTTAATGTAAGAGATAATTAATATAAAAGATAATTAATATAAAATATAATTAATATGGTAATTATCAATTATATTTTGATTTATTTAGGTCGGCCCTATTGTGCCAATAGACACATCATTTGATGTGACAAGTCTTATATAAATAAAGGTGAATCCCCATTGAGGAAACACACTTATCATTGTGTCATCTCATGATTTTAGAAGTTGTGGTCTGAAATTATGAGAATCAGAGCACCCTCTTGTGTGTTAGGTTTGGTGATGGTGTAGGAGGTATTTCTCTTGAGGAATATGGCAAAGGATTGGCTGGATTTTCTTCCCTTGTTGAGAAGGGTTTCCCAGGATACTTCTTGTGTTCTCGTGCATGGTTATTATTCTTGTGATCTTGGTTTGTTGAAGTATTTATGGTTCAAGTAATAGTTAAAAAGAAACTTTAAAGAGGATACAAGAGCCATATCTCATTGAAAAATCAACATGGAATTAGAGCAGGCTTGAAGAATATCATTGCACATTGAAGGTAAAGGGCTGCCAAAATTATGTTGTAGGTATGAAGAGATGAGGCTAGACCTAAATTAATTTTCTATGGTAAATAAAGAGAGTCAGATCTTCCTTCTGTGGTGAAATTCAACCCTTGAACAAGCAACCAAGGTGTATGGAAAGAGGTTAGAGCCTAGTGTTGTAGGAAAATCTCCCTGCGGACAGGTAGATCACCTCTAAGGCTTGACCTTAACCCTAGACAAAAAAATTCTTAACGTGGACACTGAATTTCTTTCAAATCTATCTAAAATAACACATGAGAAGGAAGGATGATAGAAGTACTTGTTATCGACGTTTGTCCCTGCACGCTCCGAGTTGCGCTCCAATCTTTTGCTCCACGCTGAGTTCTACAGACAAAACAAGATACAACCACTTCCTACTCTATTGATATTAGCTTGAAAACAGATCTATCACTGAATGATAAGTTCATGAAACATCAGACACAAACTAGAAAGAAACAGGCCAAGCGTGTCATATTAATGAGAATAACGACAACAGTACTTACAATCGTAGATGCGAATGCGACAGCTTCGTCAAGTCCTCTTCGTCTAACCCTTGCCTGAAAGATCCACAACCTGGATAACAACAGCTTCACTGATCACTCTCCTTTGGCTGGCTGTAAGTTTCCTCCAAGATCATAAGTTTCATATGTTCAATTCTTCCCCCCACCACTTATGAGATCATAAGTTTGGTGTAATTCTGCATTTTTCATCCCCCTTTCACCATTAGAAAGCTTTCTTATATAGCCTTGGAGAGGCTTCAACCACTTGATATATCCTTGGGGAAGTTGAGGATTTGCCTCCTTCAGTTGAGGATCTTCCCTAGGATCATGGCTGGACTAGGGATTCGAATCCAACTGCCTTCCAAGAATGAAAAGATGCTTCCCCCATTCATCTCAACAACTTAACAACCGCCCAGAATAGGTAGCACTCCCTTAAAAGGGCCATCAGAGTATTGTAGCGCTCCCTAGTAGGCTTTAGGGGGCACCAACGCCCTCAAAATCTATAACGCTCCCTCAAAAGGGCCAGGGGAGTGTTATAACGCTCCTTGACAGTGTAAGGGGGAGCGTCGGCGCTCCGAGATAGTGTAAGGGGGAGCCTTCCTCTCCAAAACTCAGTTTTTGAAGTGCTTTCAAATGGCAAAAGGTTTGCAAGCTTGCTGACTCATTTCTCCTCTTCCAAATCAGATGTTTGAGGTGTTTTAAGTGTCTTTCTCATGTCGTTATAGGCATGACGTAGGCATCATGGCAGCATGCCTTCTTTGACACCTGCAACACTTACAAGCAACATGCGACACTTGCAACCTTGTGAGCAAAATGCGACACTTGCGACCTTTGTAATTACGACACTTGCGACACTATCAAAGTGAGTAATTTTGATGTGTAACAGATTGCCCCCCAAAGAATGAAGTTAGAATATGCTAACTGATGACTGAAATACTTTGTAGATGCTCAAGCAAGGGTATAGACTCGGAGAACCTGACGGAAGCTGCACACAAACATCCAACAAATATCATGACATATTTCAAAACCCAAGGTAGGCATACCTATGCTTGGGTGATCAAGACTTGCAAGATATGGCTGCCACAAAATACACTACGGATCCATAATTGTATTGATAAAAAGGTATAGCCACTGAAAATACACTGTGGATCTCTACACTGATGACATGAACTGATCGTAGCCACGAAGAATACACAATGGATCTACGAGATGACAAGACATAGCCACGACCAATACAAAGTGGATCTACGTTACAATGTATGTGTTCTTTGTCCAATAGAAACTCCTTCGCAGCCTGGGAAAAACATATATCAAAGTGATTACTCAACCCAGGGTCTTCATACCAATCCCAATACGGTACGAATCTAACCATGTGAATAGATGTCCTGACGTCGAACATGGAAGAAACCACTTGATTATCGGTCAATGGTGTAAACCGTTAACAAGTGCGTGTTGGAGTCGACAGGAATAGACTCGTCGAGGGAGGGCCTTGATGTATCCCCCATCAACGACATGAAACAGACATGGAGATGTAATTGGTAGATCAAATGGACATGGACTGACACAGGTTTTGAGGCAAGATATTTGGGATGGCTGACTCTCGAGGCAGATACTTCCCTTGAACACTGAGGCACGACAACAAAACATGACATGGACCAAAACTATGCAGTGGGTGTTGTGACTTGCGTCGGGTAACCTAAAGGAGTGAAAGGAAACTCAGAGGATTGGCTCAATGCAGAGGTTCAGTGGATTATGATATGTGCAAAGTGAAAAAGTGCCGTGTTCAAGGGCGACTCTAAGGAGTGCTGGATGATGTTCTCAAGAGACTGCTTGGCTTGCTCCTTTCAATTTTTTCCCCCATCTAGATAGATGAGTACCTCTTTTTAATTTAGTGAGCTTGAGGAGGATAACACATGCTCGATATAACTCACCTTCGGTAAGTTCCGCTTCCTTTGTTTAACGAACCAGAAGAAGTAAGGGTTCGGTCCCATATGGGTCTGTCGATGTGTGCTTTAACGAGTCCAAAGATAGAAAACTTGAAGGTTTTTCGAGATTATAGAGTTTGGAAAAACACTTAAAAGAGAACTCTCTCAGTTCCCTTTTCATACAGTAGTCCAACGAGACCGAAAAAGGGTTAAACTATCACTCGAAAGACGCCCTTTCTGACCTTTTAATGAGTGTGAAAGGAAGCAAGATCACTCGACAATCTTTTCATATTTAGAGAGTCTGAAAAGGGTTTAAAGATAACTCCAGGGGGGTTCCTTTTTCGTGTGGTGTCCATACAGGTCCGAAAAAGAGATAAAAGTTTACCCGGTTGCATTCTCATATATTTACGAGCACGAGAAAGAACAAAGACTAAGCTCGGTATGCCCCTAGCTTGAAAGCTGGTGGCTTAGCTCCAGAATGATCATCAAAGGCTGGAGACATGCCCCCCAAGATTCAATTCATTCACCGACTTTGAGGTTGTCACCAATTTCTGTGCTAGATGGAGAAAAAGGATACAG
>ML796604.1:176957-196506 GCA_009831015.1 Picea engelmannii
TCGACTCGACATCTACGAGATCTGGCGAAAGACTCAACTTGAAGGGAGAGGTGATTGTTTCATTTTTTAACGAGCTTGACACAAGAAAAGAACTATGCTCAAGGTTCTAGGTTCGATCCCCAGATTGTTGTTTCATTTTTTAACGAGCTTGCTACAGAGAGGAAAACTATGCTCATTATGCCCCCAGCTTGAAATCTAGTGGCCTCTGTTTCATTTTTTAATGAGCTTGCCACAGAGAAGAGAAACTATGCTCGTGACTGTGTCTTGATCATGGCTTCCAAGAGGATGAGGCTCTGGAAGGGTACCATGTCAAGGGACAAAACTCAGTCATTTCTTCCAAGAGATCATCGTCGGCTGGAAGAGAATCACTCTGGAAGGAACACATGTCGAGGGTCGCGATAGGAGGAAAGAGATCAGGCTCCAATAATCCTACCGAAGAGATCACCATGTCAACTACTGGATCCGAATCATCGAAAGTTGAAGTCATGGGGGACAACGCCACATAATTGACATGCGGCGGGGGTGATACTATCTGCATATAAGAACCACTTAGGGAGGTAACCCAGTAAGGGCTGATGAATGAAAGTTGATCAATAGTCACAATTCTTCCATCATGAGGGAAATATATCACACGGAAAATAGTGGATACAATAGCTTTCATGGCATAGACGTAATACCGCCCAAGGAGTAAAGAGAAATCCAAGGGGTCTCGGACTACCATGACATCGATAAAGACAGTTTTTCCTCCCAAAGTTATAGGAAACTGAGGAAGGATCCCTAAAGGTTGACTAGTTCTTCTGTTAAAAGATAACAGATTCTGTGTAACCGGTGCAAGTTGAAAACAACCCAAAGCGTACCAAGCAATAGAAGACAAAATACTAACGGACGCACCTTCATCTATCAGTGTTTGAGGAACGTCCCGACCATGAACCTGTACTGTAATTTGGAAAGGAATGTGGGAGGGGAGACGAGGTCCAGTTAGCGCACCCCAATAAAAAAGGATGGCTTCAGTACTTGGAGGGTGTTCCACAGGAGGAGCAGGAATGCCCCCAGGCATGGTAGAGTCTGTATTAACAAGAAAAACGTGGGCAGTATCAGGTTTACTCTCTAGAAGGAGGGTAGGATCGACCGATGATTGGATTGGATCGACCAATGGCAGACTTGGATAGACCACTTTGGCACTTTTCAAAGGAAGAGTGGGACTGACCGAGGAAGGGACTGGATCAGTCACTTTGACATTCCTTAATGGAGGAATGGGATCGACCGATGGTGAAACTGGATCGATCACTTTGGCACTCTTCAGAGGAAGAGTAGGACTGACCGAGGAAGGAACTAGATTAGTCACTTTGACATTCCTCAATGGAGGAATGGGATCGACTGATGGTGAAACTGGATCGACCACTTGAGTTTCATTCTCCAAGGGAAGAATGGGGTCGACGGGTAGAAACGGATCGACCGCTTTGGTTTCACTCTTTTGATGAAGAGCGGGGTTGATCGATGACGGAACTGAATCATCTACTTGGGTTCGTGGTTCAATCGAGGAGGAAACTAGATTGACCACCTGATCAACAAGACTGACCAGGGATGGAATCGGATTGACCAGTCCATCAGCCAATGATGGGTTGGGGGAAATATTACGATAACCTTTTGGAAGTTGAATTTTTTCCAAAAGGAAAGAAGCCTCATCCATGCGAGGAAAAAGGTGGGAGTAATGATTACCTTTACATAACATGCAAGGGAACTTGACAGTTTTCTTCTTCTTACCAACCTAAACATCACTAGTTGACGGGGTATCATCGACATGATCGACAGAGGCCGATGACGTGGAAGACCACATTTCTAAGACCTGGGTAAGACCAGGACAATCCCTCAGAAAGTGGTCACCCTTACAAAGGCTGCAAGGGAATTTGGGTTTTGGATTGTTTCTTTTAATCTTGTTGATCTCATCAACACTCCCAGTACTATTAACAACAACTGGTTTCTTAGGGTCAACATCTGATTTTTTTGGGGTCTTGGTCCTTTTCGGGCTCTTCTTCTTCTTCTCTTTCCGTTTCTTCTTCTTCTAATCAACCTGGCTACTTGCTTTAGAGCATTCACTAGGCGGAGAAGAAGAAATGGAAGGAGACTTGATGGGCGAAGAAGGCAAAAATTCGATGTGAGGTTGATGTGTGGGTGGTGTATTGACATCCAAAGTATTAGGTGCAACTGAAACATTGGGAGGATTTGGGATCACCGGAGTGGGGAACAACCAAACTGGTAATCCAATAGTGAGTCCTGGAAGACTCAGTGTGGCAACATATGGAGGACCAAAGTTTCCAAACGAAGGAAAGGTATAAGGTTCCCCAGAAGAAGGGGTTCCTCCATTGGTACTCCCAGGATTCGATGCCATTAACACTGACTCACCTAAGGTCCACTAAGTAAAAGAAACAGCATACGCTAATAGAATCTAAGAATCACAACCAAGCAAATAGGACCTTCTTTTGATGACCGTACTAGTTGGTGATGAAATCCAACGTCACGTGATCAAGTCCAGAAGGGGCGGGGCTAGGGTGGAACAGTTACAATGGCGACCTGCTTAACAGACTTACGCCTTGGTGCAAGCTTCCATGCAGTAATTGTGGATTTACCCTCCAAGGAGCCTGAGTGAGTTTGATCAATGTCTGTTCCAGGTACAGTGAGACTTCCCGTCACCGTCACCTTGTGTAAGACCCTAAAGATAATGGCCACTAAGGTTACCAATTCGTAGTCAGCCCCTGGGCGGGAACAGTTGATAGTTCGATCCGAACGTACGGGCAGGGTATCAAGCTCGAAACCAACTAAGAAGCTTCCATGCAGTAATTGTGGATTTACCTCAAAGTGATCCCCATAATATGATCCGACCACCACAATCAGTTAAACCACGGAGGGTTAGTCCCCGTAGCTTAGCTGAATGCAACCTCGTGCGTAACCCCTGTGTGAGAGGGGGATCCCAGGCAGACTTATACGATAACTGGATTTACTCTCCCTAACTCAGGATGCTACTGTTTGTTTTAGAAACTTTGGAGAGTTATGCTCACAGACCTAATCCAAAGTACTAAGCCTAGTCTACTGTTGGTGGAGGACCCTAGAAAAGAAAAAGTTCTAGATAACTTTTAATTAGCGTTGATTTTAGTGGTTGTTCTTTATGCAAAGGGGTGCATGGAAGTGAAACAAATGGAATTATGACTCGGACCCAAAGAGTGCATAAAACATGATAAGCAATCATTTCCTTTCGATGAACATCTAGCTAAGGGAGAGAGAGAGTTCTTTCACTAACAAGCACAACTATGATGCCCTCAAACGATCCTTTTCTCAATCAAATCCTGATGTAAATGCAAATTTTTTTTGAATGCCTTCCAATATGCTCAATCAATCATGAAGATGTCTTTATTGTTTGCGTATGAATAATGATCAATACAACACAATGCTTGTCTTTACTAATTATCTTTCTTGTATGAATGAAAACCAAACTAGCACAAGCAAAAGTCACACAAACAATACACCCTTTCGTAGCAATTAAAACGAAAAAGCGAAAGAAAAAGAAACAATCAAAGAAAAATCAAATTCACACCCAAAAGAAAAAATTGAAGAACAGTGACCTTGAAATCAAGACAAAGAGGTCTGTAGGCCTTTGATGACCTTCACCAGGGTTTTTAACTCAGCTGATGAGAAGATGAAAACAATGCATAGGTTTCGAACTTCACTCAACAAGAAAAACTCAATGAAAATAGTGAAGAAGGCTGCAAGATCCAATTAACAAGGTGCTTATTCTTCAAAGAGGACAGATGTCAAGGCTGAAAAGGAAGAAAAATTGACTCACAAGATCACTTAGCAGAAGACACACAGAGGCAAACCCTAGACAAGGCAATTCTGGAGGGTTTTTTGGCCAAAAAGAGGCTGGCTCTCTGTTGCCAAAGGCAAGGAGCATTATAGCGCTCTGTGAAAGGGTATGGGGGAGCGCTGGTGTTCTGTTAACACTAGGACAGGGGCGCCGGGGTCTAAAAGCCCCAGAAATGTCAAAAAATTCCGAAAAATGGGATTCAAATTCGACAATAAAGCTGAGTATGATGAGGTAAGGAGCCAATCAACTCATGAAACTAATCAAAGAGGGGTGAACCAGATCTAAAACAATCAAGGGATAGAACAAGGTCAATGAGGAGAAAAATCCAAACAAGAAGTTTCGATTTGAGGCTATCTCCGCAGTGGAGTCGCCAGTTTCTGTTGTAGGAAAATCTCCCTGCGGACAGGTAGATCACCTCTAAGGCTTGACCTTAACCCTAGACAGAAAAATGCTTAACGTGGACACTAAATTTATTTCAAATCTATCTAAACTAACACATGAGAAGGAAGGATGATAGAAGTACCTGTTATCGACGTTTGTCCCTGCACGCTCCGAGTTGCACTCCAATCTTTTGCTCCTCGTTGAGTTCTGCAGACAAAACAAGATACGACCACTTCCTACTCTATTGATATTAGCTTGAAAACAGATCTATCATTGAATGATAAGTTCATGTAACATCAGACACAAACGAGAAAGAAATAGGCAAAGTGTGTCATATTAATGAGAATAACGACAGTAGTACTTACAATCGTAGATGCGAATGCGACAGCTTCGTCAAGTCCTCTTCATCTAACCCTTGCCTGAAAGATCCACAACCTGGATAACAACAGCTTCACTGATCACTCTCCTTTGGCTGACTATAAGTTTCCTCCAAGATCATAAGTTTCATATGTTCAATTCTTCCCCCCACCACTTATGAGATCATAAGTTTGGTGTAATTCTTCATTTTCCATCCCCCTTTCACCATTAGAAAGCTTGCTTATATATCCTTGGAGAGGCTTCAACCACTTGATATATCCTTGGGGAAGTTGAGGATTTGCCTCCTTCAGTTGAGGATCTTCCCTAGGATCATGGATAGACTAGGGATTCGAATCCAACTACCCTCCAAGAATGAAAAAATGCTTCCCCCATTCATCTCAACAGCTTAACAACCACCCAAAATAGGTAGCGCTCCCTTAAAAGGGCCATCAGAGCGGTGTAGCACTCCCTAGTAGGCTTTAGGGGGCACCAACGCCCTCAAAATCTATAGCGCTCCCTCAAAAGGGCCAGGGAAGCGTTATAACACTCCCTGACAGTGTAAGGGGGAGTGTCGGCGCTCCGAGATAGTGTAAGGGGGAGCACTCCTCTCCAAAACTCAGTTTTTGAAGTGCTTTCAGATGGAAAAAGGTTTGCAAGCTTGCTGACTCATTTCTCCTCTTCCAAATCAGATGCTTGAGGTGTTTTAAGTGTCTTTCTCATGTCGTTATAGGCATGACATAGGCATCATGGCAGCATGCCTTTTTTGACACTTGCGACACTTACGAGCAACATGCGACACTTGCAACCTTGTGAGCAAAATGCGACACTTGCGACCTTTGTAATGACGACACTTGCGACACTATCAAAGTGAGTAATTTTGACGTGTAACACCTAGGAGAAGGGTCAAACCCCCTAAATATAGAAGAAGGAAGGAACTCATACTGTTTTGGGGATCCTCTAAGGCTGTCACACTAAAATCAGAAGATCTTAACATCCTGTGGTACCCCACCGCCAACACAAGAGAAGGGTTGGACTCTCCTTAAAAATTTATGTGGTATAAATGAAGGATCGAACCCTAAGAAAATTATGAAGATGGTCACAGGCCTACTAGATCATGTTGAGCTCTGTGAGGAAGACCGATTGCCCAAACAAGATGACCATAGTCTTGAGAACAAGCTCATCCATAAAACCCACTATATACCTATGCTAAGTTCAAATTCTGAGTGATATTTTTTTAGACTGTCAAAAGGAAAAAAATGTATCAGTTTTGAAGTAGTCTCGATGGTGGCTTTCTGAGGAAGGAATGTTGAGTTTAAGGCCTATTTTGAGGCCAATCCTTTTGGATAGTAGTAAGTACATTCACCCTGGTATACTAAGAATTCTATATCCATATGCTATAATTCTTCTTGAGATATTAAAACAAGTCCAAAATAGTGCTATAGTTGAAGGCAACATTTATGTGACATATAACTACATTCTCAAGGTGTATTGGCATTCAAAATTATGACCTGGTTTACAATGGATAGAAGGAAACTGGATGGTGATCCATCAGGAAATAAACCCAAGCATTTAGTAAGTAATCTGATCTTCGACTATTGGCAACTTTGGCCAGACTCCTATGAAATCTTTTCCCAATGAAGTTAAGGTTACTAAAGTTTTTCGTGAAGGTCATGGAAAGAAGAGGATCCAATATATTATATCTAAGCCAACAACTCCCCGTGAAAGAAAAAAAATTTGAGGCTACTTGCAAACATGGTTCCTCCACGCAAACAAGAATATACTAGCAATAATTCAAGAATTTCTGGTGCAAGGAAAAAGTTGCAGCTAATTTCAAACATTGTGCCTCTGCATATAAAAAAGATGCTCACGATAATTCCAGAATTTATGGTGTAAGGAAAACGCTGATGCAAATTATAGACCAGATCGTGAGCCATTGAAAAAACTCTATTTTGGAAACTTGTACTGGTTGGTACTTATAAGTTAAGGACAAGAATGGTTGGCCTAATGGTCATAATGACAACCAAATTTGACCGACCTTGCAATCCATTTTAAGAAGAGATTGTTTACAGTTAAAGGCATCAAAGAAATTTCATCATTTCAAATTGTGTCATACACGAAATTCAGGAATACCTTAATTACAGATTTGAAGTCAAGTGGTAATAGTTTCGAGCAGCAGCAGGTGCTACAACAACGTGTTTGGAATTTTGTTGAAAGTCAATAATGGACATGACCTTAATAAAGATAAAAAATTCATAGCAAGTTAGAACACCAACAGAAGGGAAGAATTACTAATATGTGACACTCTCATATTAGATACAACAGTAAAGGATGATGCAGACTTTGTCAGAAAGTTGTGTGGTATAGGTGGCTACAATGAAAACAAGTGAGGATTATCATTGGTCATCATGACATTGACAAACAAGAAGAACCTCTATTGGTGTACACTCTCGGGTATGAACTTGTATATATAAATTATTTTCATCATTGACATAAGGGTACTTGCAGGAGGAAGGAACCCTTGGTGCATTCATGGGCCTAGAGAAGTCTCGGTGCATTCAGAAGAACAACACACTGGAAGTGAAGACTCCAGGTTTGATTGTTTTAAATTATCATGCTACATTACAAGTAGGTGTTGTAGTTGTGAAAAAAATCATTAAACTATATTGATTATATATATGTACTCATGAGTCTCCTCTAGGAGATATTCTTGTCTTGTTTCCCTTCATTTGTTTCCTTGTTCCAGGCAGGTTAACAAAAAAGGAATATCTTTTTCCTTCAAGACTTCTAAGGGAGTCACTCAACTTAGAGGGAGTCAAAACTATTTGAGAAGAAGGAAAAGACAAATGCCTTCTTCCCCTCAACAGTTCAGAGGGAGACAACCATTGATACAACTAATATAGTTGATATTTCCAGGGAATTTACAGTAGGCCATAAAAGGCATGTCTAGGTTTGACAAACTCTGCAAGAGGAAACAAGACATGCAATGATGGAAGTGTCGAGAAATACAAAAATGAGACTTGTAGTCAAGAATATTCTCACAAGCAGAGGGAGTGAACTATGATGAGACATATTGATCTAGTATCCTGATGCACTCCCATCTATACTACCATCCATGAGTTAGAAACTACATCAGATAGATGGATTCTTGATGAGTTTGGGGTGTCAGCGAGACTTCTTTTGATCCAAACCTATACTATTACATTGTTGGTGACAAGAGCCTGATTTTTATGACTTATTCAGGAAGTCATGTTGTTGAATACAAGAAAGCCTCAACTTTTGATTTCGAGATGAAGGATATGGGTATGATGCACTACTTCTTGGGACAAGAAGTATGAAAAAGGGCCAATGAGAATTTTCCCAAGTCAAGGAAAATATACAGTGGGAATATTAAAGTAGTTCAGTATCACATAATGCAAATCCACGGTGATGGATTTGAAGAAAATGAATGATGATGATTCACACAAGATTGATCCACAATTGATTGGATCACTGATGTATCTGGTTAACACCAGGCTTGATTCATGACATGTAGTGTATGTACTTAGTCATTCCATGAGTCAACCGAGAAATACTCACTGGACAACAACAAAACATGTATTGAGATATATGCGAGGCACAATTATATATGGCCTGAGATATTCCTCCAGTGAAGACTTGAGTTTGTAGGGATATGTAGAATGGGAAGAAAGTACAATGGACTGGAAGAGCACATATGATTGTTGTTTGCCATAATTTCCTCGTGCAATAGGAAAAAAATATCTGTGGCCTTGAGTACCACAGAAACAGAGTATATATCATTGAGAGTGAGAAGCAGTGTGGCTTCATAAGTCTCTAACAGATTTACTTGATTGTGAGATGGATCCTATGATTATAACCAGAGTTGTGTGAATCTCTTTGAGAAATCTATGCTTCATGATAGATCGAAACACATTGAGAAAAAATATTATTTTCAGAGACATGATGTAGAGGAAAGAAGTACATGTGAAGTACCTTCCTACACATGAGTAGTTTGCAAACATCTTCACCAAACTGACTTGGTGAATAATACCTCTCTAGTTGAGAGGGAGTGTTGATGACTACAACCAAGACGAAGTTTGAAGTACTTTCATGCAAGACTTGTCCTGATGGAGAATTCCTCCCTAGCTAAGAGGGAGTGTTAATGAGTACAACTGTGTGAGATATTCTCTAGGGAATAGAATGATTGAGCCGACCTAAGAGAGAGCCCCTGAGATGTATGTGTGGTTCTTATCTAAGATAAAATTGGAACATAGTGATGGCCTCCTCCTTATAGAGAGTTGAGAAGAACTCCAGATGATTCTCCTATGTAACGCAGTAAGAAAGGAGATCTACTGAATTGGATGTGCATGTGGCTGAGCACAAGGTGAACGTGTGAATTCCCATAGAGTTGGGTGCATCGTCATGAGACAAATATGAATATGATGTATTAGCCTCCTCTGAGCAGACAATTGAGATGATGAAATCCAGATGACTCTCCTGTGTAATGCAGTGGGAAAGAAGATCTATTGAGTGGATGTGCTTGTGGATGAGCACAGGTGAACGTTACCTAGTGGTTTAGAACTCGTGAGTGTGGTTCTCTTGTGAGACACAATGAGATAGAGATATGGACATCCCTATGGATGTGCCCCTAGTGGCTGATCACTAGTGGGTGTATGAGATGCCTTGCTATATTGTTCAAGATTCAGACTTGCCTGTAACCTTAATCGTAATGTAAAGGGTACAGGTCGGCCCTGACTTAATGTA
The DNA here is from genome assembly GCA_009831015.1 of Picea engelmannii. NCBI lineage: Eukaryota > Viridiplantae > Streptophyta > Pinopsida > Pinales > Pinaceae > Picea > Picea engelmannii. The sequence goes on from ML796604.1 coordinate 186,316, forward strand.
AGAGATAATTAATATAAAATATAATTAATATGGTAATTATTAATTTAATTATGATTTATTGAGGTTGGTCCTATTGTGACAATAGGAACATCATTTGATGTGACAAGTCTTATATAAATAAATTTGAATTCTCATTGAGGAAACACACTTATCATTGTGTCATCTCATGATTTCAGAAGTTGTGGTATGAAATTATGAGAATTAGAGAACCCTCTTGTGTGCTAGGTTTGGTGATGGTGTAGGAGGCCTTTCTCTTGAGGAATATAGCAAAGGATTGGTTGGGTTTTCTTCCCTTATTGAGAAAGGTTTCCCAGAATACTTCTCGTGTTCTTGTGCATGGTTATTCTTCTTGTGATCTTGGTTTTGTGAATTAGTTATGATTCAAGTAATAGTTAAACATAAAATTTAAAGAGTATACAAGAGACATAGCTCATTGAAAAATCAACAAGAAGAAGAAAGAGAGAAATAATGGAAGAATTCTCATTAACCGTTATGAATAATGAATAATTTACACATGATATACTCTGTATAAATCAACCAATGTGCACTAGAGGAGAAGCCAATGCACCATAGTGGTGGTATAGAGTGATATGGACACACACCAACAATTACAGGAGTAAACGTCCACCTAGTTTAGTCTCTCAGGAAGTTACAAGAGTGATTTTCCACCTAGATTATTTAATTTGTCTACCAGTCTTCAATTAACTGACTAAAACAGAGTGAAATGAGGAGGAGATCAGGGAATCATGGGTATTTCTCCATTCCGGTGATGATACCAAGGCTAATTCACATTAGTTGGTGATGATCCCAATGTTGCATGGTGCCAAAACCAATGCAGCATCTAGACTCATGGAAAAAACCTCATGGAAAAAACCCAAATACAAAAGATACACTGAAATAAAGTGAGGAAAGAGGGAAAAACTCATGGAAAAAACCCCCCGTCAAGGTAGAATGTAAGTAAACAGAAGAACTACAATTGCTAGGCAATTGTGTCCTTCACTCCAAGACAACTTGACAGAGAATGGAACTTCTGCTCAGTGAAGGTCTTGGTGAAGATGTTTACCATATGTTATGTTGAAGGAAAGAATTGTAGGTCGATGATCCCCTCGTGTACTAAGTCTTGGATGTAGTGCATGTGGATCTCAATGTTCTTCGTCCGCTGCCTCTAAATTGGATCTCTATAGAAGTTCATATTTCTTTGGTTGTCACATAAGATGACTATCGACTGATGAAACTAAATGTCCAACTCACTGAGAAAATGTTGTAGCCATATAGCCTGAATGGTTATGTTAACTACCACTCTATACTCTGCCTCGGATAAATATAGACCAATGGCATCTTGCTTCTTGCTTGACCAACAAATAGGCCAGGAACCAAGACTAAGTGAGTAACCATATGTGGACTTGAGATCAGTGGTATCACCAGCCCAGTCAGAATTAGTGAACCCGATGAGATATAATGTAAAGTCTGTTTCATAATGAAAATAAAAGGTGATGGTGCCTTGTACGTATCGAAGGATATGCTTTTCATCCTTCTAATGTATCCCATGTGACTCCTACATGAATCTGGAAACTATGCCAACTGCAAAGGAGAGGTCTGTTCTGGAGTATGTGAGATACAAAAATATCCCCACTAGTTGTTTGTACAGTGTACTGTCAACTAGTGGAGTGTCCCTGCCATCCTCAAGTTTGACTCTTGATAGGAAAGGAGTCGGAGTAGATTTGCAGTATGTCATGTGAAATATCTCAAGGAGATCTTGTGCATACTTGGCCTGAGACAGTTTGAGGCCTGATGCATCCTAAATGATCTCGAGTCCAAGGAAGAAGTGTGGTGGACCCGTGTCCATCATCAAAAAACTATCATGTAGAATCCTATTGACCACAACAATCGTTGAATTCGAGCAACCAGTGATCAAAAAATCATCAACATACATAACTAAGAGTAGAAGTGAATCAGTCGTCCTGAGCATGTAAACATTCAGGTCTTATTTACAACATACAAAGTTCTGTGACAACAAGTAGGAGTCCATATTGGCATACCATTCCCTCGGAGCCTGCTTGAGGCCATAATGAGACTTTTTCAGTTGACAAACCAAAGATGAATCCTACATAAATCCCTAGGGTTACTCCATATAGATATCCTCAGAGAGATCACCATGAAGAAATGCATTCTTCACATCCATCTGATGGAATTCCCATCCTTTGGTTGTCACAATGGCAAGTTCCAAATGTATGGAATCCATCTTCGCTATTGGAGTGAAGGTGTCATCGTAGTCAATTCCATGTACCTATTGAAAGCCTTTGGAAACAAGCCTGGATTTCTATCTGCTAATCTGTCCATCCATTGTACTCTTGGTCCTGTAGACCCATCTGCACCTGATAAGTTTCCTTCCAGAAGGAAGGGGAACCAGATCCCAAATCTGGTTCTCGAGGAGGGAGTTGTACTCCTCTTGCATGGAGGATTCCCAAAAGTTATTTCCAACATCCTCGCCATAAGACTATGGATTTGAAGAATGAACCAAGAAAAGATGTCTTGAGGGAAATGGTTGAGTGGAATTAAGTGCAATAGGAGGCTCCTCTAACTAGTATTGAGTCCTCCTAGTATTGGTTGGATTACGAACAAGATCCCCAACATCCTGAAGAGTAATATGTGCCCACTTGGGCCTCTGCTTTGGCTCTGAATATGCATATGGATGCTCTAACTTTACATCTGACTGTAAAGAATCTATATCTGGATCATCTGACTCCTATGAATCAAAACTCTCTTTTGAAGAATAGTCGACATGTGCATTCTCATCATCTTAGATAGGTGGAAGAATGAATGTGTTTGCATGCAACTATTGAGGTACATGCGAGAGACACTTTCCTTAAATTGGACACTTCGATCAATGATGATTCGGTCCAAGGAAATATCAATAAGTCTGTATCCCTTCACATTGTCAGGGTATCTAACAAAAATACACTCAGTGCTTCGTGGATCAAGTGTCTTCCTCTTTTCAGAGGGAATCTGGGCCCATGCACGTGAACCAAAAATAAAAAAGTGGGCCACTTCTGGTTTGAGCTCGCTCCAACCCTTGTAGGGGGTCTTATCCTTGACATATATATGGGGAGATGTGTTTTGGATGTAGGTTGGACAATTAATTTCTTCGGCGCATAGTCTCTGTGGTAGTGACTTTGCATGTAGCATGAAAGATTACATCTCTTTTAGATATATGTTTTTTCGCTCAACAACTCTATTTTGTTGTGGAGTATAGCTAACTATGTGCTACAACTAAACCCCTACCTCATGAAAAAGATTCTAGATCTCATGATTGACATACTCTCCCTCATTATCAATTCTGAGTACTTTGATTTTTTTTCTATACTGTGTCTCAACAAGGGCTTTAAAATCTTTGAGGTGTTGAAAGACCGCAGATTTTTTTCTGAGAAAGTAAATCCATGTGAAACATGATAAATGATCAACAAAAATGAGAACAAACCTCAATTTTTTGATTGATGGATGTGGAAAAGGACCCATGAGATCATTATGGATCAAATCTAAAGGAGAGGAAGCTCTATGAGTCTTTCCTTTGTTGAATTTCTCTTAAGGATGTTTTCCAAGAACACATCCCTCACAAATTCCTTTGGAGAAATGGATGTCTGGTAGACCATATTCCAATATTTTCTTATTAATTTGTTGCATATATATGAAATTCAAATTCCTAAATCTTTCATGCCATATCCTACTACTTTCATCAGCATGGGTAAGCAGTAAGCATAATCTAGTTCAATAAATTCAGAAAATGTATACAATCAAGATTGATGATTTACCTCATTGGTAGCAACCTTGGAATTGGTTTGCATGTCATATATGTCCACTACATTTGGTGTGAAGATGACTTTATTTCTGGTGTCGAAATTTTTCATCTGATACACAGAGATAAGATTGACGGAAAGTTTGGGAACGTGCAACACATTCTCGAATCTTTTGTTGGTGAGTTCAATCCTTCCTTTGCCAGTGACCTCGATTGGAGATTTGTTCCCCATTAGAATAGAAGGACCTTTGCATGCATACAATAAAGAATAGACTTCTTTTTTGGCAACCATGTGATGTGATGCTCCTAAATCTACAATCCAAGCATCAGGAAAGGAGTTGATGGCAATCAAGGCATGGCTAGAATTGTCTTTCTTGGGATTCTGATCTTTTGGGTTCTTCTTCTTGTCACCCTCAGGGATGAGATATCCAAGGTTGTTTTGTTGAAGTATTTGAGTCATTATATCTATTTTTTTTCTGCATGCATACAGATTCTGGATGGAATCCTTTATGGAAATATGTTCATTTCTACCCTTTTCTTCCCTTTCCACCTTTGGATCCGGGGGCATCAATGAAGGGTTTTGAATACCCTTCCTTCTTCGGATTTGCATGTGATTTCCTTTTGTATTTATATTTATATTTATGATATTGATGGCTGCCATTTTTCACAGTAAGTGCATGCGCCTTTGAGCCTTTGATATTTCCCATGTTGACGAGCTTGGTTTTCTCTTGTGTCCGAGATTCGATAAATTCCTCAAGAGAAGGCATCTTCCAGGTGGCTCCAGAGGAAAATTTGATTGAATGGAATGTGGATATGAACACAGATAATTCAGGACCAATTTTGGAGAGAATGGTGAGAGCCATTTGTTTCTCCTCCTTAGATTTATCAACCCCGCAAGCTTTGAGTTGCGACAATAAATCCTTGAATTTTGTAAAGAAATATTGGAGATTGTCAAAGATTTTTGGATCCAATGTGAAAAATTATACCTTGAGCATCTGTCCCCTTATCTCATCCTATTTTCCAAAGATCCCTTACAATTTGGTCCAGGATTCATTGGGGGTTTTATAATAAGATATGTGAAAAAAGGAGATCGAGAGAGATGAGACTACAAATTTTTTTGAATGATTCATCCATTCGATTTAGATACTTGGATTTTTCTATGGATGATGTCATTTTTGTGTCTTTATTAAAGGTTAACCTGTACAATCCTCTAGTTCATATATGTATGATTATTCTCTCCTTCCATGAAAAGTAATTGTAAGGTGTAAGGATGAATTCTTCTGGGAATTCCATCTTTTCGTCGTCTTCAATCTTTGATACCTGTTGTTATAACCCTAAATTGCACCAGACATACTTACCTGGCATCAGGCCATCTTAGACTCCTTCTCTTCTAAAACAATACTGAATAACTCTTCTTAAAAACCCCCTTCATAAAGTCCCATGCACCTTTCTCCATTACTGCACATGTGTACATGCTAGCTGCTCCAATACAACCCACGTGTACCTACAAAATAATGGAAAAAGGAAATTTGTTGACGGAACACACAGCTTTCAGAAAGTTAACTAAACCTTTCGGCCATGCATGGCCGGTCATTCGACCAAATACCTAGCTCCTTCTAGCCTATAAAAGAGGGGTTAGGGGTCCCATTTGAACGGAGGAAAATCATAGTAAAGAAACTATACCCAATTGAGCATTCCCCTTGTCCCAACCTTTAGCCATCCTTGTGCAAAGAGAATTATAGAGCAAAGCAGTTGGAGGATAGTTGAAGAGGAGCCTAGGACTAGTTTCGAGGAGAAGTTCTGAGCACATATTGTAAGTTTAATCTTGTGAAGATTAATAAAAAAAGGAATACGTTTCCTGTCCCGCCATATCATGTGTTCAAGTTGAATGTTTATTTTATGATATTGTCACAGCTAAGCCAACAATTAGTATATGAAATCCATGTTCGCAGCTTTTTGTTTGTTCATGTGTGAATGCAGGTCAACTTTGGGAGGAGGCTTGCTATCAAAGAGCGAGTGAAAGAAAAGGGATTGACATCAAATGAAGGAATTAAGGTAGAGTTACCGAATCTCATTTACAACTTTGTATTACATGAAAGTGGGGTTTTGTGTTGGGAGAATAGGAAAGAGTAGAAGCCTTTGAAATGGCCATTTTCTGAATGCATGATTAGAGCCCTTAAATTCTAATTCCGTAAGAGGGATTCCCACCCACAACAGAATTGGGCTCAAGGTTCCCTCATTGATACCGATTCGTTAGACTTAGTCTTGCCCTTAGACGAAGCAATCATTGAAGAAATGACTAGTCCCGACAAACCCTAGGATGATCTCCATCACAGATCATACTTCTTCGTAGAGTTAAGCAGAATCAAAGCAGGGGAATTCACCTTGACTATGACTGGAGATAGGTCTTGTCCTATCAATCCTTTGGCTACACATGAGGTTTATGCTGAGGGTAATATGGAAACTATCGCTGAAACAATACCGATTAATATCTCTAGAACCCCTGGAGTCATGGAGAATGTTTTCGTCGGAGATGACTGTTCCCCAGAAGAGATTAAAATCTACACAGACTTATTTAAAGAATTCCACGATGTTTTTTCCTGTTCTTATGAGGAAATGCCAGGAATTGATCCAAAAATAGTCGAACAATAAATCACAACTTATCTTGATGCCAAGCCAGTTCGACAAAAGCTTCGTCCAGTTAATCCCATGAAAGCAACAACTATTAAGGTTGAAGTAGAGAACTGCTCAAAGAAGGTTTTATCTATCCTGTTCATTTGACCCAATGGGTGTCAAATCCTGTGTTGTTCAACAAGAAATAGGGCACGATTTGCATATGTACAGATTTTCATGATTTGAACAAAGACTGTCCAAAAGATAATTTTCCCACACCATTCATCGACCATATAGTCGATGAATGCACCAGTTGCAAGGATTTTTCTTTCATGGATGGTCTTTCAGGATATAATCAGATACAGATCAAACCCGAAGACCAACACAAAAAAACTTTCATCTGCCCATGGGGTACATTTGCCTATTGTAAGATGCCTTTTGGTCTAAAAAATGATGGAGCTACCTTCCAGCGGGCCATGCCTTTTGCTTTCCATGATCTCAAGAATATAGTCGAAGCCTACTTAGATGATTTAGAATCACACTCTTGTAAGAGAGATGATCATCCCACAAACCTCCGACTTATCTTTGAGCGATGTCGCTACTTCTGGATTCACTTGAATTCTAAAAAATGTAGATTTTGCATGATGTCAGGCCATTTGTTAGGTTTCATAGTGTCAAAAACAGGGATCATGCTCGATCCTCTTAAGGTTGAGGCAATATTTCAGTTTCCTTCCCCACGTACAATCCTTCAGCTTCAAAGTCTACAAGGAAAGGTGAAATTTTTGAGGTGTTTCATCACAAGCTATGTCAAGATCATAAAGGGTTTTATGTGCTTACTGAAGAAATATGTTCCTTTTCATTGGGACGATGCCGCTCAACGCTCCTTCAAAGCATTGAAACATGCCCTCACAACTGCCCCTCTGCTTCGGCCACCCAATTATAACAAAGAATTCTTATTATACTTCGCTGTAGCAGAGTCAACCATCGACATGGTCTTAGTTCAGGGAGATGATTTTCTCTCAGAATATGTGATCTATTACCTAAGTCGAGGCCTCATTGGATCGGAACTCAATTCTTCTCATATCGAAAAAATTGCGTTGGCAATAGTCCAAGCTGTCCAACGGTTTCGTCATTATATTGTGTTTCGCAAGACCACCGTCATTGTCATTGTGAATATGTTTCAATATGTGTTGACACGACGGGTAATTGGTGGAAAGATCAGTAGATGGATAGTCGTCCTCCAGGAATTTGACTTAGATTTTGTTTTGGTGAAATCCAAAAAGTCCCGGGTCTTTGCGGAACTTATCTCGGAACTTCTGGTCGAGTCAGGTGATGTTGTGCCTGAATAATTGCCTATTCAAGGAGATATGTTTTTGATAGCATCTTCGGACCCCTGGTATGGAGATATTCTAGTCTATCTCCAGAATTTGAAATACCCCGCCTCTACTTCTCGTGATGAATGTCGCCGTATACGTCATCAGGCCAAGAACTATCTCATCCTTGAGGACACTCTCTATCGTCGAGGTGTAGATTGCATTCTTTATCGATGCCTCACTTATGAAGAAGAGAAAATTGTGCTTAACGATTGCCATACTAGAGCATGTGGGGGTCATTTGTCTGGGTTGGCAACAACCCAAAAGATTTTATGAGTCAGTTACTTCTGGCTGACACTAATTAAATATTGTATCGAATCGGTCAAGAAGTGCGACCCATGTCAAATCTTCTCTCGGAAGATGAGGGCACATCCTACTCCCATGTTTCCTATCATCACAATTGGTCCCTTTGCCAAGTGGGGGATTGATTACACTACCTGCAACCCTCCTTTAGCAAGGGGGCACTGTTATATCATTGTAGTTGTAGACTATTGCATGAAGTGGGTCGAAGCTATGCCAATGTTTAAAGATGATAGAGAGACTACAACTCTCTTTTTGTTCAACCAGATAATCACTAGGTTCGGTGTGCTGAGAGAGATTGTCACTGACCATGGAAATCACTTTCAAAACCAAATGATGATCGAATTAACATCAAATCTTGGGTTGTGGCAAGAACATTCATCACCCTACTACCCCTAAGCAAATGGTCATGTGGAAGCAGTAAATAAATCTCTTAAGACCATCCTACAACGAATGATCAATTTGGCCAAGTCAAATTGGCATTTGATGTTATACTCAACATTATGGTCTTACCAAATGTCTGTTAAGACTGCAACCGGTTTCTCACCTTTTCAACTCGTTTACGGGCTAGAAGCAGTCTTGCCTATAGAATGTCAGATCTTGTCCTTAAAATTGGTAGTACAGTTACTGCCAGACACTTCTCCACTTGAAGAGCAGTTATTATACCTTGAACAACTCAATGAGAAGTGTCGTGATGTGGCCCTTGCCAATGAGGCTCACAAACAAAAAGTCAAGTGTTAGTATGATCGGTCTGTTAGTCCTCAGATTTTCTCTGAAGGCGACCTTGTCCTAGTCTATGACCAAAATAAGGACTCCCTAGGGACAGGCAAATTCAAACCCATGTTGTTTAGACCTTTCATCGTAAAAGAGATTCTAAAAAAGGGCACTTATTGTCTGGTAGACTTTGAGGGAAATTCTTTGGCGGAGCCTAGAAATGGGCTCTACCTCAAGAAGTATTACTCATACGTAGGTCACCTTGGGTAACTTTTTGTAACATATGTATAGTATTTGTACTATTACTTTCTGGTTTCTTTTGGTTTTATGGATGTGTCGTTTTTGATGTTATATTTTGTCACTCTGGTAGATGTCAAGTGAATCAGAGGTGTACTTTGGGTACGCAAATGACGCTATCTGGCACACTCAGAGGCTTGCCTCTGTAGCTTGGGTAATTTTTCCACCTCAGGGCCAGTTATTATCCTTGGGTGGTATATGTTTAGGCAACACCACAAATAATGTTACCGAATACAGTACAGTTATTGAGTTTCTTCGTGACACTCTGTCATTTGGTATCTCTAACCTCCGAGTCTATTTAGATGCTCAACTGGTTGTGTCTCAGTTAAATAGAGTATACCGTGTTCATGATCCTACTTTACACTGATGATTCCTTAGGGTACGTCTCTTAGAACGAAGCTTTGATTATATTACATATTTTCATGTTCCTAGGAGATTAAATCAAGTCACAGATACTCTAGCTAATCAAATCTTACATTGGCATCTCACACACATATAAGAAAGACATACACATGCACATGTAAATACATTTTTAAAGGCAAAAATAATCCATAAGACATAAAAATACATAAAAATCCATATATAATATCAAAATCATCAGAATACATAGGTGGGCGCATGCACCTCAAAAATACGACCAATAACGAGTCATGGGGATTATGCCCTCAAAAAATATATACAAGTAGTGCCCTCGACACGTGAAAAGTCCATCCTAACTAAGGACAGGGCCTGTTGGTCCTGTTGTAATAATCAACGATGTTTGCCAAACGCCGAAAAAGCCGGACCCATGTCCGTGGTGCCCCCACTACGTGAGGCTGCATAGATGGTGGTAGATCCTCAATCTCTACCATGGGGACTGTGCGAGTGAGTGAGGTCAAATTTCTCTCTACTTGTCTCATAACCCTCTCAGCCTCACCAGATGGAAGCTCTCCTGTTGCTGCTAGTCCCCCTACAGCAGCAGGTGCAAATTTTGACTGAGGACATCGCCTATTCCTCGCATAATCCATTGGTCACATTGGTCCCACATCTGCACATAATAGACACATATCTGTCAACTGCTCTGGTATAAAAAAAATGATATATAAATTACATATGTTTAAC
>ML796604.1:196514-228031 GCA_009831015.1 Picea engelmannii
AAACTTACCCATCTCTCCTCGCTCCTCGCCGGGAGGTACCAGTATCTCAAGGTCTTTTGAGAAGTCAATCCTAGCATAAGGGTAATCCTCTATGACTGGGATCTATCGTGACAACCAAGCAAAAAAAGTCATCATCAAAGGACTCATTGGTCCTTCCCCCCCCCCTGTTGTGGCAGCAACACTTCCCATCTGCATATCATGGGAAGAGAGGCCTGATGCCCTCGTACCACCTCTCGAGGGTTGAAACTAGGCACTCTTTCAAAGAAGAAAGAGAAAAGAATTGTTACAAACCTGAAGTTCCTCTAATTCTGCAACCGACAGTTTGTTAGCTGCCTCTTCATACAGTCCAATAATGTGGTGATCCAATCAAAAATCTGTGCATTTAAGCATTGAACTACACAGTTCATCTGTGCATGGGAAGCTTGATGCAAAGTGGCAGACCCTGTAATCCGCTTGATGAGAAACACTATCACCTGCAGTGATAAGTCTAAGATCTTGCTTATTGACACTTGCGAGCTTGTCCTGTTTGTACCCGCCTCACAATGGAGTCCAATCAACTCCGATATGTTATGAGGCCTAGAGGGAAACGTACAGAAGTTGACTAGTTCCCCTCGCTGAGAGAGGACATTCAAAAAGTATATGTCCTTCATCGTTGGCACCAGTAACTGCCACTCTAGCATAAATGCCTCTGCGTCAGGATGCCAATAATCAACCAAGGCATTCAGTAACCTAGTTTGTGATCTCATGAAAGGATATAGGAAGAATTTTAGCAACCCACATTGCATTAAGGAAGCAACAACATTGGGGTCCTCCCCAACCAACACACTAATATCCTCATGCTCTCTTTCCCTCCAATGAACATACATTCTGCAAAAAACCAAGTTCAGGAGGCTTAACCCTTGCTTTTTTAATTTTTTTCCATTAAATGAAGGGTCCACGCGGGCTGTAATGATGACAGTCGCGTGTACACGTGTACAATTTTTCCTTTGCCCAAGTGTACACGTGGGATGTCATAAGACAACCTGCTTGGACTTAGGGCCGACTTTTTAAAGGTCAATGCCCCTCCAAAAAATAAAATTAAATGCATAAAGAAAGATTTGGATTGCCAGAGGAGAGAGTTTATACTTACTTGGTCCAAGTGGATGGTTGTTTCGTCCACTGAGGCTCCCGTAATCAATTCTTTTCACAAAGGGGCAGTTGTGGCTTGTAGTCAATTTCTGAATTAACAATGGTGATAATGAGCTGCCAACTTCTATTTATAGAGGGTTTTTGCCCTTTTTTGTCAAATTTCGGACCCTGTTGTCATTTTTTCTAAACTGAAAATCATTTAAGATGGTTCAGGAGTTTTCTTTGGACGGTCACGGGAAGTATTTCTTTGGGTATTGCGATTTTTTTTTTTAGATTTGGGTGTTTTGACGGTCCTTTGGTAACAAGTCATTTTTTCCAACTCATTGCATTTAAGTCAGGATTACACCTCCACTTTCTGTATCTCGTTGTCTCTTCCGCTTTGCCATAGGATCGATCCCACCGAATTGTGACACAGAACCATTTTTGTTTCTTTAGAAGTGTTGTAATTTGGTGGTAGAGCTTACCATAACATGGATTCCCTAGGTAGATCCTAGTTGCATTATGGTGTCCATGCTGTCACTAATGACTATAGGCTCGGGAGTCCCTTTTATCTTTTCCTGATTACGAGTTTGAGCCTCATTTGCATGATTCCTTATCACTCTTGACCTCACCCTCAGGACTCCCAAAACATAACGAGTCTTCTTTTAAGCCCTTTTCAGACCCTCTAAAAATGAAAATATTGTCGAGTGATCTTGTTGCCCTTCACGCTCGTTAAACTGAAATTTGAAGGCATGTCTATCCAGAAGTAGTTTACCCCTTTTTCGGTCCAAATGGTCAACTGTACGAACAAAGGCATACTCTAGGAGCCTCGATTCTCTAGAAGAGTACTCTCAGGTATAATTTTAACCCTTTTTCAGGCCTGAGGGACTAAATTTACGAAAAAGGAACCCCCACGGAGTCCATAGTTAAGTTTTTTTCAGACTCCCTAAAATTGAAAAGATTGCCAAGTGACCTTATTCTTTCACACTCATTAAAATGGTCCAGAAGAACATTCTTGACGGAGTCCATAGTTAATATTTTTTCAGACTCCTTAAAAATAAAAAAATTGCCGAGTGACCTTGTCTTTATCACACTCGTTAAAATGGGTTTGAATAGGCGTCTGGTCTGTGCTAGTTTACCCCTTTTTCAAGCCGACTAGACTATCTTTGAAAAAGGTACCGCAACAGAGTCTCCTTTTACGTTTTTTCAGACTCTCTAAATATGAAAAACCATCGAGGTTACCCTCTCTAGGCTCGTTAAATTTACATTGAAGGACGTTACAATTGTGTGTTTTGTTAACCGTTTTTGCATACCTGCGTCTTTGGCCTAAGGCTGGCTCCATGTTTCTCTCAACTGAACCATCTGAAGCATGCCTTATATGCAAGCCTTGTAGCACTTTGCCTCTGCGTCTTGACATCTTCGGCCCCTGGAGGATTTTTCCTGAGTGTCCTTTTCTTGCATATGTCCCTTTTCCCTGAGCATCCTTGTGTTCCATGTGCTTGGAAATAGTATGTTTGCAACACTCGATCCTCCTTTGTAACGTAGCATTCTTTTATTCTTTTTCCAAAATTATTGAAAAATACAAAAAAATCGAATATACCCCAAGAGGAAGGGAAAAGTATTTTATTTTTATTGGCATCACAATGAGTCACCCTTGGACAAATCACATCCTTCCATTTGTTCTTCAAGCTATGGGATTTAATATGACCTTAGAAAGTTGTTCTCACTACGTAGAGTTGTGTCCTCCTCCATTTGGTTATTCTTCCAAACATATGGAGAGTTTGTGTTGCCTACTGCATCATGAACTTATGTCAATGCCATGCTGCCTGAGTCTCATCATTTGTCATGCTATTGTCCAAGGGAAGTTTTTACCAAGCCTGAGTCAAACCATCTACAGTTTGTCTCTTGCCCTCATGCTTGGCCATCCTGAAAGTCCAATCAAGTCTTTGTTTGAAATCACTGAAGCCTTCAGTCTCATCATCAAGATTCTCTAGTCCATGACCGACACGCTGTCGAAGACCTCTGGGTAGTGAATTTGTACACTCATATTACACTCCTACCCGAGTTTTGAATATTTTTAAGTTGTTGCTTGAGATCTGAAGACCTCATCTCCAGCCATTAGTCCTTTTCAGCTTCTAGAAGATGGATACTATACATGTATATCTTTTTGATTTTGAGATGTAGATCCATTGTGTATTGCTCGTGGCTACACTTTATATAGTTATATGACATGGATCTACAATGTATTTGATTGGTAGCCATAATTTTATTTCATCCCGGGCATGGGTATGCCCACCTTGATGAGACAATTGTTATTTTGCAGATGGCACCTTCCGATTTCTGGTCCTTGGGCTCACTTGTTTGGAACGTTGGTGAAGATTGATAATGTATTTTGGCCATAAGATACTCTTCTAACATCATACATTAGGGGGATTCTGTTATAACCCTAAATTGCACCAGACTTACTTACCTGGCATCAGGCCATCTCAAACTCCTTCTTTTCCAAAACACTACTGAACAAATCTTATTAAAAACCCCCTTCATAAAGTCTCACATGCCCTGCTCCATTACTACACACGTGTACACACTAGCTGCTCTAGTACAGCCCACGTGTACCTACAAAAGCATGGAAAAAGGAAAGTTGTTGATGGAACACACAGCTTCGGGCAAGTTAACTAAACCTTTCAGCCATGCATGGATGGTCATTTGACCAAATACCTAGCTCCTTCTAGCCTATAAAAGAAGGGGTAGGGGTCCCATTTGAAAGGAGGAAAATCATAGTAAAGAAACTATACCCAATTGAGCATTCCCCTTGTTCCAACCTTTAGCCATCCTTGTGCAAAAAAAAGTATAGAGAAAAGCAGTTGGAGGATAGTTGAAGAGGATCCCAGGACCAGTTTCGAGGATAGTGTCGACCACATATTGAAAGTTTACTCTTATGAAGATTAATACAAAAAGGGATACTTTTCCCGTCCCACCATATCATGTGTTCAAGTTGAATGTTTATTTTATGATATTGTCACAACTAACCCAACAATTAGTATATGAAATGGATGTTCGTAGCTTTTTGTTTGTTCATGTGTGAATGTAGGTCATCTTTGAGAGGAGGCTTGCAATCAAAGAGTGAGTGAAAGCAAAGGGATCAACATCAAACAAAGGACTTAAGGTAGAGTTACTGAATCTCATTTACACCTTTGTATTGCATGAATGCGGGGTTTTGTGTTGGGAGAATAGGAAAGAGTAGAAGCCTTTGAAATGGTCATTTTCTGCATGGATGATTAGAGCCCTTAAATGCTAAGTCTGTAGGAGGGATTCCCACCCACAACACCTGCAAAAAATAATTTGGTGTAGCTTTGCTTAGTAGTCTGTTGGCTCTGATACCATGTAAATGTAGTGAACCTGCACAAAATAGTTCTAGCTAGAAAATACCACACACATTTGTAGAGAGAAATTGAGAAAGAAGAAGCAAGAGAGAAAGAATGGAAGAATTCTCATTAACCGTTATGAATAATGAATAATTTACACATGATATACTCTGTATAACTCAACAAATGTGCACTGGAGGAGAATCCAATGCACCATAGTGGTGGTCTAGAGTGATATAGACACACATCAACAGTTATAGGAGTAAACTACCACCTAGTCTAGTCTCTCGGGCAGTTACGGGAGTGAACTGCCACCTAGCTGAGTTAACTAGTCTACCAGTCTTCAGTTAACTAACTGAAACAGAGTGAAGTGAAGAGGAGATCAGGGAATCATGGGTAATGTGCCAGTATGGTGATGATACCAAGGCTAATGTGCATTAGCTGGTGATGATCCCAATGTTGCATGGTGACAAAACTAATGCAACATCTAGACTCCACTCAACTAGTCAAACTGAAGTGAAAACTAAAGAGAATATTCTCACTAGAGAAATATTCTTCCTAAAATATAGGAGACTGGATAATGACTAATAATGAATAATAAACAAGGAAAAACATTAAGAAAAATAAACCTAGGTGTGTGTGAAGTAATTCCAACAAAGAAGACAAGAGGAATCAAGATCTGCGTGGATCTAAGGAAGTTGAATGACACATGCTTACATCACCCATTCCCAACACCATTCATGAATGAGGTGCTGAAGAATGTAGGAGGCCAGGAAACTCATTCTTTCACAGATGGATTCTTAGGATACCATCAGATAAGAATTGCACATGAGGATCGACACAAGACCACTTTTGCGATGGAGTGGGGGAGTTATCAGTATACAGTTATGTCGTTCGGATTGAAGAATTCCCTTGCAGTGTTTTCCAGAGTAGTGGTTGCAACATTCAAGGAGTTGATCCATAAGTTCCTATAAGTCTACTTGGATGATTGCACGATATTCAGTCTACTGAAGGATCATATAGAAGTCCTTAGGCTCATGTTGGATTAGTGAAGACAATATCAGATTTTTCTGAACTTGAAGAAGTGTATTTTTTGTACACCATTTAGAATTGTTTTGGGACATGTAGTGTGAAAACAAGGACTATTAGTAGATCCAACTAAGATCACAGTAATTCTGGAGTTATAACCTCCTACATCAGTCTAACAGCTGAGGAAAACGTTGGGTCATACAAATTATTATAGGAAATTTATCAAAGGATATGCATAGATCATAACACCGATGGAAAATTTATTAAAGAAATAAGTGAAGTTTCAATGGAATGAGGACTCTCATAAGGGGTTGGACACCTTGAAATAGAAATTGGCAACCCCATGGATTTTATTTTTTCTAGATTGGAACAAAGAGTTCCATGTACATGTAGATTCATCATCGATAGCATTGGGCATAGTACTATCCCAACCAGGGGAGGGAGACATAGATCACCTAATTAATTTTGCAAGTAGGAAGTTTTCTATAGAAGAGAAAAACTATACAACCACAGAACGAGAAGGATTGGAAATGGTCTATGCACTACATAAATTCAAGAATTATCTATTGGGGTCTCACTTTAATATGTATACATACCATTATGCATTAAAATACTTAGTCAACAAGCTAGTGTTGGGGATCTAAGTGGTTATTATTATTTTAGGAAAATGACTTTGAGGTTGTAGTGAAACCAGGGAAGTTGGATGCAGGACTGGATCATATATCGCGCATATTGTTAGGAGAAGATGCATGAAATTTAGATGAAAAACTATTTGCAGTAAAGAAGGCGCATGATTTCTTCTTGTACATTGTGAAGTTTCTAAGTACATGTATGGATCCATCCGATATGACAATAGTGTAGAAGAAAAAACTAGTAGTGAGAGCCACATAGTATCAGTTGATTGCATGGAATCTATACAAGTTGGGTGAAAATGGAATACTGAGGCATTATGTGTTGGAAAACAAGAGACCAATGATACTGGAAGAAGAACATGATGGGCTTGCAAGAGGACATTATGCATGGAGAGAAACTGCAAAAAATATTTTGTGCACAAGGATTTGGTGGCCTACACTTTACATAGATGTGAAGGAGTGTTATCAATCATGCAATGTATTCCAAAGAGTGGGAACGCCATCTAGGAGGGACAAAACTCCTTTGAATCCACATGTTACATTGCAAGAATTTGAGAAATGGGATATAGAATTTGTGGGGCCAATCAACCCACAAGCGATAAGATCACGGGAAAGGTACATCATCATTGTGACAAAGTATTTGACAAGGTGGGAAGAAGCGACCCTAGTTATAGATTGCACCACAAATATTGTTGTGAGGTTTTTGTTCGAGAATGTAGTCACAAGGTTTGGGTGTCCCTGCATATTACTCAGGGATCAAGGTACACAATTTATGAACAAAACAATTATAGCATTGATTGAAGAGTTCCAAATTCATCATCAAAAGATTACCCCATATCATCCTCAAGCCAATGGAATAGTGGAAACATTCAATAATATCTTGGAGAATTCCTTAACAAAGATTTGAAATGTAGGGAGAGACGATTAGGACTTAAGAGTTCTTGAAGTATTATGGTCTTACAAAACTACAAGTAAGAAGTTGACAAGACATACACCTTTTAGTTTGGTCTATGGGAAAGAAGTGATGCCAATGGAGTTTATTCTTCCTAGTCTATTCATTGCAATAATCATTGAGCTATTAGACACTAGCACAATAGATGAGAGATTGACATAGTTAATACATCTTGAGGAAAATCGGTTTGTCACAGGATTCCATCAGCAGGTTTAGAAAGCAAGAGAGAATGATTAGCAGGATCGACACATTAAACATAAAAATTTTCAAGTAGGAGATATGGTACTACTCTATGAAAAGAAGTTTATGCATCATTCGTGAAAGTTTAGAATACACTGGTTGGGACCCTATGTGATTCAACAGGTAACAAAGATAGGTGTTGCACGATTGGAAACCTTGAATGAAGAAGTATTTGAAGGAATGGTGAATCGAAGTCGACTAAAAATCTATAGAGATGGCCAACAATGTGCACAATAATCTGAGTTGTGCCAGAACACATGTATTATAGTAGTTGTACCATAGTAGCAAGAAAAATAAGGAAAAACAAACAAAAAATAGAAAAATGAAGAAAATCAAATAAAAAGTAGATACAATAAAAAGAAAAAGAGTGTTTGAGTGCCAAGGCATAAGAACTTGTGCAGAAGGAATGGTCATCACACATCAGAATAGAATTGCTCCAAGTTAGGAGACAAGGCATGGATGAGACAAATTGTGAAGTACATAGATAAAACAACAAAAAATTAGTACACAATTTTACAATGAAAAGACTGTTAAAAGAATTAAAGCACAAGAACAACAACGATGAAGCAGGAGTGACAAGTCATAAAAGTGTTGTATAGGTATTAAATGGTAAAACCTACCAGAAAGCATGATAGTTTAGCAGTGTGAGGGAAAAATCACATGACATATTTGGTAATAAAAGAGCATTTAGTTAACAACTCATCAACCACAGTGGCAGATTGAAAAAGGAACTTAAGGGAGGATGAGATAGGTACAATTGGAATGAAAGAACAAAAGTGATGCAACACCCCTACCTCATCATGTTTTGCATGACCCCTTGGTCTATGGATTGTTCTTAATCTCCCTTGAGCTAAAATGGCTCTTCAATTCCCAGCTAGAATCTTCACACTTGTAACCATAGGTCCTTCTTAGGAATTACGCCTATGCGAACGATCACTAGGCATGAACTCTTACCCATGTGACCACAACCTTTTCCTGAAAAGAGCACGTCGGGTTTCGCGGCTTCGCGATTCCTGCTGTTGAGTTCCCCAACTCCTTTAGATTTTGGAACCTTGAAATGGCTAATGGACTTCTAGCTCCTCCCTTAAGTCCTTCTAATGTGACTCTCTGCCACAACCTGGGGCACAACCTTCAAGTGCGTTGGAGATTCGTGACTCAGGAGTTCACGATACAACGCTCCTCTTTTTCCTCGAAGTCCAAACTCGCAATGAACTTCCTATAAATTGACGATTCATATCCTTCCATGATCTGATGATCAAGATCCTGTCAGGATTTTGCAAATCGGGATTTCGCGATTCTTGCCTCCTCGTCACAACTTTCTCCACACATGAATCCCGAAATGACAAAATTCAAGCACAAGATCAATGACTCCTGTTGATCCAGATCCAATGAATACTATTCCTCCTATGCTTGTGAGCACTAAAAGGTTATTGAACTTATCCCCTCCCTTGATCTACTAGATCAAATGATTGACGGGATTTCGGTATTTCTTCTTCCAATAAATTCCACCATCTGTTCAATTTCTTGATAACTCGTGGCCAAATAACTTGGCATCCTTTCTCCTGAACTTGACTCTACGAGGTGACTTAATCCCTCATATTTACTTTGAATCCTTCAAGGTCTCTATCCCTCTTGAGCTTGGTTTTGGATGCAAACTCAAATATTTCTTAAGGGATTATTGTGCGCACTCTTTTTGGATTCTACGATAATCACTGATTATCTGATGTCTTCCTCTTCTGTGCACTCCTTGCAACAACGATCCTTCCACCACTCGCTTGGTTTGGAAAATTATAAGAATTCAACTGGCCCATACACTCCTTCCACGACTCTGTGTTATACTCGCACTTCTTCTCATATGAGAACAATGATATCTCTCCTGATCTTTTTTTCTGAGGTGAAACTCATAATCTTGTCAACGCATTGCTTGTGGACCTTCTCTGCACTCCTTGCAGGAATTTCTCAAGACGAGAAACAATTGAAACTCATTCTATCCCTCTCAAAAGACTTCATACATTCAACATGAAATCATACATACACACAACATTGAAACAAAATGCATAACAGAGACTGGAATTAACTATAAACATACCATTCAATATATGTAAACAGGATTCATAAACACCATGAAATTTGGATCAAAGATTCCTTATATTAATCCAAGTGCATATGTACATGGGTTCTATAGAATCACCTATATTCTTATACAACTTTTGTTATGTTCTCATGTTCTCTTGATCTCCAGCTCTCTAACTCTTACAATGAGAATACTCATACAATACAATACATGCGAGGGATATTTCTAGAGTTTTTCCTCCTATAGTTCTAGCTATCTAATTGAATTAACCTCTACAACTACTTTACATTTATTACAATAAATGCCTCCAACAAACAGATGAGAGCAACCGATCAATATCTTTATTACAACTCAAAACATAAATGTGAATGCATCCTTTCAAGATATTACATTAATGTTTTATCCTTTCAAATTCAAAATTCTTTCAAAATGTGTGTTGGTGGATAGCCAACTGTCCTCCACTTGCGTGTGATTTCTTTGTCGATGATGCTCTTGCATCATACTCCTCTGGATGAAAAATTTATGAACTCCTTTTCAAGATCTCCTACACTGTCTGTCCATGTTTTTTGATATTCGCTTCACTTTCCCAACTGGCATCCTCAATCGGGTATCCCTTCCATTTGATCAAATACTCAAAATATGTCTTTCTTCGGGTTTTCTTACCAACTCTCTTATCGATGATCCTTTCCATCTGCGGATTTTCAGCTACATGCATCTGTCTGACCCACTGAACTTATTTTTTATCTTCTTCTCCTATGGATTCATCTGTTCTGTAAGGATACATATCTGCTACGTTGAATATGGGTGATATTCCTACCCCATTTGGTAATTCTATCTCATAAGAATTTGCCTCAAATTTCCTTATGATATTACATGGCCCTATCTTTTTCATATTCAACTTATTATATGTTCCCCTTGGAAATATTTCCTTTCTTATATGCGCTAAGACTAAATATCCCACTTCGAACTGAATTTGTCTTCTATGATGATTTTCTCTGTGCTTATATTCCTAGTTGGAATTCTGTAACCTCTCTTTGATCTTACTATGGAGCTCTTGCATCTCTGCTACAAATTCTTCCGCTTCAACACTTATGAACTCACTTTGGTCTAAATCCCTCAACTCAAATACTCCTCTTGGATGCATTCCATACATTATCTAGAATGGGCTCTGTCCTGTGATCCTGTTAGGTGAATCATTATATGCAAATTCTGCTTGTGGAAGAATCTGATCCCACTGACTGTGATGTTCAACTACTAAGATCCTCAGTAAATATTCTAAACTTCGATTCACCTCCTCAGTCTGTCCATCTGTCTGAGGGTTATATGCTGAGCTAAAAGATGAATTCGTTCCCATATTTTTCCATAGTATCCTCCATAAATGACCAACAAATTTAGTATCCTTGTCTGAAACAATACTCTTGGGTAAACCATGAAGTCGAACAACTTCTCTGAAAAACAGGTTTGCAAAGTGTGTTGCATCACTGGTTTTTTGACATGGAATAAAATGTGCCATTTTTTAGAATCTGTCGACTACCATGAATATGGAATCAAAACCCCTCTGTGTCCTTGGAAGTCCTAACACAAAATCCATGCTTAATGCATCTCATGGCCTCTCTGGTACTGGTAATGGTTGATAAAATCCTGTATTCTGTCTTTTTCCCTTTGTGTGCAGGAAAATTCTACATTTGTTGGCAAATTTCTTGACATCTGTCCTCATCCCTGGCTAATAATATAAATTGTTCAACTGCACAAATGTTTTTTCATGGCCGAAATGTCTAGCCAATCCTCCACTATGTTTTTCCTTCAGAAAATTCTCCCTCATAGAACTCTTCGGGATACACAACTGATTTTTTTTGAATAATAATCCATCCTAGATTAAGTATTCAATCCATTGGCTTCTTTCTCTCAAAACAAGATTCTCACATGCTTCATAAGCGTCCCTAAAATTTGAATCATATCTATACATGTCCTTCAGGCTATCAAAACATGAGGTCTTCACATGAAACTCCTACAGAATCAAACATTTCCTTCTCAATGCATCAACAACTTTGTTAGCAGTTCCATAAATGTTCTTTATAACAAAAGTAAATTTCTGCATAGATTCAACCCATTTCGCATGTTTCTGGTTCAATTTTTCCTGTTGAGTTATGAATTGTAAAGCATGGTTGTCACTATAGAGGACAAAATCTTTCGGAACAAAGTAGTGCCTCCATTTCTTCAACACTTGTACGACTGCATAAAACTCTTTATCATATGTGGAATATTTCATCTTCACATCATTCAGCTTCTCACTGAAGTATGCAACTGGCCTATTGTCTTGACTTAAGACTACTCCAATCGTAAATCCACTCGCGTTACATTTTACTTGAAATGTCTTACTAAAATCTAGCAAAACTAGAACTGGTTGTCCAGTTATCTTTTCCTTCAACAACTTTAAACTTTTCTCTAGTTCCTCCATCCAACGAAAATATTTTTGTCTTTTCTTGACTGTGTCCATCATTGGTGCAAAAATTCCACTAAAAGTTCTGATGAACTTCCTGTAAAAACTGGCTAGTCCATGGAAGCTCCTGACTTCAAAGATATTCCTTGGTGATGGCCATTCTTTGATTTCTTTTACCTTTTCTGGATCCATCTTCAACTCATTTGAAGAGATCAAAAAACCTAAATAAATGAGTTCTTTCTTCATAAAAGATGACTTCTTCAGATTTATCAACAACTTCTCTTGCTGCAATCTCCTCATCAATATATTTAAGTGTTTCATATGTTCTTCTTCAATCTCACTGAAGATCAATATATCATCAAGATACACAATTAAAAACCTTCCAATGAAATATTTCAAGACTTCATTCATCAATCTCATAAAAGTATTTGGTTCATTCGTCAAACCAAATGACATGACAAGCCATTCATACGTCCCTTCATTCGTCTTGAATGTTGTCTTCCATTCATCACCTTCCTTCATTCTAATCTGATGATATCCGTTTTTCAAATCAATTTTTGAGAAAAACTTTTCTCCACTCAAGCAATCCATCAAGTCATCCATCCTCAGTAAAGGAAATCTATACCTGATGGTGATTTTTTTTATAACCCTTGAGTTTGTACACATCCTCCACTGACCATCCTTATTTGGACTTAACACTGTTGGTACAATGCATGGACTCAAGCTTTCTCTAATTAAACCCTTGTCTATCAAATCTTGGACTTGCTTCTTGACTTCTTCATGCTCCTGCGGCATCAGTCTGTATGCTTCTTTGTTTGGAAAACTCACCCCTGGTATAAGGTCAATGTGATGGATTATACTCCTGACGGGAAACAATGAATAAGGTAATTCGTCCACTACTATATCAGAACAATTCTCAAGCATTTCCTGAATTTCCTCCCATAGATCATCTATCGAAGTACTGGTCAAAATGAATCTAGGTTTTCTCACCACAACAAACTGCATGTCTTCTTTCTTGACTTCATCCATAAGTTCCTTCCCACTCATGAGAAGTATAATATTGCTTGTTTCTTCTTTCACACTCTTATCTTCAATTGGCAGCAACATATGTGTCCTACCATTCTTCTCCAAGGTGTATGTGTTCTTTCTCCCATCATGAGCAAATTTTTTGTCATATTTCCACGGTCGCCCCAAAAAAATATGACAGACATACATGGGAATAACATCACATAATATCTCATCCCTGTAACCCCCTATCTTAAATTCAAATAAACATTGTTTAGTGACTGTTACCTGGTGTCCTTTTTGCAACCACGAGACTTTGTATGAGCTTGGATGTGCAACTGTCTCCAATTCCATCTTCTCCACCATCTCTGTGGATGCTAGATTATATGTGCTTCCACTGTCCACTATCACCTTTCATACCCTATCCTTGGTATTGCAAGAAGTTCTAAACAAACTATTTCTTTGGACTGGATTCTCCATCTCCTTCTCTAGTTTCAAGAGAATTTTCCTCATCATTAAATATCTTCCGCCTTCTTCATATTCTGCCTCAAAATTTCACCTTTTTTCTTATGAAATGTGAGCTTCACCTCCTCCATATATTTTTCTATCAGCACATTCAAAATATTTGTGTCCGATCTTTCCACATACAAAACACTTTATTTCACCTCCTCTGCCTCTGCCTCTTCCTTGTGCTCACGAAAAAGTGTTCTTATTGGCATATTGTCTTCCCTGTGAGCTTCCTCCTCTTTCTGGGTGATTATGAGGTTTATTTTCTTCATCCTTGGGCTTCTGTACACTTTCATGGGCAACTGCCATGCCTCTACTTTGAATTCTACCTCTGCCCCTTTGACCTTGCTTTTGGGCCAATTGTTCTTCTACCTCCAGAGCAATCTGATAATCATCTTCCACATTTCTAATTGTCACCATGCTCATGTTATCCTAAATGTCATATCATAGACCATTCATGTATCTGGTGACCTTTTCATCATCACTCTCGTGATGACCAGCTCTAATGTTCAGTTGGTAAAACTTCTCAGTGTATTCCTTCACTGTGATCCCCTTTGGTCTCAAATTCTACATTCTTCGAAACAAGTTAATTTGACAGTCCCTGGGTATGAATTTGGATTTCATATTGGTGACCATCCTAACCCAGCTTTTGATTATTTTCTTGCCTTTGAAATTCCTTTCATCCTTTAGTTCATCCCACCACAGTGTTGCATACCCTTTCAGTCTAGTGACATCATGTTTTACTTTCTTATCTTCTTCTATATCTCCATAATCGAAGTACCTATCCAAGGCTCTAAACCAATATAACAGCTACTCAACGTCTAAGTTTCCTTCATACATTGGGATTTCCATTTTTCTCTAGCCCCTATTCTTGCAACAACTCTGAATAAACGTTCTTATGTAGCATCTTCGATTGCAACTTCCTCTTCATCGGGTCTTTCTTCATTCTCGTTTTCTAATTCAATGACATCTCCAGCATCAGTTGTTCATTTTTGTGATGTCTCCATATCATCTAATCTAGCATGAAGTTCTCTCATTTCCCTTTCGATGGCTAGATTAGGCATTGGTTTATCTTGACGTCTTCTGGGCGACATTGTTCAAATCTGTTCTTTTGTACAAAAAATCAAAATTTGGGCTGTGATACCACCTAAGGCAACACCCTTACCTCAATAGGTTCTGCTTGACCTCCTGGTCTAAGGATCATTCTTAATCTCCCTTGAGTTAAAATGGCTCTTCGATTCCCAGCTAGAATCTTCACACTTGTAACCACAGGTCCTTGTTAGGAATTATGCCTATGCGAATGAGCACTAGGTGTGAACACTTACCCATGTGACCAACTGATGTGACCACAACCTTTTCCCGAAAATAACATGTCGAGTTTCGTGACTTGATGATTCCTGTTGTTGAGTTCCCCGACTCCTTCAGATCCCAAAACCCCAAAATGGCTAACAAACTTCTAGCTCCTCCCTTAATTACTTCTGATGTGACTCTCTGCCACAACCTAGGGCCCAACCTTCGAGTGCGTTGGAGATTCACGACTTGGGAGTTCATGATACAAAGCTCCTCTTTTTCCCCAAAGTCTGAAATCGCGATGACCTTCCTGTAAATTGACAGTCAATATCCTTCCATGATCTGACAATCTAGATCCAGTCCAGATTTCATGAATCGAGATTTCATTATTCTTGCCTCCTCGTCACAACCTTCTCCACACCCTGAATCCCGAAATGACGAAATTCAAGCATGAGATCAATGACTCCCATTGATCCAGATTCAACGGATATTGTTCCTCCTAGGATTGTGAGCACTAAAAGGTTATTGGCCTTATTCCCTCAGTTGATATACTAGATCCAACAGATGATGAGATTTTGGTATTTCTTCCTCCGAGAAATTCCATCGTTTGTTCAATTTCTTGATAACTCCTGGCCAAATAACTTGGCATCCTTTCTCCTGAACTTGACTCTATGAGGTGACTTCAGGCCTCATATTTCCTTTGAATCCTTCAAGGTCTCTATCCCTCTTGAGCTTGGTTCTAGCTACAAACTCAGAGATTTCTTGAGGGATTCTTGCGCACACTATTTGCGGCTTCTATGATAATCACTAATTATCTGATGTCTTACTCTTTTGTGCACTCCTTGCAACAAAAATACTTCCACCACTCGCTTGGTTTGGAAAAGTATAAGACTTCAAGTGTCCTGTGCACTCCTTGCACGAATCTATGTTATACTCACACTTCTGCTCGTATGAGAACAATAGTATCTCTCCTGATCTTTTTTTCTGAGGTGAAACTCATAATCTTGTCAACGCACTCCTTGCAGACCTTCTCTACACTCCTTGTAGGAATTTCTCAGGACAACAAACAATTGAAACTCATTCCCTCCCTCTCAAAGAATTCATACATTCAACATGAAATCATACATACACACATCATTAAAACAAGATGCATAACAAAGACTGGAATTAACTATAAATATACCATTCAATAGATGTAAACAGGATTCCTAAACACCATGAAATTTGGATCAAAGCTTCCTTATATTAATCCAAGTGCATTTGTAAATGGGTTCTATAGCATCATCTATCTTATTATACAAGTTATGTTCTGTTCTCCTATTCTCTTGTTCTCCATCTCTCTAACTCTTACAATGAGAATAATCATACAATACAATACATGCGAGGAAGCTTTCTAGAGTTTTCCCTCCTACAGCGCTAGCTATCTAATCGAATTAAAGTCTACAACTACTTTACATTTATTACAATAAATGCCTCCAACAAACATATGAGAGAAACCGATCAAGATATGTATTACAACTCAAAACATAAATGCGAATGTATCCTTTCAAGATATTACATTATTGTTTTATCCTTTCAAATTCAAAATGCTTTCAAAATGTGTGATGGTGCATATCCAGCTGTCCTCCACTTGTGCATGCTTTCTTTGCTGACGATGCTATTGCATAAAAAAACAATAGGAATTCATTACTAAGTCATTCTTGCATTTGAGAGGGTTAAAACAAAGCATACCATAGTGAATATGAGAACAAAGCCGAGCTTCCAGTTCTGAGCTAGAAAGAGATGCAAAGCTAATCCAGAAATCCATCATAGAAGTAGAATGGAACTGCCAAATGTTGGAGGATCGTTTGCAGCAGTGAGAAAACAAACGAAGTGACTAGTAGCATCAACAAAGGTTGAGGAGGTAGTCAGAGCTTCAGCTTCGGTTCCACCAACAAGATTTCACATAGAGATGGAAAGAATAAGGGATGAAAGAGCCCAATTATAGGAGTTGTATGAAACAACACTTCAACAAAAGAGGGAAGTTGAAGGCAGAGTAGAAGAACTTTTGAAGAATAAAGAAAATGTTGAGGAGAGGGCAATAAAGTATTAAAGGAAAAGGATGAAGTTGAGGGAATAATGCAGAGAACCCAGGTAGCGGTTCAAAAGTTATATAAGTCAATTCACAAAGTTTCCATAGTAGTCGAAGCTACTATGGAGGAGAAAGTGATAAATATTGGTGAAATCATTAAGGGATTCTGGAATCAGATCCATGAATTACAGCTGAGGAATACTCTAGGAAAACCACCAGAGGTGCGCAAAGCAAGAGAGAGAATGACAACCACAGTAGTTGCAAAAATTAAGAAGATAGAGGGAAAATGTGCAAAAATTTGTGAGGAGAATGCGTAGGTGTGGAAAAAATTGATAGAAGACCTGGAGATGAAGGCCATAGAGTCCAAGCTAAGAGAAGCACAATAATATGCATGCCAGGCAACAGAAAGGGAAGATACACTGCCACTAGTGGAGCGTATGTAAGCCATTTTGGCTCAGCAAAAAACACAGGTAGAAGTGGAGAGAATGAGGGATCAACAAAATTTCCTTGAACAAAGACTGGGACCACTGTAGGAAGAAGGAGTGAGGGTAATTGGAGAATCAACTATAGTGCAGGGTAAGGTCAAGAAAGCAAGAATTGAAGAAGAGGAACAATTTACAAACTTGACTGTGCAAGGGGCAGAGGAGATAGTAGCAACAAATTCCACAATCATCAAAGAGGTAGAGGTAGCAAAGGATACCTCTCAAAACTTCATTTCGACAAGGAAGAGAAGGAAACAAGCCTGAGTGGCTCAGGACAAGCCATAGGTGAGTGTTGGGGGCCTGTTGGACAGGCTATTTTTGAAATAGTTTTGCAGTTTTGATAACGTTTTTGGGAAACAATCCTAAGTATAGGAAAAGTGTTTAGAAGAAGAAAGAAAGATAGTGAGCACACAGTTAAGACACATCCAGGAGGAAAGTGTGCAGAAGGAGGAAAATGTACAGAACAAGGGAAAGTGCACATAAGCAAGACAACATGCAGACATGAGAATAAAGCAGATAGAAGAATAAAGCATGACATAAGGAAGACAACATGACATTCTGGAAATAAAAGAACAATATAAAAATAACATGTAGATTGAAAAGTAAAAGAAAGCAGTCAAACAACTGGTTAACTGAGTTGGCCATGCAATCCAATGGGTTTTTGGAAGGAACTTAGGGTCTTAAGCACTAGATTTTGATGTATAAATATGTAATGGGTTGGGATATTAGGGGTTCTATTCTGTTATGTTCCATGTTGAGTTTCACTCTACGAGATGTATTGAGGAGTTCCTCCATATGATTGGGTTCTAAAGTTCTTGAATGTAATAGTCTGTTCATGACAATAATTAATAAAGGAATGACAAAGAGATGATATTGAATCTTGTGTTGTCTGTCTTTTCTATGTTTTCTTGTGGATCATGTTTGTATGCATCGTAGAATAGATTTATTACAGTTAAATATGGTTCAATGTTCATAATTTTTACAACAATGAAATATATATGAATCTGGAATATGTCAACAGTAGGAACTTGAATCATAAGTAAGTTACTACTGAAGAGAACATAGTTATGCGCACAGACGTAATAAGGAAGAATGAACTAAATTTTTTCCTCCCATTACCTTACTACTGCATAAGGCTAGTTCTTACAGTCCCAATAGATACCTCGGCTGAGACTTCATCTGCACATGCAAGTGAGGCTGAAAAGGCCGGTTTCTGGTGGGTTTTGTGGTCATAGAAGAATTGAATCCAGGGTCTTACAACCCACGCAAAGTGCCAACAATAAGTTTCTATCTAAACGTAATCATGAACATACAAGTTAGAAATTTCAACAATCTTAATATAGTTTTTAATCTCAAATATAATCATTAAATAGTTTTACATAAAACATTAAACAGTTTTATGAGAAACAAAGAAAAACTATGCATTGTCTTTATGATGAACTTGACCAAACTTCTACAAGATTGGTGAATTGTTGAGAGATTTATATTCAATTATTAATTAAGTGTTTTGTTTTCATTTTTTATTTTATTAATGGGGATTCCATGAATTACATACTAAGTGGGTGAGAGGTCTCCCATTGTGCTAGAATAATCATCATATTATATATACCAAAGTTATAACCAGGTCATGCATTTTAATAGGAAAACACAAAGCATTATGAATTCAATAAAATAACTATGAATCAATATGTCAAGCATTATGGTGAGTGTAGAAGGAAAAAATAACAAAGAAAATGACATTATGGTGAATGTGGGATTTAAAAAATTGAAGTATGCAAATTAAATGTGATGTCATTTCCCATATTGAGAAGAATCAACAATGCTCATAACTCATGAATTCAAGTGGGGATTCACAAAGACAAGGTATCCAAAATTATTTTGGAAGCTTTCATTACGTGACACACAAATATGGTGGTAGGATTTTTACCTGAGTGAAACCTATGTGATGGATTTAATATTGTGGAAGGGTACACCATATCATGGAATAGGTAAGAGCCAACTAGAATAGAGATGATTTTAGTCTTTATATGTTGAGGTCAAGTATTTTGTCACGAACCAATGCACATTGACCAACCAAACATTGGAAGTGAGGACATTGATAGGCTATTGAAAATTTGACCCTTCTTTTGACATTTTATAATATTTGTTGTCATTCATAAATGACAAGTGATTTCAAAAATATACATTTTTTTGTGAAGAGTGTTTTTTGAATTACCCTTCTAGAACAAGTTTGAACCCATTAAAAGAACCATAAAGAATTAAATTTTTATCACTATGTGGTATGATGTATCCCTTCAGTGTGAATGTCATGAAGGGCATGTTGTGTACTTTATTGTGCATTACAAAGGAGGGGAATTGTAAGTTCTGAACTTATAGGACATCAACGAAGTACAAGAGGAGAGAAGAAACTTTTGACTCTTAACCAAACAATTACAAAATCCATGTGGCAAGGTGAAATAAGGTGGGGTATGAAAGTATGTACATCATACCGACTTCGTGAACATATTATATATCACGACGTCTATTCCATACAGGTTAAAATTTTCCCCATTGGCCTGGTGTTGATTCTTCTACACCTATCAAAAATGGAAGATTGTACAAAAACTTAAGAGAAACATAATGATTCACATTATTGTTTTCTCAAGATGAATGAACATAAGATAATAAGCATGTTAATCTTACTGTAGCTCCTAGTTTACTATAAAATGGGCTTCTAACTAGCTACAAACATTGTGCCTTCAACTATCATTCATAATGCAGTAAATCTTGGAATAGATTGTTGGGAAGCGAAAGCATAAACTCAACAAGATTAATGACATGCACAAATTGAGAACACCAATCACACAATGAACACAGTGATTTACGAGGAAAACCCTTCTAAGGGAAAAAACCATGGGGAAATGATAATCAATATTCTTATTATTCAAGGTATAATTACAATAGACAAACACATGCTTCCAACCATCCTCTCACTCTCTTCCCACACATTGTGCTACACTACATTTCTTTCTCATGCCTCTATGGGTATGCTAGATATATATGATCTATTATATAGTTAAACAAACTAGCTACAACTAGATCCACCAGTTATAAAAATTTATCACTGTAGTGTGCATGCATGCACGCTCGATTTTTAGTTGATACGGTGTGCATGCATCTGCATGGGAAATTAGTTAGCAGTTTCAAAAATATCCACCTTGACAACAATTTAACTGATAAATCATGCCCGAATTAATTTATCACCTTTCTGCAATCCAAGAGAATCCAAACACCATTGTATCTTCTATAACAAAAATGGTTTCGTGAACATGTCTGGAAAATTCACTTTTGTATGGAACGTTTCCAGAGCCACCCCCCATTCATCAACATGTCTTACAAAATGGTATTTAATAGAAATATGATTTGTCTTACTGTGATAAGTTGGATTTATATCCAAATGAATAACACTTTGACTATTGCTGAATAATTCCACTTTGGCTTGCATCCTTCCAAACTCACCCAACAAACCATTTAACCAAATTGCCTCCTTGCATGCATGTGAGACAATGATATATTCAATCTTGGTAGTGGATAAGGAAACTATGTTTTGAATCTTTGACATCCAACTAACGTGTCCTCCTACAATATTATATACATAAGATGATCCAGGTGGATATCGATGTACACCCACCTATTCCAACTGGCTCAAAACAATTTTTTGACAATTTACTACTTTTAGCATATTTTCGGGTCTTGAACTTTCGGGGTCATTTAGAGGGTGGTGTAAACAAAATTTTTCGTGATCAGAGACCTCAATGATTGTCAAAATCATGATTGATCTAGTCAAATGAAGCTCCTCATTGATACCTTTTCAACGATTTATTGTGTGCCCTAAACATAGATTGTATGCCAAAGTTATGCCCTCGGGAAGTTGATACACCAAACTACTCAAAATGAGGTCAACAAACATGTTGGATTTTCATCTTCCGTTGTTAGGGTTTTGGATTTTATTTATGTTAAAAATGAATTTGGAGGCTCATTGTAAAATTTTTCTTCTTGCAAATGAGCGTAACCGTTACATCTCTTCTTAGAGATAAACCACCACCATTCTAGTGAGTCTTTCACTCTGTATTTCTACAGTTTTGTACATTTCACTCATTAATAGAAATTGTGTATTACTATATCTCTGTGCTTATGGTTATATCTATGATATATTTATTTTATATTATTGGATATCTTATATATCTCTGTACATTTATTTATTATATCTTCGCTATCATTTCATGCCAAAAATAATCTGGATCAGTGGTATCACAACATGTTTCTCTTGATAATTTTTCAATGCATGTCCCCGATAAGGTCCGAGTATAGCAAGTTGGGTCTGAATATTTTCTCTCTTGAGGAAATTGTGTATTACTGTATCTGAAATTGGGTCTGAAATTGTGTATTACTGTATCTCTGTGCTTATGGTTATATCTATGATATATTTATTTTATATTATTGGATATCTTATATATCTCTGTACATTTCTTTATTATATCTTCGCTGTAATTTCATGCCAAAAATAATCTGGATCAGTGGTATCACAACATGTTTCTCTTGATCATTTTTCAATGCATGTCCCCAACAAGGTCCGAGTATAGCAAGTTGGGTTTGAAACTCTCCATGGTGGAAGAAAAGAAAAATGACAGAACATAATATTCTATTAATATGTTGCTTGAGCAAGGTCTCATGCGATAGAGGGATGAATGTTGGAGAATTTTTCCCACATCCTTCAATGCCTGTCAATAATATCATACACATATTCATCAAGTGACCACTTTGGAGGAACCTCCCCTTTCAAGGTACAAGTTAATTTTGATATTCTCATATTTGAAGGTCAGATAGATGCACATTCCCTAGAAAAATGGTTAAATTTACTAGAAGGTTATTTATTTGTTCACAATTTTTTCGATAGAGAAAATATCACCTTCGCACTCCTTAAGGATATACCCCATGTCAAACATTGGTGGGAAACTTAGCGGGAGAAATGTTTCATAGAGGAGTCTGGAGTATATGGGGTCGAGCCCACTTGAGATTTTTTTGTGGATGCGGTCAAGGAACAATATTACCCCGTTGGTAACTATGACGACCAGTACATGAGATCGACCACACTATGAGAAGAGAGGGGAAAAACAGGGTTGAAGTTCACCAATAATTTCCATAAATTGCGCACCAAGATGGGTATCAAAGACTTTGAGTGACATCTTGTTCTGAAATATCGTGAAGCTCTGCATAGGTACATCCAAACTAAAATGGATTTTCTGGACATCTCATCCCTGGACACTGTTTATCTATATTCTTTCCAAATCAAGCATAAATTTAGGCACAAGAACAAACGAGAGTTCGGGTCTGTAAATCTGCAACAACCAAAGTATGATAAAGATAGCCCTAACAACCAGCCTCAAGAAAACCAGTCCAAGCCATAGAAAAATAAGGTTAATGGAAAGACGAATAATGACATTGGAAAGTGGTGCATTTTCCACAAAATCCCCTGGTACAACACTGATAAATGTCGCTCAAAACAATAATTGGTGACCGATATCAAAGAAAAGGAGTCAAACCTTGATTCAGAATGTGATTCAAAAAATAATTGGAGAAGATAGATCATTGACAAAGACCCCACTGCTATTATCGTGACCAAAACAATTCAAACAGAAGAACCAACAGATTCTGAAGAGGGGGAGCTCCTTTTTTATTCATAGATGTGGGTGAAGGGGACCCCTCTACATTTTATTGTTGATAGCGGAAGCCAGAAGAACTTCATCTCAACATAGGTCATCAAACAGTTGGGATTGTTGACAACACCACACCCGCAACCATACAACATTGGGTGGCTTCATCGGGGACAAGATATATGTGTTAGCTAGTAGTGACACTTGTCATACATCATCAAGCCCTTCAAGGATGAGGTATTATGTGATATTTCCCTATTGGATGTTTGTGATGTTCTTTTGCGCTAACCATATATGTGGAAACATCATGTTATTTATGAGTCTCAACCTCGTAGTTTCATTGTTACTCTAGGAGGTCATCTTTATAGGACACTAGAGGTAGTTCCAACTATTGTCCCACCTAAAGAGTGTCGCAAGGTAATATCTCATACTACAACATTCAACCTCTTCACAATCTATTCAAAAGGTGAACAAAAGTACATTGCAACCACTACAACCTCAATCCAAGCACCTTTTATCTAGTAGAAGCAGGTCGACAAGATTGAAGAAAAGCGTAATGATTCCTTCTGCACAAATTCATCTCATATTAAAAAGGTCCAACATCAAGTTCTGAACAACCTTCCACAAGAAAATCAATGCAACTGTTCCAGCAAGGAAAACAACTCACCAAGGTTCAGATTCAACAAACGCTTCCCCCTCTCCCCCGAGAACTTAACGAAATGGAGACCATTGCTTCCTAAGGAGGGATGATTGATCAAGGTGTATATCGGTGGACAACCACCTATTCCAACTGGCTCAAAACAATTTTTTGACAATTTACTATTTTTAACAGTTTTTTCGGGTCATAAACTTCCAGGGCCATTTTGAGGGTCTAAATGAAGTTTTTTCGTGATCAGACACCTCAATGATTATCAAATGCATGATTGATCCTGTGAAATGAAGATCCTCGTCAATACCTTTCCAACGAGTTGTTGTGCTCCCCAAACGAAGATCGTATTCCAAAGTTACACCTTCTAGAAGTTGATACACCAAACTACCCAAAACGGGGTCCACAAACCTGTTGTATTTTCATCTTTCGAGGTTAGGGTTTTGGATTTTCTTTATGTTAAAATAGCCTTTGGAGTCTCATTGCAACAATTATCTTCTTGCGAATGAGCATAGCTGTCACACCTCTTCTCAGAGATAAGCTGCCACCATTCTATCGAGTCTTTCACTCTGTATTTCTACAGTTTTGTACATTTCGCTCATTAATAGAAATTGTGTATTATTATTTGTGTTATATTATTGAATATATGATATGTATTACTATCTCTGTACATTTCTTTATTATACTCTCTATAGTGAATTTTATGTAATAACTAAAGTGACTTTTGTAAGATTGAGAGACTTAAGTGATTTAAGTCATCTCAACTAAAAAAAGATTAGAGTTTTAGTTATTAGAGAATTATAAAAGCAAGTCTAAAAAAAGTGAATATTTCCACTAATTATTGTTGAATAACCTAAGTGAATGTGTTTTGCTGGAAATTAAAAGGAATGTGCTAAATTAACAGATTTCAACAGATAGGAGTAAGGTTGTTAAATTTTTGACTTCTTCCTAAATTTGTATTTGTATTGAAATAACATTCTAGAATTTTTACACAATGTAGAAACTCTCTCCGCTGAAATTTGATGCAGAAATTTGCTTTAGGCTTTGCCAAAAAACATAATATAAAGGTATGCCTGGAAAATGACGTAGATCTACTTTTATGTGGCCAATCATTGAATTCAATCGATGGTGGGCAGGTTCTTGAGCGTCCTTTGCATAGTTTGAATTTTGAACTTTTTACTTTTGGTTGTTTTTCGATAATTTTTTCTGTTTGATTTTGTTCAAAATGATGAATAGTTGGATCTTCAGATTTGAGTGGCTCTCAATGTTCCAAGAGTTTTTCAACACACTGAATCTATTTATACATTCAAAAATGCAATTTAAACAATAGAAAATGACAATTTTATCCAAATTTACATCGCCAGATTACAGCTAAAAAACTTCAAAACGCAAAAAATAGAACTTTTAACCATCAC
The DNA here is from genome assembly GCA_009831015.1 of Picea engelmannii. Taxonomy (NCBI): domain Eukaryota; kingdom Viridiplantae; phylum Streptophyta; class Pinopsida; order Pinales; family Pinaceae; genus Picea; species Picea engelmannii. The sequence goes on from ML796604.1 coordinate 221,463, forward strand.
CCTTCCTTCCCTTGAGATATATATTTGTCCAATGGCCATGCAAAGAGTGGTTTTTCCCACTAACAAACAAACAAGAACAATGAAATGTTTTCTGGAAGGATGTACTGATAGCGCCGTACCTACAGTATTGTTGCAATATGGAGCGGTTCTTCTCTCCAGAGGATAGTAGGCCACTAGCGCAAGCAAGGGAGCCTCATGATGTGAAGCACACCACAATGACTTGGGCAATTCAGAGTTAGACCAGTTCATGTTTGCGCTGGAAAGGGCCCGCCCCACTATACGCCCGAATGATGTCCCATCGGTTCAGAGCTATGGCACATGGCCAATGTGCCACTGCCAGACACAGTCGTTGGACGTGAATAACGGACCTAGATATGAGGCCAAACAAGGTATAGAAGTATAAGGATCTTAAAACTTAGGCCAAATAAGGTATAGAAGTATAAGGATCTTAAAACTTAGGCCAAAAGATTTAAATCTGATCTCGGAATTGTATTATTTTGGAAAATTTTCGATTAAGAAAATGAAAATGCTATTGATTTTTTTCCAAGTACCAATGAAAAACTGCATACTCTTTATGATACTCACTGTTTTAAAAATTTAAATTCAATTCATAATTTATTAAAAAAATTAAAACCTAATTTATTCAAATTATAAATAAAAATCTATACTAAATTATGAGAGGACACATTTAAACTATATTGTAAATGGTAAGTTCCATTTTTCATAAAATAAGCATAAAAATAAAAAAGTATTAACTAAATTTCAAACAAATCCAACACGGATCATATATTTGTTAGTAAACAATAATATATCATTTATAATCATATTTGTTACTCTTTTACCTTCTTTTTAATAACATATTGTTCCTTATGGATAAGGCAAGGCAGTGAAAGATTTTTTTTAACAAGTGTTGCATGGCAGCGGAGTCCCTGTCAAGTTGGGATGGGAGTAAATGTGAGGTAATAGAGAGACAGCGGAGTCTCTGCGAGGTTGGGATGGGAGTAAATGTGAGGTAGTAGAGAGACATGGGTAGAAAGTTGAAGTAGATGTGGTTTGCATGTAGAACATAGTAAAGTAAATATATACTTTTATACATATGAAATATGTACTTTTATACATATGAAATATGTACTTTTATACATACGAAATATGTACTTGTATAAAGTACATATTTAGATTTATACATACGAAATTTGTACTTGTATAAAGTATGGGGAAGAGGTTTTATAGAGCATGCACGGAGCCCTCATTGCATACTTAGGCAGTTTTTGGATCGCGGGTTCAAATTTTGGCCTTTTATGTTTCTTGGCCTACAAATAGGACCGACAGTTCCGCAATATACAAAATGACAGGCATAGTGGTGGACTATAGAAATTTATCAAAAATTAATAATGTCAGTTATACAATAGAATAATAATAAGGTCTGCTATATAGGTTTGTGGAGAAAAACACTAAAAAATTAGCATTGCCGAAGTATTTTGTTTTAAAACTAAGGCTTTTCTTGCACCAAAAAGATATAGCATTGCCGAATTGGTTTTGTTGAGCATGCACAGAGCCCTCATTGCATAATTAGGTAGTTTTTGGATCATGGGTTCTTGGGGTGGTGGGTTCAAATTTTGGTCTTTTATGTTCCGTGGCCTACAAATAGGACCGACAGTTCCGCGATATACAAAATGACAGGCAGAGTGGTGGACTATACAAATTTATCAGAAATTAATAATGTCAGTTATACAATAGAATAGTAATAAGGTTTGTTATATAGGTTCGTGGAGAAAAACACTAAAAAATTGGCATTGTCAAAGTATTTTGCTTTGAAACTAAGGCTTTTCTTGCACAAAAAAGATATAGCATTGCCGAATTGGTTTTCTTTACAGATGTTTTACAGAGCATGGATAGAGCAGTCATTCCATACTTAGTCAGTTTTTGGTTCGCGGGTTCTGGGCCTATCGGTTTCAAAAATGGGCCTCTGTTGTTCCGTGCCCTATAGAAATTGACAAGTGGGCTTGCGAACTATACAAACTTATTATAAAATAAATAATCTGTGTTACATATCTCTAGAAATTACATGAGCATTTAAAACATCAACGTCGTTGAAGACCAAACAATTAACATACAATAGGAATTTTGCACCCAACAATTCCGTCATATACATGAGACAGTAATTTATAGAATATTATAACATTGTACAAATATTTATACTAATTTGTATAATGCTATAAAACTTCATACATTTTTGTACTCAACAATTACGCAGTTGCAGGTTGGCGGAGTTCTAGGTTCACACTTTTCATGTCCAGTGTGTTACGTGATATACATTTTGCACGAAAGACTTCGGTCATATACATTTTGCAGCGAACAATTCTGTGATATACATGACAGAGAGAAATCTATAGAATATTATAACGTTGTATGGAGATTTAAATTAATTTATATAATGCTATAACATGTCTTAGTTAATGAATAGTATAAGCTATGTTTTAAATTTTATTCAATAATTTTTTTTTATAAGTAAGATTGTATAAAATTCTGTGAAAATGAAGGAGTACAGAGAATTTCTATGGTTTCAAGCTATAAATACTGAGCTTCCCTGAGGGAAAACTAGCTCAGCCAGACAAACCGCTTCATAACTTAAGTGTAGATTGTCACTTATACAAAAAGAGTTCAAAATTCCAACCCGTAAGGGTGGGTGCTAGAACTGTAGAAAGTGTAGATAGCCTAATTAAAATAACCATGGACAAAATGCATGAAAGGTCGACATGCACATGAAAAAACAACAAACAAAAACAAATCACCGGTATGGTCTGTAGTGCGATGACGCGACCATGCAGAAGGCATGAAATGTCGTGCCCCCGGGAGGAGGCGGCTCCTCCTAGAGTGGTGTGTGGTCCAGTTGCATAGCGTTATCCGTCTCTGATGGCAAGTGCTCTTCCTTTTAGACATGCTCTGGGCATGATGGAAGCCTCTGGTCCTCGCAGTCTGCATCTGCGTGGCCCAAATTTTCCAGTGGCAAGACTAGTGCCGAGGTTGTTGTTGCTTGGGCTGTTGCTGATTGGGCTGCCTCTGGTGTGGGGAGATGAGCACCTTGTAACATGGAGAACAACTGCAGGAGTTGAGAGGCTTTGTCGTCCAGGCTTTGTAGGCATAACCGAACGTCGTCCATGTCCCAACGCAGGTCAAATATCAAGATCTGCACCAGTGCAAGGCCTATTTTCCACTTGCATTATGGGTTAGCGTTGGAACCCGCTCGAGATTGGTGTTGTCGTCGTGAATTTTGACTGGCTTCCAGATCATTCATCTAAAATTGGGTGTCGTGAAGCTGGTCCTAAAGAGACTGGGTGGCCAGAGAGTTGGGAGGGGCCAAAAGGCCTGGGTGTGAAGCATATGTGGAATTGGTTAAAGGTCCTGGGTTGTTGTTTAGTGAGGCTCCTAAGCAGTCCAGCTCCTCCATTCTATTGGAAAGGGATGCAGGAAGGGGCGTGAGAGATGCGGGAATTTGAGTCGACTACGACAGGGAGGAGGACGAGGTGGCCGAAGAGGAGGATAACAGGGAGGGAGCATGCGGGGGACATAGGACCAGGCGAGGCCGGTTTGGCTGGCAGGTTGGTCGGCCTTTGGACTTTCTTCGTAGCTGGAGCATATTTGGGACAGTGGGAGAGCAAAAATGCGATAGGAACAGAGCAGGGAAGGACAAATGAAAAGCAGGGAAAGGCTAGGCAGGAAGCAGAGCTTTGAGAAACAAAAAGAAGGAAATAATGAGCCATCTCGACCCATTGGAGCAATTGAAATAGGGAAAGAAGTTGGTGAGGTTCCATAAATGCCTGCACACGTAAAGTAAAGGCACGACGAGGGTGTTGGTTCGTCGAAAGGATGCAAAGACAGAGCAAGGTGCAGTGAGAGTAATGGTGCCATGCCTCGAGCGAGATGAACTTGAACTGATTAGGCAGTTGGTTGTGAGTGGCACGCGGTCGTCACACCGATGATGCCACAGAGTATTGCTCTTGGTTTCTCTGCTCGATGCATGTGTTGTACTAGCAACCCATCTGCAGGAAAGGGAATAAATGTGAAGGAGTACAGACACGTGGGAAGGACTATTGTTTAGATATTCTTTGCATATGGCCATGGAAAAAATACATAGAAATAGTAATAACGGGCTGGTGTGCTAAAATTTGGGCTTTGTTGTTCCGTGGTCTACAAATTGCAACCAGAGTTCCGCGACATACAATTTGATAGTTGGAGTTGTGGACTATTTTTTATTTAAGGGCATCTGTATGTTACAAAGAAGAGCTGGTAGATACCAAATATGTAATTTGATTAAGTAGATATATAGACCATTGTGGTTGTTAGGTTGGCAGGCTGAAAATTGTGCTGCCATATATTCGTGGAAAAAAGCATAAAAAGACTACCAACATTGAATTAGTTTTCTTTAAAACAAAGGCACGAGAGCTTCATTCCAGGTTGTCGGGGTGGTGGGATGAAAATTGGGCTACTATTTTTCTGTGGCCTACAAATAGCACTGAGAGTTGCGTGAAATAAAAATTGAGAAGCGATTTTGCAGACTATTTGAATTTTTGGATCGCGGGTTCTCGGGCTGAAAATCGGTTTTATGTTGTTCTGTGGCCTACCAATAGCACTGAGAGTTCCGCGATATAAAAATTGACAAGTGGTCTTGCGGACTATTTGAAATTTTGGATCGCGAGTTCTTGGGCTAGGGGGCTGAAAATTGGCCTTCTGTTGTTCCGTGGCCTACAAAAATCAAATATGTAATTTGATGAAGTAGATATATAGAGCATGCACGAAAGCTTCATTGCGGGTTGTCGGGATTGCAGGCTGAAAATTGCTCTTCTGTTGTTCTGTGGCCTACAAATACCACCAAGAGTTATGCGATATACAAATTGACATCCTGCTTTGAGGACTAGAATTTTTGAATGGTGGGTTCTTGATCTGGCGGGTTGAAAATTGGGCTTCTATTGTTCCATGGCCTACAAATAGTTCATAGAGTTGTGCGATATAAAAATTGACAAACATACTTGTGAACTATTTGAAATTGAAAGTGCTCCTGTCAAACAATTTTAGCATTCTAGAATTAGTTTTCCTTTTTTACATATGCTGCTAGAGTAAAATAAATTAAATAGTATTGACGTCTATTACATAGGTTGGTGGAGAAAAGTATGAAACAAATATGATTCCCGAATTTTATTTTATTTTAAAAAGCGGCTTCTGGACTTAGGCATTTTTTGGTTTGCAGGTTCTTGTTAGAAAAACAGGACCGTGGAGCAATAAAATAAAACAAATGCAGAAACAAAACACAGAAGACACACAATACAAGAGAGACACATATTTACGTGGTTCACCCAGTGTGGGCTACGTCCACCAGAGAAATTTCCAGGTCCTTCCTTTATTATTATCTAGCAAATGAAGGGATACAACCTACAACAAAACCCGCTATAACTTCCTCTTCTTTCTCTCACAGTCTCCTCTCTCAGAATACAATATTCACCATCAATCATAGCCACAATACATTTCCCTCATAAAAGAGGGTTTCCTTCTAGGGCAAAAAAAAACCCTAACATAATCTCTACCGTTAGATCTGCGACCTTATAATGAACGGTCCAGATTTACAATGAAATTACAATATACTTTTATAAAACAATTTTTGCTTCGGGGGCTTTGCCCTCGAACCCCCATCGGGGGACACTGCCCCCGAACCCCCATTGGGGGCCCGCTTGCCCCCAGACCCCCCAACCGGGGGGATAGGCCCCTCGGACCCCGCAGAGGGGGTACCTCCCCTCTGCACTCCCCCGCGTGGAAGAGTGTACATACTTCTGGGGTGTAAATACTTCATGGGGTATAAACACGACTGAAAGTAAAAGACCTATAAATCAGGAAGATAATCAGGCTCCACAACCAACATTTCTCGGGTTGGGGACCTGAAAAACGTTCTTCTGTTCTTCCATGCCTACAAATAGCACCAGCAGTTCCGCGATATACAAATTGAGAATCACACTTGGGGAGTATTTGAATTTTAAGGAGCTCGTGTCCGAAAAATTCAGTATTCACGTATTAGTTTTCTTTACACAGGTTTTACATACGTTGGTGGAAAAGAGGGCAAGAAGTATATTACCAGTGTCTGTTACTTAAGGTGGTGGGCAGAAGAACGAAATAAATAGCATTCCTGAATTAGCTTTCTTTAAAATAGGGGCTCCTTGACACAAGAAATTGAAATTCATGAAATTATAGGTTCCTGCAGACCATAAACTATACATAGCAAATACGTAATTTTGTAAAGTAGACATTTACTTTTATATATACGAAATATGTACTTTCATAAAGTATGGGGATGAGATTTTATAGAAAAATGATGGAGCCCCCATTCCATGTCCTACAAAGAGCAGGCAGAGATAGGCACTGTACAAATTGAGAAGCAGGCTTGTGGACTATTTTAATTTTAAGGGCCATTGTGACAAACATTGTGTAGGACATGTTGCAAAGATGCAAGAAATGATAGTCTCTTTACGTCTGAGTAGAAATAAAGTAGTGAACACAATTTTATGACATTTATATAAAAAAAT
>ML796604.1:232258-253501 GCA_009831015.1 Picea engelmannii
AAAAAAAAAAAAAAAAACATACATGCAAACAAGTTTGACAAATTCAGAGAAAGTAAAGGAAAACATACCTGCAAACAAGTTTGACAAATTCATAGAAAGTAAAGGAAAAACTGTTTACTATGGAACAAAGGCAGAAAAAGAATGCACCATTGAATTGATTCATTTACATCTCTGGGTAGTAGTTCTTTGCGCCTTTTAGTTTCCCTTTCTATTTCTATCAACAAAAGTACAAAACAAAAGGGATATGAACATAAACTTAGATGTAAAGGCAACTACTATGTACATATATACAAAAAAATAAAATGAATAAGATGAATAGAGTCACAAATAGTTTTTTTAAGGATGTACCTTATTTTTTCTTTTTTTGCACAATGCATATTTTATAATTAGAGTAGAAGATCGTTTGTATACTCACCAGAAGGCTATATATAGAAATCAGGGATACATATATGCTTTGAAACATAGAAATATGAGTGTGCAATAAGTTTGATGTCTATGTCATAATTCAAGTGCAATACCAATTGTATCGTGATCAAACCAATATGTGTCTAAGACAAACATATTGTATTGAGAAATGGGCACATTGGACCAGACATGGTCAATAAGTGTGTTTTGCAAATGGGTTGTGTTGTTCAGAAGAAACCACAGACTGTATTTGCACATGTAGTTTTGCAATTCTTTTGTTCTCCTAGTATTTTGTAACATGTCAATATTGAAGTCTCCTACAAGTACAATGGATCCATTCACATGGAAATGGTCCAATGCATTGGAAATAACATTTACTATGTTGGATAATGCTGCATGGGGAGCAACGTACAGATTTAGTATTGCAACTTCTGTTCCATGGGAATTTTTTTTGGCAAGCACCAATTTAACATTCTTTTCTTCGATATGTATGTGGTCCAAAATTGGTACATGTTTTTTCACCAGTATCATCACCCCATGTGTAATGTAACTTGATATGCAGTTGTGATTTGGGAATTATTTTTTCTGCATGCATAATGCCATGTGTGTTTCCTGCAAGCACAGAATATCAGATTGCATTAAATCATATTCATTCAGTATATCTTCCATGTGTGCATTTAAGTTGCGTGTGTTAAGCGACAGTATTGATACAAATGAATTTGTTTGTATGGATTGGTAATCATAATGCAGTTGCCATTTTGTGGTGGTCCTCAGTCGTTCCATCTCAGTATCAAATTTTTGTTTCACTTTGAAGTTATCTATTTTAAGAGGACTTACTAAATACAAGGAGTCTATGCTTCTGACATAAGACAGTGTTGTGTATACAAGTCCATGTATCCGAATTCCAACAGGCTGAAATGCAACATTATCAAGTGTTAGGCCTTATGATCTGTGGACTGTACGTGCACATGCAAGTTTAATCCGAAATTGTTTGCGAATCTCCAGTCAACTTGTCTTTGCTGATGTCGATACTAGCTTTGATATTCGCAAAATAGGAGTCCAATTGCTTGCATTGTTTGAATTATATAGATAAGACAAATTGCTTGCTTGTCACTTGCCTATATGTGGTTCATGGAACCTAATCCAAAGGACACCTATTTTTTCTGTTTTCATATAGTCGTTCAGTATTCCATCTGCACCATTCACCAATCTATCCTGCGAATCATAGTTACAGGCATATATTTCAACTATCATTTCTAATTTCAGTGCAAGGTGCAAAGGTAAAGTGACTAAATGTTCATGACGTGGGACATTTCCATGGTTGTCTTCTTCCAAGTCGATCGAATTGATGATGATATTATCGCCAGGCATGAGCGACAGCATGTGGCTATTATTCTTTGCAACATCCTTATTTCTGTAGAACAGGTAAGGGAAAGTTGGATTTGTTGGTGCACGCCGCAAGAACCTCAAATTGATATAGGTCAAGTCATCATATGTTTGGTTGTTTGTGCACATTCTATTCAGAATTGCAATGAATGTTTCATCTGTCTGGCACATTGTAGTATGCAACTCAAAGCATTTAATATTGTCTCTCCAGAAGTCATGGGTCACCGTTTCCATGTTAATGATAGGTTGTTCAAATATCAAAGAATCTTGGATGGGCTGTGCCTGGTAAAGATCGCCACAAAAGATCATGTCAATGTTTCCAAAGTATTTGGTATGCACATGTTTTATACTTCTTAGCTGGCTATTAATGGAATACAAGAAGCGACTGCCAATCAAATATGATTCATCTATAAAGACAAGTTGGATTTCCTTCGTAAAGCTTAGATAATGTATCCAACATTTCCTTTCTAAGTGGAAGAAACTGTGACTTGTTAAAAGGAATTAAAAATGCAGAGTGGACTGTTGTTCCACAAGCATTGTATGCACCTTTTCCTGTGTATGCAACTATTAGGTCCTTTGGTTTCATAGGATCAGAGCAATTATTTGAATCATAGATTCGTATAATCATTTGGAACAATGCTTTAGCTGTGAATGTCTTGCTTGTTCTTTCTGCACCTGTAAGGAACACGTGCACAGGACTATTCATGTTCAACCATTTTTTAAGGGCAATGTCCTTTACAATTGTTTGTTGTTCGCAATTCAATAGACGTCATATTCTGTGGTATTCATTATTTTCAATCAGGAAAGGATGTTTTGTAACATGAAAACCAAGGTTGATATGTTTTTCACTTTCAGCCACTGGAGGACGAGGAAAATCTGCTTATAAGTCATAGGACTCAGAAGGAGTTCTGGTTGTTTTTGGGTTTATGAATGTCTCATCATGATCGCCAGGTCTTTCTAGGTCATTAAGTACAACTTCTAGATTGCCCCATGTTGGATTAACATTGTAGGTAAATCTAGCTTCATTGATATGCAGTATAGTCTCAAAGGCAACATACGCAGCCTCCCATGTAGAGAATTTATGTATTAATGTCTCTTCGTTTTCATGGAACGGAACGTAGAAAAACAATTTTTCTCTACAATAGTTTTTATAGTCACAATATTTATTGTATTTGACAAACTGTATAACAGAGGGTTTTTTTTCTTTTTGATATGGGTGTCCCATTTTTTTTTTAATGTGATACGAATTACGCTAAGCAAATATGCCTAATATGATATGGACGTTGGATGTAATAATCAATAATAGAACAACATATGATGTCCTCTAAATTGTCAGGTTCTTGTTGCAACAAAACCAGTGGTTTAAGCATAAATGTGTGTTTTTCAAGTGGAGATGTGCTTATGAAGACACATTTTCTTGAACTACAAGTGAGGGGAAAAGAAAGGGCAATGTGAAATGCTTGTTGAGAAGATATTTGTTGAAGATTAAGCAATGTATTTCCAAGGGTGCACATCATTTGTATGGAATCAATATAACTTCTTTCATGTTCTTTGCATATTTTTCTGAATGCAGATGTCATAGATTTGTCAATCTTCATCATATACAAGGTGCAGTAGGATGCTGCAGCATATGCATTTAGTATGTACTATGCATCTGTATTTGATTTCCACATAACTGGCATGTCCTTGGAGAAATTTTTGTTCTAGATATGTGATAGTTTTCGTTTAAGGAAAAGTGTTGGTTGCCTAAGTGTTATTTGTATGGCTTGGATGTACTCATCTTCTCATAGATTTACCTATGTCAAGAGGGCATCAAATCTCATCATTTCATCAAATCCTCCTTGTTCTAGAAATGCGAACAAGGATTTAGATTTCTCAACAACAACACTGTCCTCTAAACTAACTGGCTCTATGATTCTTGTAGCTCTCATTGGCGTAACGGGGAAATTGTATCTGCAATGCGAGCTTTTTCGTTTTCTACAACTTCTTGTATGGTAATGTCTATAAAATTTCGCAAGGTCTGGTTCCAAATGATCTGTATTGCATGTTATGTATTTATCCACAAATTGTTTGATCTCTGAATTCTTATCATCTCCATAGATTGGTGCACCCTCTATCCACAACAGTTCGTGGTCATGCTCATTTCCCCTATTCTGGAATTCAGTCACAAAAAAATAGTCCGATATTTTTCCGAAAAATGTTTCATCATGGCATATCAATTGTCTCAAAGCATTTATTCTATGTCTATAGTATCGAGTACATGTCACTAGGTCTTTTCTTATGAGGTAGTCAATGTCGTTATTTTCCAGTGTATCGGTTTTTTTTTACGTTTCCTGTTACTATGTAGGTCAGAAACGGTAGCCACCAGTGGATCCCAGCAATGCTCTGCACTTGTAAATGTGATGAAAAATGTTGGCAACCCCAATTGCCGAATCATTGCAAATTTATTTTTTTTGTTTTGTTGCAAATAGTTATGAGAGGTGCAGATGATCTTGAAATCTATGTATTCAATATCATATTTCAAAATTTTTTCTAGGTTTACTTTGTACTTCACATCCTTGGCCAACAACTTTCTTCCTTGTAACTGGCCTTTTCTTATTCGGACCCACATGCAAGACAAAACTTGCTCTATTATTATGCGCATTGTTTTGAAAAACAAATTTGTTATGTGACAGGAGAAGTGACCGCTTGAATGTAATATCTCCCATCGTACTATTTTATTATAACTAAATCATTCTATAATATCAGTGCCACATGGATCTCCGTAGAACAGTGTTGGAAAGTTCATTTCCTCAGCAAATTTGTTCTTGAATATTCCAAGTGGGCGTTGCCCCTTGCTAGGTGCAATTTCAACAATTTTGTCTTGCAAGTCATGAATGCACTGTGAATCAGTGAATCCATGGACCAATGTTTCAGTAGGTGTTTCAGTCTCTGATTCATCACTTGTATCAGAATCACCAGAATTTTTGAGAGTCTCTACAAAGTTGCCATGTTCTTCTACAAGAACATTGTTCCAGTTGGCATTTATACAAATGTTCTCTGCTTTGTACAAGGCCCTGGAACATAATTCCTTTAATGCTTTCATAACAACATGCACACACACTTTTCTTGTCTGATACACATTTTTGTATTGCAAGCATCTTTTCAGAGCCACAACGATTGTAATTTTATTGTTAATGAATTGTGGCAATGCTTTTTGCACAACATCTAGCTGAACAAGCACATTAATAATTGATCCTGTCAAGCCCATCTGGGGTCGCTTATAGCCCCAAGGTCTGATTTGAGAAAATTCAATTCACAGAGAGACAAGTCTCTCCTCAAGTTCCGTAAGTGCACTTACATCTGCTAGTGGTGTATTACATCTTATTCAGCTAGGGGTATCAAACTGTGGCAGTTTTCCATTTTCAAGCGATCGTTTGCATGGAAGACAAACTTTTTCACTGGAAAATGGTTTATCGTGGGCTGTCAGGCGGAGGTATTCTGCTTCCAAATCAGGCATGAAAGACTTATTGTTTTTTGAAAAATTCAATTGTTCACAAATTGCACATGCAATGGAAGGAGTGTCTTTCATTTGTTTCATGTAGGTCTATCTTGCATTTTTTTTTCACAGGGAAGTATGGGTAGAAACTGTTTCCTATTTTTCATATACACCACGAACTGCCACAGTTGCATGACCATTCTGGGATATGCAAGCGCACATATTTATGTTCTATTCCGCACGAACAAATTTCTTTACATTTTCATATGTGAGTTTCTCTCTAAAAGGAAGTGTAGCAATGTATTTTTTTCTCTCACGCGTGACCTTTTTCAAGTTGTGGTAACTTACTCTACGTTTCTTGCCCAAGGGCAGGATGACCTGGTGGAAATTGGGATGAATTTCACTCTCACCCAGTTTCTCAGAAACTATTTTACGTTTTTTTTCAAGGCCTCTATTTTCTTATCAGAAGTCGGACGAATTTGACGAATAATTTTTTTCAAATTATGATAACTTACTCTACATTTTTTGTTTAAGCCCTCTATGGCCTCATCGCAACTTAAATGAATTCTACGCATGTTTTTTTTGTTCAAGCCCTGCCTGCCCATATCACAACCAGGAGGACTCTCGTTTTGACTAAAAAACATTCCACGCATATGCAGATTCGATGTCGTTTGGGTGGCATGCATACTCAACCCTGAACTATCGATATCTCCAAGCAAAGTTTCATAATGGATATGTGATGTATCTGTTTTCAACGACAGGATGTGAATTATTCGATCATAATTTGAATCGATAACCCAGATATGGACAGTGCCAGCTGGCGAGGCCGACCAGACCTGGATATTGACCCTGAATACCATATAAATCCATTGCAAACAGAATCTGCAACCCTCCATATTCCCTTCTTCATATGGAAGTGCCATGTTCACAAGGTATTCTTGCCAACTTCCAACTGTCGGCATATTTTCCACGAGATATGGGCAAAGGTGTTGATGCAAGCACCTAAAAGCCTATTCATTGTCACCTATAATCCCATTGCAGAAGGACTGTATAGTGTAAATACGTAGCGACTGAACATCTAAGTCAGCTGCTACCAAACAGAAAATTGCATTAAACAAACTATCTTCACAGCTAGACACAACATTTGTTGTCAGCTGTAAACCTTAGCAATCTATGCCATCCAAAATTTGTTTCCATTGTGATTGAAGGTCTTTGCAAATAACTGACAAGTAGATACGAGGACCTTCTATATCACATATGGAAATTTTTCTATACAGTAGTGGTTCATAATGGCCACTGAGGGCTGGAACAAAATGCACTATGGATTGTTAGATGCAATTTTGTTGAATAGTAGATATCTTGTTTTTCTTGTCAATGACCATATGCCAACTGATATATTCAGCCAATTATATAGCTACTGAATACAAAATGTATCTCCCCAAAGTACCCTCTGATGTGCAGGCTGAACTGGAGATGCAGACAACTACATATTTGAAAAATATGTAGCCACATCATGTATTCCATGCAACTGCCGAAGAAAATCAGATTCTAGTTCGTATTCATAGGACTGCAAAGCCTTAGCATCACCATTTTTAAAATAGGCCAAGAAATAATCTATCAATCCATTGCGCAACTCGGTTGACAAATACTGGAAATGCAATAGAACCTGGAATGTATCGAAAAGGCAATCCCCAATAGTATACGAGAATGCATCCAATCTAAAAAGGCCATTCCTATGTAAAACCACGTCAATGCTGTCATGTACAATGGACTGTGTATCTTTTTCATACAAATCAACATCTATTACCTCTTTCATCTTTTCAACTGTCATTTTGAAGTTGTTTGCTAGCTACTTTCAGTTTCTATCAAAACAAAGAAAAGCACAAGCAAAAAATAAAAAATAGAAAAATAAAAAAGAAATGCAAAACAACGCACCAATCCCTGTATGTATCTTTAAACCTTCTTCTTCTCAACTTGAATCCCCCTAGTTTCCATAGCAGATGAGAAGAAAACATACCGACACTGGAAACCGAACCAGAATGTATTCATAGGACTACAAAGCCTTAACATCGCCATTTTTAAAATAGGCCAAGAAATAATCTATCAATCTGTTGCGCAGCTCGGTCGACAAACACCAGAAATGCAATAGAACCTAGAATGTATTGAAAAGGCAATCCCCAACAGTGTATGAGAATGCATCTAATCTAAAAAGGCCATTCCTATGTAAAACCTTGTCAATGTTGTCATGTACAATGGACTGTGTATCTTTTTTATATAACTCAACATCTATTACCTCTTTCATCTTTTCAACTGTTATTTTGAAGTTGTTTGCTAGCTACTTTCAATTTCTATCAAAATAGAGAAAAGCAGAGGCAAAAAATAAAAACTAGCAAAATAAAAAAGAAAAGAAAAATAGCGCACCAATCCTCGTATGTATCTTTAAACCTTTTTTTTTCTCAAATTGAATCCCCCTAGTTCCCATAGCAGATGAGAAGAAAATAGACCGACACTTAAAACTGAACCAAACAGAAGAAAGACCACAAAAAAATAAAACCATAAGTTAACTCAGCAAAAAGAAAACAGGCAAATGCAGTTTTCCGGCCCACAGAGTAGAAGCATACACTACGTCTACACCCCGCCCGATGGTTCCATCTTTTGATAGCTCCCAACCACTTTTCGTAAAGGCCTCCGCATTGCAATTTTCGAAAAAACTATGGACACGACATCTGTGATATGAAGACGCATTGTTTCCAGTAACAAAAACTAAGAGCATAGACAAAAATGGTCTGGAACAAAATATTGAAAATCACCAAGAACAGGGAAACTTACCCGTCAACAAAAGATGAGAAGACCTTAGCGCCCCAAAAAATGCAAACTGCAACAACAGGTCAACAGCTTGCAAAGTTGAAGAACAACAAACCATCGAACAACCACGAAGAGCTCGAACTGCAAGTGCAGGACCTCAACATTGCAAAGTTGAATCAAACAAGAACGAGAATCATTGAACAAAACAACGAACAAGGATGGAGCAAAAGAGCGGGGATGTCGGCCATGAACAAAACTGTATTGCAAGGCATCTGTACAATAAACATTTAACACTAACAGAGCTCTTAGGTAAACAATTAAGACAGTAAGGATCATCGAAGGGCGTAGACCTGTGCAAACATTTAAGAAAAGATGCAACATGGCAGGACTGTTCTCTCGAAGCACGCAACAATAAAGCATAAATCAGACATAGCAATATCATGCAGAATGCATTCAACCCAGCAGAAAATGTTAAGGGGAAACATTCAAACTAATTCTAGCATTAATCCATGTTCCACGAATGCATAACAAAATTTATGATTCAAAAAGACCATATACCACCAAACACTTTGGAAATGCAAACATATTTTACATTGGTAATAGCGAAGACAACAATAAGACCTCAAATCCGTTGTCCAATCAGATCTTAACAAACATGATACAATAGCAAAATATTTCTGGTCAACGCACAAACGATTTATCTATCGCTAGAGTCCCTCTATGCCTAAGGCAGGGACTAATAACATATTGTTCCATATGATAAGGCAGGGCAATTAAACATTTATTAATAAATGTTTATTAACACAGTCCTAAATGTTGCATATATTTAACATATATAATGGAGTGCGCTAACTCAAGAGACATCTTCTCTCCTGAGTTATTTTTTCTGTAGGGGTTAGGGTTAGCTTTTAAATTTCCAGGTAATTCAGAACTTTGATAGTTTTTCTAAGCATTTGGGTTGATTTAAAATGGGGCAAAACCCCTTGAATAATAGGGCAAAACCCATTTTTTAGCCTGAAAAGCTGGTCTGTTCGCTCCCCAGTTGACCTACTCCATATATAATTACACAGGAAAACCTTTACTTAATGTTGCTCTCAAACAGCCAGTAACACGCTTATAATTCTTCCAAACACCTTTCACTCTCAAATCCTTCAATCTTTCACTTTCAAATCATTGGTACAAACTCCCAATATACTTTTACCTTTCGCTCTCAAATCAGTGGTACAAATCTCACAATCTACTGTGAAAAAATATATCCATATATAACGAAAAGATTACCTTAAACTTGACAGAAGAAACACTTGTAAAAGTCTTCTTCATTTGATGAATTGTAAGAAAATTAGAAAAAGCAAACATGGAGCTGAATTTCGATTTGATGGATGGTCTTATTAGTTTCAAGCAAATTGGAAAATCAACCAAGACATAACAGGCAATTATTGTTTTCAGAAAGCAAGCAAGACATAACATACAATCTGAACCGTCAAGGAAAAGAGATAATGACGCCTTGGAGTTCCAGTTCTGCCATCAATAGACTTTCAGATATGGTGCCCAACTACAAAGATATGTTATATATATATAAACTATCCAAAGAGATGTTATATATATATATAAACTATTCAAAGAGATGTTATATATATATATATAAACTATCCAAAGAGATGTTATATATATATAAACTATCCATCTATTAATGGAAATGGAATTTAAATAGATTCATTAAAAAATCAATAGCAGCCTACTAAAATCATTCATGAGAGATTGATAATGTTGGATGTCAGCTGTTAATGAGATTAAGGATCCTCTCAAATAATAAGACGTCACAGGAATCCTGAGAGTTCCCTCTTGCTCGTATCCGAATTCCTCTACAGAACCTCCAGCAGCTCTACAAATAGGGGATGGTTGAGAACGTTGGTATCTATCACAAATCTTGTAAGATTATCTTTCCCTACATACATAGGAAGGAATAGCTATGGCAGAGAATACAATGCTTCTGACCATCTGCTATAGCCCAGAAAATCTGCTACAGATTGAGAATAGAGTGTGGATGTTGGAGGCCCGCGCAAGAAGAAGAAAAGGAGGGAGGAAAGATCTTATATTGTAAGATGCGCTGATACGATACTTCGTGTACCTTCAATGTGATATTGTATTTTAAGGCACAGAAAAAATAAAAAGTCGCACGGGAGAGAAAAAGTCCAGTCAAAATCGAACGTGGAGTTTCCGCCATTGCGCATTTGTTTTGAGTGAGCGGCCGAAAGTTTGGAATATTTGATTTTTTAATTTGATTTTCGTATTCTCACACGTATTTCTAAAGAGAGGTTTCCATCTGTTGAATGGCATAATACCAATTTATTTTTGCTTAGAAGCTAGGTTTCATGGGATACCAAATTTAGTGAGTTGCACTTACTGTTATAAATATGTTATTTTAGGTTAGCATACATTTTGAAATATATGGTTCTGTGTTTAGAAAAGCGAGCTCGAACGTTGACTACACAATGGCAACACAAGATAATGGATCAGCTGTCATTATCAACTTCAAGTTACTAGTTTATTGGTTTACACCTTTATCTCGTGATGATGATCGATTAGTTTATCCATCATCAAAAAATTAAATTAGTTAAATAATTAAGATATGCAATTCAGGAATCCACTGTCAGAATTCTCAATGTTTAGAAAAGCGACCTAGAAAGTTGATGTTAACATTCTTAAAAAAATCATCTGTGCTAATATATTGATATGTTTTAGTGCACAATGTGGCAGGGACTAGCTACTTTGCAGTGTTTAATTTTACTGATAATAAGAAAGGAATATGATACATCACATCCATTTACTAACTCAAGTTTTATGGTACATCACATTTTTTTACTAACTCAAGTTTTATGAACATTTTATTCATTACAGATTCCAGAGTTTTGTGAAACATTTTGTTCATAGAACTTTTTAGAGATTGACATTGCTAGACCATTAATTGGAGGGCACAATGTGACAGGGACTAGATGCTTTGTAGGGTTCAATTGTATTAATAATAAAAAAGGAATATAAACCATTAATTGGAGGGCACAATGTGACAGGGACTAGATGCTTTGTAGAGTTCAATTTTATTAATAATAAAAAAGGAATATAGTACACCACATCCTTTTACTAGATTCAAGTTTTATGAACATCTTGCTCATTAAAGATTCCATAGTTTTGTGAAATATTTTGTTCATAGAACTTTCTAGAGATTGGCATTGCTAAACCACTAATTTGAGGGTACAGTGTGGCAGGGAGTAGCTGCTTTGCAGCTTTCTATTGTACTGGTAATAAGAAAGGGATATCTTTCAATTGTAATGGTAATAAGAAAGAGATATGGTGGCACGGACTAGGTGCTTTGCAGATTTCAATTGTAATGGTAATAAGAAAGGGATATGGTGGCAGGACCAGGTGCTTTGCATCTTTCAATTGTACTGGTAATAAGAAAGGTAATAAGAAAGAGATATAGTAACCACATCCTTTTACTACAATCAAGTTCCATGAACATCTTGCTCATTAGAGATTCTAGAGTTTTGTGAAGCATTTTGTTTATAAAACTTTCTAGAGATTAGGATTGCTAGATAAAAAATTCTAAGACACATTGTGGCAGGGATTAAGTGCTTTGCAGCTTTTAATTGTACAATTGTACTAATAATATAAAAGAGATATAGTACATCACATCTTTTTACTAGAATCAAGTTCTATGAACATCTTGCTTGCTCATTAGAGATTCCAGAGTTTTGTGAAGCATTTTTTTCATTAAACTTTACAGATTGTCATTGTTAGACCACGAAATCGAAAACGTATTCCAAAACTTTCAGTATAAATCTCTAGTGGACATCTTGCTCATTAGATATTCCAGAGTTTCCTGAAATATTTTGTTCATAGATCTTTATGGAGATTGTCATGGTTAGACCACGAATTCCAAAGTTTGAGTATAAATCTCTAGTGGATAGTGAGTGGTATGTTGTATCCCTTCAGTGTGGATGGTCTAAAGGATGTGGTCTATACTTTAACTTACTCTCAAATTGCAAATTGTGTTGTTCCAAGAGAGCAGGTGCAAGAGGGTGTTGGTTAAATGTTTTATTTTTTGGTATTTTTGGTTGGAATTAGGAAATGTAAATTTAAACAAAATTTTTATTTTCTTTTGTTTAAATTGTATTTTTGAATGTATAAATAGATCCAGCATAGTAAAAAACTCCTGGAATATTTCTATTATACAAATTTAGTCACTCAAATCTGTAAATCTAACTATTCTTCACCAATTTTCTAGCAAAATCAAATAAAAAAATGATCTAAAAAAACAAAAAATAAAACGTTTAAACTAAGCTGACACAAGAAAGGTGAATTAAAAAGACATCAACCAAGTACAAGAGGCGGTCTTTACTTTAACGTACACTGGAGGTGAATTTATAGGACATCAACGAAGTACAAGAGGAAGAAGAAGATTTCGACTCCTACCCAGGAAATTACAAAATCCTTGTTTTGGCAAGGTGAAACAGGGTGGGGTATGCATACGTGCATCATATCGACCCCGCGAAGATACGAGATATCACGATTCCCATGTCATATAGGTTAAACTCTGCCCCGCCTGGATTAGTGTCGATTCTGCCACGCCTATTAAAAATGGAAGATTGTATAAAAACTTAAAGAGAAACAAAATGCTTCGCTCTCTCAGGATGAAGACCATAAGATGATAAGCATGCTAATCTTACCGTGGCTCCTAGCTCACTATAAAATGGGCTTCCAACCAACCGCAAACATTGAGCCTTCAGTAAAAAAAATTTGGAATAGATATTGGTAAGGTTGTGCAAATTTTGAGTATTTCTAAATTTGTAATTGTAGTGAATTAGCATTCTATAATTTTGACATACTGGACAAACTCTCTCTACAGGAAATTCGATGCAGAAATTTGCTTAAAGCTTCGGAGAAGCATAATATGAAGGTATGCCTGGAAAATGACGTAGATCTACCTTTATGTATGTGGCCAATCATTGAAGTCCATCGATGGTCGGGTAGGTTCCTGGGTACTTCTTTTCCTCGAGATATATATTCATTCAACCGCCATGCATGATGCGAGGGAGTGGTTTTGCCCACTAACAAACAATAACAATGAAGTGTTTTATGTAAAGATATATTGATAGCGCCGTACCTGCAATATTGTTATCATATGGAGCTGTTCTGGATGCATATATATTTAGGAAGAAGTTAGCTAAAAGATTTTTTATTGGAATTTGTTCATGTAAATTTGGATAAATTCGCTATTTTCTGTTGTTTAAATTGTATTTTTGAATGCATAAATCCATTCATTATGTTGAAAAACCTTAAAATATTCAGATTATACAAATTTAACCACTTAAATCTACAAACCCAACTATTCTTCACCATAAAATTTTTAGAATAACTATTTAGAAATGAAAAATATATATTTAATATTTTAAAATATATATTTTGAATTTATTTATAAATGAAAATTTTGGAATTTCTATTTCCATAATATCTAATCCAATCTAAATATAAACTTGATAACTATGATTTATACCATATTAATTAGTCTTTTTCCTTGCCAAGTTCATATCTTTTTAATAACATATTTTTCTATATGAATAGGGCATGGCAGTCTAAGATTTATTAATAAATATTCAATAACACAGTCTTAAATGTTGCATATATTTATTATGTATAATTACAGAGAGATTTATAAAAATATTTCTTTAAAACAACTAGTAACGATTTATACAAATATTTCTCTAAAACAACTAGTAACACGCTTATAATCCTTCTCATACATATGTAGAACTTTGTAACCGTCCATTTTTAATTTCATGGAGATAACATTGCCATGCCATAGCTTGTAAACAATTTAAATGTGAAATGTAAAAGTCAAGCAAATGTAATTAGTTATGAGTAATAATGGTTGCCTCAGCTTGGAGATAACATTGCCATGCTATAGCTTGTAAACAATTTAAATGTGAAATTTAAAAGTCAAGCAAGTGACTAAAGGGTAAAGCTTTAATTTAAAGAACTCATTATGATACCACTAAAGGAAAGAGAGAGGGGTTCATTGTGTAAAGAGATCCCAAGTCGCTTTGGTGAATTAATGTTGAGAACAATGTGATATTATTTCCCCTTCCTCCAAAACCTAAGGAGCCAACTATTAAATAATGCAGGGTTGTGTAGTTGGACCAATACCTTCCATGTAAATGCATGGGAGTAATGGATTGGTATGTCCATAGAAAATTGCGGACCACCCAATTGCATGAGGGAGACACTTGAGAAGCTTCTGGGAGAAGGGAAATGATGTGCGCATGAGGGGTTGCACAAAGAAGCATAGAACCATGCGGGTGCATATAGGGAAGGGAGTTTTGGTCAAGGGAAATGGATGAGTAGAGGTTGTTGAACGATAGAGAACCCACATATGTGTGGGAAGACATACTAGAGTGTTCAAAGCAGAGAAAATTGTTGAGAACCTCAGATTTCCCTAGTGGTGTCATGGCTTGCCACACGAGTGGCCAGGATGTAGAGAGAAGAAGCATTTGAGCCTATGGTTGGGTGGAAATGAATTCACCCACAATTAGTTGTTTGGTTAAATTCATGTTTGAATAGATAAGTATTCTTTGCATGTCCATTGAATATAAAACATAGTTTGTATGAGATAAATGAATGTCATTTCTGAGTTGAAAGGAATGATTCAATTTATTTAATTGGTAAATCAAAATTTATTGTAATGCGTGTACAAGTTGTAGAACTACATTGTCTATGAGTAAATTTGAGAGAGACAAAAACAATGGGTATAATATTGCTCCTTGCATGTTGTATTCCTTATTGTATATTGTCTCTTGGGATGAGCAATACATGATGAGATATTTTTGAATATGTAACTCATAGTTGTTTTTCTATACCTTAATTTCCTTGGGTATTTAACCTATGAAGATAGGATTTAAAATAAAACCAAACAGAGATCAGTGAACTCAAAAAAATAGGTAAGGAGCTCATGGGAGTATGTTCCTTATAAGTTTTAAATCACCCTTATGGTTTCTTGTCTTAGAGAAACCTCATTTCGTTGAGATCCCTTTTGAGAACCTGATGAGAAACAATAGCCATCGAAACTGAGGGGAGGATAACCCCAGTCATCCGATCATCACCTAAGAGTTAGGAACCAGAGGTGAAGCCATGATTAATCAGGTTATCGAATACTTGGAGCACTAGAAGGGTTGTGTCAAAGGCCTTACTTATATCTATATCCTAGGCTGGTGGGGCAAGGTTCCAACATCAGTTCCATTCGTTTTTCACTAAAACAAAGGAGAGTGAGGGTGATGTCATAACAACGTGTCGTGCTAGTGTGGAGACCAGAATGCCACATGAAATTGACACTTGTTATCAGTGTATTTGTATAGGTTGAGTGTCAGGCCTTGCTCGGGCATAAGCCTTTGATTTACACCCTTAGATCTTCCTCATATGAATTGAAGGCCAATGGATTTCGACTATCATTTTTCTTGGTAAGCTTAGGAGGGAGGTTGATGCTCCAAGGTATGAGATCCTCGAACCCCTAGAGTTTTCTCCTTTTCTTTCTATATATCTCAGTGCTCGTTTGGGAAAGGTTCTGGGGTAGGGTTCCACCCTCCCTTTCCTTTGTAAACTTTACGATTCAAGGAGGTTAAGACTCGTGCGAGTGTGATGATGAAGAATGCCAACATACCCTAGAGGGAAATATGTGTCAACTTTTGAGTTGTCAAAGGGTTGAGTGTGGGCCCTTATGAGCGAATACCATTTATTTGACACCCTTTAGATCATTTTCGTTGGATCTAAGCACCGAGAGTACTAAGTCATCAAATTTCCTTACAAAATATTAGGAGGAATTCGACACCCCCGAGTATTAGACCTCCATATCCCCAAAATGTTTCCCATCCTATTTCCTTGTGTTTCTTCCGATGTCCCAATTCCTGGTGGGCATGGTTTCAAGAAGGGTTCTGACCCTTACCCCTTTGTGATTAATTAAGCGTGAGGACGTAGTATACTTGTGTCAATGACGTCAGAGTGACTCTAGGGTGAAGTAACCCAGTCAGTACAACGTGGACAAGTGTCAGCACTTGAATGGAGAAACCTTATGCGGGTGATGATGTGTGATGTCGTGGTTATCCCACATGTACCACGTGTCCAGGATATTTGGTGTCCAACGCAACAATCTGTATCGAGTCGTGGGTGCTATGTGTCAAGCCAAGTGGAAAGTCATGACAGGGCTGCATGTCCAAGGTGCCACCTAGACCACTAGATCAACCTCACTCGAAGTGTTAGTGTTCATGCGTTAACCCGATGAGACCAATTCTTGGTGATCTTGATGCCCGATAAGCCCAGAGTTCGGTGGGTTGGTGGAACAGGTTGGACCAGAGCCTATCAAAATATTTATGCACGAGGTTTGAATGCGGTCGGTCGATACCCCAAAATACCAGATATCAGAAGTGTTTAAGAGGTTTCGAGAGCGATAAAGTTGAGGGTCCTAGTGGGCTAGTGGCCTATGCCACACTAGCAGCCACGTCAGTGCCAAATGGTACCCTGTGGAATTGCATAGGTGGAGAAAGTCCAGGTGGACATTTGGTGGTTTTTGGAAAAAGAAATCGCGGAAACTTTTGATACTGAGATTAGTTTCGAGCATAGTTACAATTGTTGGAAAGCTCTCAACAAGGAAAATTGAAATATGAAGTCAGAATTGAAACTTAGAAGGGACAACGAGAGATGGTTTTAAGAAAAGGAGGAATTGGTACATCTACCAACCTAAGATCTACCAACCTAAGAGAGATCATGGGTTGAGTGTGTTATAGCTTTGGATTTATAATTCCTCCAAAAGTGCTTCAAAATTGATCACAAGGTTGAAAATATGACTACAAGATTTGAACTTTTATATGCGTCATTCTCCCTAGGCCTCGAATTTCAAATTATTTTGTATGTTATATGCAAATTTCATTATCATATTTTTTTTGTATTTTTTGTATTTTGACTATGCAATTTTCTTTAATAAACTAACAATAAAAAAAACTCAAGAAAAACATTCATAATCCAGGTTGTAACTTAATTTATATTATCAAAACAATATTGTGGAATATTATATAATACATAGCTCCAAAATCTAGTTTTAAAGAGTTATCAATCAATTGAGATTTTACAAATTAAACATCTCCACTGCAACCTCTACATCCTTCAGAAAAATTCAATTTATCGTTAACTATGACATTTGAAGCTCAAACATAAAATGAACAATAATTAGATTTCTTTCTTTAAAAATTTAAATGATAGAACTCTAAACCATAATCTTAGTTAATATTAGTTTTATTAGTGATACTGTTCTTATATTTAACTATTGAAATCATAAAAATGCCTACTATTTAAATAAGATAACACTTAAGCATCCATTTTTCAAAAGAATGGCCACCACTTTTACTTCAACAAAAAAATATTTTTAATTAGAAATAAATTATGAAAGACGAGTTCATTGTTAACTATAATTTACAAGTATTTATATACAGTGTATATAATATGACAACATATACTACATCCACATATACTACACCCATTAGCTCCATTAATTAATTAAAGATAATGAAAATATTAACCAACTAAATCTATTTTAATTGAATATGAAGCATTGTTACCTCTTTTCGTTCACTCTGAAGATTCCACTTGAAACTCAAAATTTTCAAACTTGACTTTCTTGCAAAAAAAAAAATATATATATATTTAATTAGAAATAAATTATGAAAGATCACTTCATTGTTAACTATAATTTATATACACTATATATAATGTGACAACATATAATAAAACCATGAACTTTGTACATTAACTGATTAAATATAATAAAAATCTTAACCAATTAAATAAAAGATAATGAAAATTTTAACCAATTAAATATATTTTAATGAATATGAAGCATTGTTACCTTTTTTTTATCACTTTGTTTATAAAAATGCTTACTATTAAGAATAACACTTACCGATCCATTTAAAAAAAAAATGGCCACCACTGTTGTAACTTTCTTGAACAATCATTGAGAAAACTCAAAATTTTCAAAATTTTATTTTTCTAAAAAAATATAATTTTAATTAGAAATTAATCATGAAAGACCGATTCATTGTTAACTATAATTTACAAATATTTATGTGCCCTATATATAATTTGACCATTAATCAATTAAAATAATAAAAATATATAATTTTTATATTAACCAATTAAAATAATAAAAATATTAACCAATTAAATAAAAGATAGTGAAAATATTAACCAATTAAATATATTATAACTAAATATAAAGTATTGTTACCTATTTTTGTTCACTTTCTTTATAAAAATACCTACATTTTAAAGAACATAAAACTTACCCATCCATTTTTCAAAAAAAGCCCACCATTGTTGCAAGTTTTGTAACCAATAACAAAGGATTCCAGATGAAACTCAAAATTTTCAAAATTTAACTTCACTGCAATTATTTTATTATTTTTAATTGGAAATAAATTATGAGAGACTATTTCATTGTTAACTATGTATTTATATGCCCTATATATTTTGAGAGCATATACTACAACCATTAACTATGTACATTAACTAATTAAAGATAATAAAAATACTAACCAATTAAATATAATATAATGAAAACATTAACCAGATAAATATATAATAATTGAATATGAAGCATTGTTACCTATTTTTGTTCACTCTCTTTATAAATAGTTCCCAATTTCTCCAACTTCAAATTAGATACTAGACTTCATCATAAATCAAACCTTCTCAAGTTACACAATAAATCTTTACAAATACTCACTTCAAAAGATAAAGAATAATAACTTACCAACTCTTAAAGATCAAGAAGTCTTCTTGACTTTGTATCTCTCAATATCCCATATGCTACATTCCAATCCACATTAGATAATTCAAGGCCATTCAAAGATATTATCATTAGTTCATCTAGTTTATCCAATCCCAACTTTGATTTTCTAATATCCTTGATGATGTTTTGTTTAGAAAATCCGCTTTCACAATCCACTGTACTTGCAGGAATAGTGAGTATAGCTTTCCATAATTTCATCATATGAGGATAAGTTCCATGACATTGTTTTGTGTTACGAAATACCTTCCATGCTTCTTTCATTGAAAATCCCTCAAAAGATAGATTGAATATATAAACAAAAGGGTGCAACTCTCTTTTACAAGCATTAATATCAAATAATGGAACATATTCAATATCCTTTGACATGGTATGCTACACATTTTGAAAAAGTTTTAAAACCCAACGCTCTAAATTTTTCTCACATTTATGATGCTCTTCTTGATAATAACAAGGACTGAACAATTTGGCTGCATTAAAAAGATGGAGATCTAGAAATATTTCATTCAAAGAGTTTATGAGAGACTCAATATAATCCTTTGTGATTTGTTGACAACTCTCTTGTGTTCCTTCAAAGTGCGGTTTTAAAGTATGTTTCCTTACATCACTATAATCAATCTCTACAGTTGGGATAGAGATGTATTGTAGCTCATGTCTATCTATAACTACCCCTTCATCTTTAATTTCTATATATCCATACTAAGAATCACTTAAAATTTTTGAAACATAGATTGTACCTTCTACAAATGTTTCTTTTCTCAAAAACCATCTAGACAATGTACTTATATTTACTTCAAGAGCCAACCCAATAGTTGTAATGTCAACATTTTCTTCATGAAAAGTCTTTTTCAACTTGGTCAATTCACAAAACATGTCAGCGAGGATATCAAATAAAAATTGAATGGAGTAACTTCATGTCTTATCATACCATGTTGAAGTTTTTTTTTTGCATTTTTCCACAAACTTAAAATTGTTGGCATAAGCTTCACAAGTCTTATAATAACTTCTCCCCTAGATAATCATCTCATTGAGTGTCTCTGTAAAACATCAAGAACATCAATTTGCATGACTTTAATCAAAGCATTCAATTCATTGCTTCTCTTTGGTGAGTTTTGAACCCATGAATACACCTTATTTGCAATTTTTTTAACATATAATAACTCTAGTACTTTCTTAGAAGCATCTGCTACTGCTAGAGACCAATGATGAGATACACAATGAAATGTAGTAAGATTTGGAGTGTATTTTTTTAAAAATGAGATGAATCCATTTTCATTTCCAGTCATTGTTGAAGCTCCGTCTATAGAAACAATTATCAAATTTTTATTCTGAAGGCCTCTAACATTTAATAATTCACTAACACTATCATATATTGTTTTTACTTTTCCATCCATTACATCCTTAAGCTTCATAAACTATGGAATAGGTGATCCAAAACCCTTCACGTCTAAATAGGTTGCATAAACAACAAGGTGTTTCTCTAAGGTGCAATCAGTGCTTTCATCAACCATTAATAAAAAGAAAGGAATTTCCAACATTTTGTTTATCTGAATCTACTTAAGATGCTTTGATATGCAATATATAAAATTATTTGTAGACTTACAATTTGTGTATGAAGAGTACTCTTGAGATTTTGGCATGTGTGGTGTTTTTGTATCCATGAGAAATTTGCAAAGCTTTTCATACTTTGATAAAGATAAATCTTCTTGACAAATAAACTATGATATTTTCATTGTGGTAATCACTCTTTCCTTATTTTCACCTTCTATCTCTCTAATATGATCAGGTATTGGCTTCATCTTTCTCTCTAAAGCACTAATCCATCTTGTCTTTGTATATTTATGTACTAGTGATTTTTCATGAGTAACAAGAGAATCATGTTGTAATGGGGTACAACCATTCCCTGAACCCCATAGTCCATTCATCCTATAATTCTCACAATAGATACATTTCATAGTTATTGTATGTTAAGCCCTAATATTGGCTCATTACCCCTTAATTGGGGCATATTATATTAGTAATGTTATTTTATTTACGTCGGCTTTAGGCCATTAGTTGTAATTATACCTCTTAGTCTCCTATATATACCAAGGAGACATTTTCATTTGGAATCATCTTGTACTTGAACATTTAAGTGGGGCAAAAGGAGGTTTCCCCCTCGAAGAGGCTTATTATCTGAAATTATCTCTTTTTCAAGGCGTTGAGTACTTTTTCTGAGGTTTATCTATGCTATATTGATATTTGGTTCTTAACATATGGTATCAGAGCTCAAGGTCTTGGGGTT
>ML796605.1:17765-29334 GCA_009831015.1 Picea engelmannii
TAGAAAGTGATACTTGATTGGAATGTGCTTCATCTTGGAGTGCATCACTGGATTCGTTGAGATACTGATGGCGCTTGTATTATCACAATATATTGGAATGGGCTCATCATACTCAATCTGTATATCTGTCAGAGTTTGTTCCATCCATAGAGCCTGTGTACAACATGTTTCTACTGTAATATACTTTGCCTCAACTATAGATAAAGATATTGATGGTTATTTCCTTCTTAGCCATGATACTAAACACTCACCCAAGTAGAACGTTGCTCCACTGATGCTTCGTCAGTCATCAATGAAACCTTCCCAATCTGCATCTATGTAGGCAATAAGTGATAGATCCTTTCCTTTTGGATAGCATAATCCAAACTCTTATGTTCCTTTGAGATATCTGAAAATCCTCTTCACTGCTAATACATGTGATTCCTTCGGTGCTGCTTGAAATCGTGCCACCTGTCCAACTGCCTACATTACATCTGGTCTAGATGTTGTCACATACAGTAGGCTACCAATCATTGACCTATATTTCCTCCAATTTGTAGACTTTGAATCATCATCTATGCTCAACTTGCAATTGGTTTGCATGGGAGTGATAATTGGTTTGCAATCTTCCATTCCAAACCTCTTTATCATTTCTCTGATATACTTGGTTTGAGAAATAAAAATTCCTTGGTTTCTTTGACGTATCTCAAGACCCAGAAAGAAGGATAGTTCTCCAAGTAATGACATTTAAAATTCATTCTTCATGTCCTTTGCAAATTTCTGGCTTAACCTGTCATCAATACTTTCAAAAATAATATCATCAATATAAACATACTATCTTGAGTTACCTTTATGTAGAGGTTGTTGTCTGCACTTCCTTTTCTAAACCCTGCCTGTTGTAGATATTTATCTAGTCTAGAGTACCATGCTCTAGGAGCCTGTTTTAGACCATACAAGACCTTATTTAATTTACACACATAATCTGCATTCTCTGACAACTGAAATCCTTTTGGTTGTTCAATGCAGACTTCTTCTTCAAATTCCCCATTCAGAAAAGTTGATTTTACGTCCATCTGATACATTTTAATATTTTTGGAGCATGCATAAGCTAAAACCAATCAGATTGCTTCCATTCTAGCAATTGGGGAAAATATCTCTTCAAAGTTGATTCCTTCAACCTGTGCATATCCTTTATATACCAATCTAGCTTTGTTCCTTGTAACTTGTCCATCTTCATTCAATTTATTTCTGTATACCCACTTTGTGCCGATCACATTCGTATCCTTTGGTCTTGGAACCAATTCCCAAGTTCCATTTTTCTCTATTTGAACCAATTCTTCATCCATGGCCTTATTCTAAAATTCATCTTTACTGGCCTCTTCAAAACAAGTTGGTTCAATTGTAGATGAGAGTGCTAGGTGCGTTTGTTCTGATGAATGAATTCTTCTTCTAGTCTCAACTCCTGCATATTTATTTCCGATAATCTGATCTGAAAGATGATTCTTCTGTACTCCTCTACTAGGTGCCTTTGGAGGCACTTGTTGAACTTGATATTCTTCTTCTGTTAGATCATCTTCATCTTCCCCTTCTACTTCTTTTTCATCTTCTGATTCTTCTTCGTAAAGCTTCTCCATTGCTTCATTTTCTTCTTCCTTTAGTTCTTGTCTACTTGTTTCATCAATTTTTACGTTGATACTTTCCACAAATTTGTTCAATCTCAGGTTGTAACACTTGTATGCTTTCCTTGTACTTGAGTAACCAACAAGTACTCCTTTGTCCACATGAGAGTCAAACTTTCCCATTCTACCATCTTATCCTTTGATGTAGCATTTGCTTCCAAAAAATCTGAAGTGCTTCACATTTTCTGGTCTTCCTTTCCATAGCTCGAGGGAGTTTTGTCAGTGTTGTTTCTGAGCATTACTCATTTTTGAATGTGAACTGTTGTATGCACTTCCTATGTCCGAAATATATCTATCAATTTGGAATCCATTAGCATTATTCGAGCCATTTCCTGTACTATCATGTTCTTTCTTTCAATAACATAATTGCCTTTTTATTCCATGCCTGTTGCAGTAATCCATAAATTCGTTTGAAGTGAACTCTCCTCCATTATCATATCTCAATCATTTTATTTTTGAATCTATTTCATTTTCAACCATTTCCTTGTAGACCTTGAAGTTTTCAAAATATTCTGACTTATTCTTGGGAAAGAAAACTGCAGTCATTCTTGTATAATCATCAACTAATAACATAAAGAATTTCTCATATTTTAAACCCTTTGTTGTAGTTGGTGCAACTAGATCAGTATACACAATTTCTAGCGGTCTTGTCGTTGAATATTCTTTTGGTTTAAACATGGTCTTTATTTGCTTTCCTTGTTGACAGTGCTTGCATAAAGTGTTGATTGGTTTTGTGATTTGGGGCATTTCTCTAATTGCTTCCCTTTTGCTGATTTTGACAATGTTATCAAAATGTATGTGACCCATTCTTTTGTTCCATAGAAAACTTTCATCTTCCTTTCCTAGGCAACACTTTTCATTTCCAATTTCACTTAATACATATATGTTGCTTGAAGTTCTCACAGCTGTTGAAATCAATTTTCCTGAACCTTCTTTTCTTATCTCGCACTTTTTTGAATTGAAAGTAACTTTATGACCTTGGTCATACATTTGACTCACACTTAGAATATTATATTTCATATCTTCTACTAGTATAACATTTTCTGCCTTGGTATTCTTGTTCCCGATTCTGACTGTGCCTTTTCCAATGATTTTAGTTGAATCATCATTTACGAAGGAGACTGATCCATATCTTTTCTTTCTTAATGTAAGAAACTTGTCTCTATCACCTATCATGTGTTTTGAACAGACACTATCAACATACCAACCACGTTTCTTCTGCTTATCTTGTAGAGCGAGTGTGCATTCTTCATTGCTATACTGATTCTACTTTCTTATCCATGTCCTTTTCTGAGGTTCTTGTCTATGACTGTTGTTGTTCTGTTGTGGTTCTCTAGGAGGGACTTTCATTCTACAATATTTGGCCATGTGTCCAAAGTTGTTACATTTGTAGCATTCCACTTCAGTGCTCAAAGATTCAAACCTGTATAGCATGCCCCACACAGAATATTTGTTCGTATGGATATGAAAATTTTACACAAAATACTATAGACTATACTCTAACCAACACATTTGGTCCTACTAAATTTGGCTATGTTATGAAGAAGTTATGATGTTTTTACCCAAAACACTTGTTTTAGACTAGTTTCAGGACTAGCCACAAACCCTATTTTCCACGGAGTGTAACTCCAAAATTACAACGAACGACAAGATGAAATTCGTACCACAACTACTTGGATATGTTTCCTCAATGGAATCCCAATTTAATGGTCTGGATCATTCTATAAAAAAAATTATTGCAAAAATGGTGAGATGACCTATAAATAATATACCTTAGAAAGCATCATCAAAAGAATATACCCTCCCTTGAATTTCGGCCTTCTTTACTTCACCTTCTCTCTGAAATTCGGCTCAGATATCCTTTGTTTACCTCAGTCACATGTAGATATTCAATATTCTCAAGTGTGATTGAAATGAGAGAGTCTTGCCTCTTATTTATACTTTCATGTAGCTTTCTTAGAAGCATCTTCTAGACCACTTTGTCCAACTTTTCCCAATTTTCCACTTGTTCATATATGCAATAGCCACTTGAATACTTAACCTATTTTCCTCATTTTAGGGTTAACCTTATTATAACCACTTTCCATAATTAGAAAGTTATCCATTTACTTTATTATTTAAATAATCCTCCTTGACTTTGTCAATTCACTTTATTATTAAAATAATCCTCTTTGACTTTTTCACTTCACTTTATTATTTAAATAATCCCTTTTGACTTTGTCACTTCACTTTGTTATTTAAATAATCCTATTTGACTTTGTCACTTCACTTTATTATTTAAATAATCCTCTTTGACTTTGTCACTTCACTTTATTATTTAAATAATTTCTTCTTTGCAATAACTTTGACTTCTTTGACCTTTTGGGCCTTCAAGCCAACGAATGAGGGTCATCCAACTCCATAAGGCCATAACTCTCAAACCGTGAGTAGATATGTGACGTTCCACATACCACCAGAAATGGCATGACATGTACTATCCATCTAGAATAGTCGTACCTACAAACATATCAAAACTCATACCATTATACATCAAACAAACTTGGGTCCATTACCCAAACCTTTGTGCTACCAGAATTCACTATCGGACTTTCTTCAAGGGTTGAAGTCAATCACAAACAACCCAATTAATAAAAAATCTTACCATGAACTGATATGTTTATATCCCCTTAATTATGCAAGAAAATGTGCAAACAATATAGCTTTTGATAGAAAAAAAAGTATATGCACACTTCTGGGAAACAATACTACATTTTTTTTTTGAAGGCCAACAATCATCTTCTTCTAATTTGAATGTAATATCTACTACTCAAAATAAATTTATGGGTGCATAAATGGATTCCTTTCTCCAATAATTTTCCAATGACTATTTGTTTTCTAATTTCGATCTCGGAGAAAAATGTTATGCCCCTTTGACATTTCTTAGGCATTTTCTCCCTTTTGTTGAAGTCTTCCTATTTGATGTGGCCTCCACATGGGTCCAATCCATGTGTGATAGATGAATTAGTGTTGATATAGCACTAACATGGTTCGGTTGTTGGACCATTGGTCACCAGGGAACTCTTCCCCCTCTCATCGCTTTTATGTGCCTCTAGTCCCAGTGGGGTCGACATAATTTAGCCACTGGGCCATTGAACCACTAGGAACTTTGTACAAATTGCTATCCATCTCCCCACCAACTCTGGTCTGTTTTTCCACCAAGAAACAAGACTAATGGGACACTGGGATATATTTCACCCCACACAACCCTCCATCCAACTCCCCACCAACTCTAGTCTAGTCAACCGGGCCACTAAGCTACCCCACAAAAGCTTCTATCTAACTCCCTAATAGTCAACTCTGGTCTGATCCATCAACCCACCTAACCACCGACCACTAGACCACTTCGCACAAGATTATATCCGACTCGGAAGTGATTTATGGTGTAGTGAACAAGCTCTTCTCATGGGATCCTGACCTCCACACCACTCTTCCAATGACATGTGGTAGTGAATGGACCAATCACAAGGAAACAAATACCCTGTATAGAGGATTACTGGGAACTGACTGGGTATACTAATAGGGTTCTAAGGTAGAAACCAAAATTTATAATATGCACAAGATACACTGGGTTCTGTGGCTCTTTGTGCTTCACACACAAGTTACAAAGAGTCCCCTTTTTCTTATAAATACGTTATGAAAAAATTCCCCGATGCATGTGGTATAAAGAAACAATGTAGATCACAGATCAATGGTGGGGAATCCATGTGAGGTATATATCGACAAATTTTTTGTGTTGTCTTCTTGGAAGACATAAATGTCAATTTTGATTCTCAAATCACAAAAGGGAGAGCTCTCTTGAATGTTAGGGCCACAAAGGTTAACTTGGATACAATTTCCATGGCTAGAAAGGCAGTGTTAAACCAAAAAATTATCCGCTTTGACATTGTCCCATAGAAATTATAATTTCACTCAAGAACTTTTGTCCTGTAGAAGTTCCTTCAAGGTATGATGTTGTAATCTATAACTCTGATACCACTTGTAATAGACCTAGATAAAAAAAACAAAAAAAACTGCTTGGGTACTTCTAAAACTCACTTCTTGGACTAATTTTGAATTTTTGTTACCAATATTTACAATCAAGAAGCATGATAATAGCACATGCATTAATAAAGATTCATGCTAAACTATAAAAGAAATACTCGATCAACCATGCAAACTAATAACCATCAACGTGCATAACATAAACACATCACAAAGATAATATTTAATACACAATGGAAATAAATATACAAGAAAATAAACTCATTACAATGAACTTATCTTTAAAATGTAATTACACCAACTAGTTGTAGATGCGAGATCCACCCAACCTTAGGCTTTGTTTCACATAAACTCTTTGCAATCAACCACCCCCGAGACGACGCTATGAATCTACAAGGATGGGTCTTAGACTGATACTCATTTTCCCAAAACAATAAAAAATCAAACTCTCAGAGGTTTCTCAACCATAAAACAATCCCATTTTGTCAGTTGTCTTCCCCATTCAACCTGCACAACCCAAAGAGATGAACCCTCTTCTCTACAAAGCAATCTCTCAGGTTGTTCCACCACTTCCTAGGGATCCTAGTACTACTGGTTAGGAAATATCAAAGATGGAAACTCCCATGGATTTTCAACTGTGGATGGTTCTTTCACCAAAAAAATGTCAATGCATCAATGAATTCAGGCCTTAATTCATTGTAATACACTAGTAATTCCTACAACCATCCAACTATGGATCACTATTAGCAATTCATTTTCCATTCCCCATCCAAAGTAACAATGAACAAGAAGAGTGAATGAGAGAGAAACAACTCCAAAAATGATTTGAGTAAGAGTGATTGGCCAACCCCCAAAATAATGTAGAACATGGTTTTAAATACTCCAATGCATAACGCAGTCTTCCCTCAAGAAGCTCATGTAAGCCCCTCTTCTCTCTAAAATTCAAAGGTGGGTAAATAAAAAAAATAAAAAAAAAGTAAAGACTTAGCCCCACCTTAGCCCCTCGGTCCCCCCTTTCTCATGGAATCATAGCTCCCTATAACACTTGTCCTTGTCCGTCTCACATCCAACAATGCAATTTATCATTTTTTTTGTAAGTTAGAAATTATATTAAATCCTGCGAAGCGTGAAGATTACAGTTGTCTATCTATCATATTCGGACATGGAAGCATTGCCTTGATGGGAAACCAATGCTGCCACATGGCCAAAAATTCAAAATATTCATGCAAAACTTGTAGAGCGATAAAATAAGGTGATCTATAGTGCCATGCGGGGAATAGTTTCTGAATTCTAAGCTGAGACCAAAAATTGCGAAGGCCAAAATTCCCAAAACCAAGAGGCCTTACATGGCCAAAAAACGTATGTAGTAAATTAACTAAAAAGATAGAAAAAGGAAACCTAAACCAAAATGAATTAACTAGCGTTGGGGTCGAGCCTTTGCCCCATGAAATCCTGACACACATGCAAGTTGTCTCTGCTGAGCTTATGTTTGTCCGAGATAGCTTCCCTGAGGTCCTACAGGAAAGTCATCAGGAGGTCCACGCGGTGCCAATGCTCTATTTCCCTATTATGCAACTCGTTAATGGTGGTATTAATGTCCCCTAATCCATGCTTGAGGTCATGCAGGGACTCCTCGAGAGTTTCTCTTTCTTCGCAATGAGAGCAAGCTGAGGGGAGTGAAGGGGGAAGTAGAGAGTCAAAGGATGAGGTGGGGTAGTCAGAGGAGGGAGATGAAGGGAAGGGGGTTGTAAAGGTGATAGGAGGAGAAGGAGGAGGGTGGTGAGGGGGAGAAGACAGAGGTGGAGGGAGGAGCTGGAGTGACCGAGGGAATTTCCTAGATTGTCGAACCATTCGATTCGATAGGAAAAGGGATTCGACAGCGGGGAGAGGTCTAGGGTACTTTCTTGAGTCGAGTGAGAAAGAGTGGGAGAAAAAATGAGCTTCAAGTTTGGGGAAACCTCAGTTTCTGGGGGAGAACCACACTCGCGTGATTCCCTACCTCTGGTCGCATACCAGGCCGCTCCCCTCTCCGATTTCCCCCTCAGACAAGGCATATAAATGGCCTCAGGAAATCAAATAAAGAATGCGAAGGGAGAGTGCGAGGGGTTGTTTTATGAGCGCAAGACCAGCCATACATAGTGGCACTGTAAAAGCCGAGAAGAGATGCTGGAAGCCGAGGGAAAAGAGGAAAAGAGGAGATCAAACCAGAGTGAAAGGATGGCATCAAAAACCATGAAGGGATGAGACTTTGGAGGCCAAGGGCTCGAATGAGATTTGACACACCAAGGATCTGGCCTAAAACCTCCATTGTTGAACTAGTTATGGGAATATGACTTCGTCCAGCCCATCCCCATTAAAATTCCCACGAAGAAAGTCATCAAGTGCATACAACAAGTCGACGTCGAGTGAGATCTGAGGAACGACAGTTGGGGGCTTAAAAGAACGAGGTGACGATAGAGGGAGGGTACGTCTGAAATGGCTCCAAGTAGCAGGAGATCTAGGTAGGTGGCCTCCCCTCTGGTTGTCCATGAGTTGAGACCAAAGAAGCCCCATCCGAGGGTTGGTCCTTGTTGTGAGCCATATTTCTGCAAGCGATCATGAAGGGGTGGGTTGGAAAAGAGGCTGGAGAGCACGCGAAGTCTCCTTCCTGCAATTCTACCCCAAATTTTTCCAACATATCTTCTACTTGATTAACTTTTCTTAGAACGTGGGAAGGAAGAATTACTCACTGAGGCTGGAGAATTTACTTGATTCTGATCAATCCGTTCATGAGTCTCTAACTTGGAGATATCTTATCTAGGTATACACTGTTGAGGAAGTGAGAGAGGAGATTAATAATTATTTGTGAATCACCTTCTACTATGAGGAGGGATAACCCTTGTTCCTTGGCTTCTTGCGAACCTTTGAGTAGTCCCTAGATTTCTGCTGCATTGTTGGTGTTATGCCACATATTTCCGGCAGTGATGTGGAGGATCTCCCCTTTGCTGTTGTGAATGACTTCTCCATATACTGCAGGTCCCAGATTCCCCTTAGAGGCTCCATTGAAATTTATTTTGTAGAAGCCTTTTTGCAGAGCCTCCCAGAGGGAGGGGCTGGTTTTATGACTGAGACCTGAAGAGGGGGCTGCGAGAAAGGGAGGGAAATTGAGTTTCCAGGAATTGAGGATGAGACGCTCATTCATTGGGAAGCTCAAATCCTATCCCATCTAGTGGTGCAAGTAGATTGTTTCTTTAATATTGGGGTAGATTTTGGACTAGACTTCTTGCCAATTCCAGGAGGCCGATTTAAATATTTGTCAATTATGTTCCTTCCATATTTGCCAAAGAATGAAGCCAGGAAGAAGCTGCCAAATTTTGGTAAGGATGGGAGATTGAAAATTTGACTCTCGCCATCCCTCGATTGTTTCTTAGATACATGTATGGTTCGTTTCTATGGTTCTCATGATGCTAGCACTGCGATCCCAGATACACGAACTATAGGAGAAAATATTGAGAAGATGATTTTGTGTCTCTTCCTCTATACCACAAAGGTGACACCAAGAAGGGCCTAGAAAGCCTCTTTTCCTTAAGTTGTCCCATGTAAGAATGCTATTATGCGTCGTTAACCAAAGGAAGGTGCTAATTTTTGGCCAAAGCTTTGCTCGCCAAATTCTTCCCCAGACCTCTTCTTTTGGTAAGGATCTATGGACATCACTAAGGAAGTAAGATTCTTGAATGTTGAAGGTGCCAGTGGTGTCGTGACCCCATCTGAGGATGTCCTCCCCTTGTTGACTGAATATTCTCCTTGAGTTGAGGTGATCTAGCAGTGGTTGAAGATTTATCTCATGAGCGATGTTTAGATCTTCGTGGGTGTTTTTCCATTTGTGCTAGGTTTCCCTTAAAGCTTCCAGAATATAGAATTCGACCACTTTGAGGACACCTGTGTCTGTCATGAGGGGAATGAAAGTGCTTAGAGTGAGATCAGAGATCAAGGTTGGAAGTTGTTGCCAAGAATTGCTCTAGAAGAGAGCTGAAGTCCCACTTTGCAATTCCCAGAAGGAGTGATCCATTATGAGTCCCTTGTTGTTCCTAGCCGCATTCCAAATAAGAGAGCTAAGGCTCTTACCATTCCACCTGATTAGCTCCCATTCCAGAGTGGCTCGGGTGTATTTTTCCTGCAGAGACGCACCAAGAGGTCTTGCACACAATGTAATTTATCATTAACAATGTTAAAAATATCAATTATTGTGGCACTTCCGATTTTCATCAAATAAAAAAACTAAATTATAAATACGGGGAATCAAAACCTCAGTACTACAACATGATTTAATGGTGTTGTACTACTTAATTATTTAAAATTACAAAGAAATAAAAGTTTGCGTTAGAAAAAAGAAGATAATGATTTTTATTTTTTTCACTATGTAAAGTGAATTTTCAATCGAAAATATCCTATAAATCCCACATATAAAAATCTCTCCATAATTGTTATTTATAGTAATGGATGAATAATTACTCTCCTTTATTATTACTTATCTTATTAGATGACTACTTAAATGAGTAATATATTTGTTCCATAATCAATTTCTAGTGGTTTTTAATCCTAATTAAATAGTATAGTGAATGACTTAATGGTGTAATAATGTAATCAATTGGTAGTATATATGAATTATAATGTAATCAATTGGTAGTATATATGAATTAATAATTCCATTCACACCCATGAAATTTTATAATGGAAAAAATCATGATTTTTATTCCAAAACACAAAACATAGATGATATTAATTTTATATCATGAGGGTCATTGGGTTAGCCTATAAAACAATACTTAAAAACGTTAACCCAATAAAATATTACTTAAAAACATTCAATATATATATTTTTAATGAATTCATAATAAATATCTAAATTAACTATTATTTGAATTTTAAAACATACAACTAAATATTTGCAAGCAATAGATGAATTCTTTTTGTTTCTATCAATGAAGTTATTAAATAAATTTAAACTTAAAATTTGATGGATTAAGTTTTCATTTATATATTGTTTGGAATGAAACCTAAAACTTAAAAATTCTAAATTGCATCTTTTGTTTTATTAATTTACACTTTTAGCTTTTTATAATCTTTTGAGAATGATATAGTGATTAAAAAGGAAACTTCTAACCTCCTTTAAGTTCATAAAAGGTTTTTCTATTATAAATATTTATTATAAAAGTTTTTTTTTTTTTATATTTTTATATTATAAATATTTATTTTTTTCAATTTATAATTTATAATATGATTAGGAGAATTAAAATTTAATAAAATTTAATGTTTTAAATTAGATTTTGGACATAAGGTATTTTTTTTATATATTTTTTGAATTTCTGATTTTTTTTTTTCATCTTTATTTTTAAATATATAAATTAAATTTATTTACATTATTGTTAATATTGAATATTCTAATTATTAATATGTTTATTTTTTTTTATTATCATTTTTAGTACTTTTATTAATAAAATTTATATTTATAATTTAAAATAATGAAAAAACAAGTGTCATTGATAGTGGAGATTAAATATTTTTGACATGAGTGGATCTTAGTGGTCATCATCATACATAATAATAATAATAATAATAATAATAATAATAATAATAAATTGTTTTTAAGGTCACCAAATAAATTGGTGTATGAGACCCCCTCAGCCCAACGATTTTACTCGTAAAGTCTAGGGAGATATACATACCCTATCCTCCTCTGGATTTGAAAATGTGACCTTTTAGGAAGAAATATAACTACTACAAAATTCAAACACATAAAAATAAAATTAATAATTAAAATATATAAACAAAATAGACTAAGTCAAGATGAATATGAATAAAATATAATAGAGATAAAGTTAAATGAATATTGTATAAAACCAAAATAAATG
>ML796605.1:38021-54735 GCA_009831015.1 Picea engelmannii
AATGACATGGTGTCATCACTTCCATACGTGAAGGCTTGACATGATAGAATATGGGAAGAAAACATTTTCGACAATAAGGAATTTATCGACACTCTCAAGAGTGCCTTGAGCATTTGGTCAACCAAGGAAAAACAAAAAAAAAACTTCTTGTTAAATTTCTTGATGAGCGAATATGTTTTGGTAGAAAAGGTGCTTTATAGAAGAGTTAGAAAACCCATTAGAGAACCCACTAGAGAGTGTTTTCATTTCATTAAGGTTTAATCAAGGATAATAATTGTTCTTATATTGACACCTCTTATTAGTCACTACCATAGGCATAGATGGACTATAGCAATCGATAATTCGTTGACCTAGTATTAATTTGTTTGTTGACCACAAATATTTGCAGAATATCTAATGTTGGAACTAGGGAACAAAAAACATTTCTTTTTATATCATAAAAAATACCATGTATGTCATGGTCTGATGATAACAAATTGGAGGTCTTATTGTGGGCTTTGCTATTCTCAATGTTTTATATGTGAGTATATCCAAACTTTTTGATAGTATACCATTTTTTTAAATCGTATATTTTTTTATGCATTTCTTGAAGCTGAATTAATGCCAGCATTAGTTCAAATGTTTTTCTTAGCATTTTCTGCTAGCGAAATTTATCCCAATGTTTGATATCCAAGGTTTGTCTATTTTTTATTGAGCCTTAAATGTTTACTTAACATGTATATCATGGAACAGACTAGACATGAAAAATAAAAATAAATTTGAATAATTAATTGAATAAAATTTAAAAAAACATTATCACATATTAATAATGAATACTATATTTAATATTAATATTACACGATAGATATCATAAATTTAATTTCTAGTTTATGAATGAAAGTAAATGGGTGGGTTGCAAGTTGCAATACATGTGGTATCCATGCATAATTTAGTATTCTCGAATTAGTTTTATTTGAAATTTATTAAAAGGTTCGCCGGTTCACATTTTCTATTTTCTATTTTCCCATTGATATTCTATAAATTACTCAGTCCCATGTATATGATGGAAGTGTTGAGTGCAAAATGTATATGACGGAAGTGTTGGGTGCAAAATGTATATCATGGAACATGCTGGACATGAAAAATGAAAAATGAAAATAAATTTCACCTTTAATATCATAAAAAATGAAAAATAAATTTCACCTTTATTATCATAAAAAAAATAAAAAATTGAACCAGCTACTCCGCCAACCCACAATTGCAAAATGTATATGGCGGAAGTGTTGGGTGCAAAAAGTATATCACAGAACGAGCTCGACATGAAAAATGAAAAATAAAAATAAATTTCACCTTTATTATTATAAACAAAATGAAAATTCCAAAATTACATTTAAAAACGTATAAGTATATGATGGAATTGTTGGGTGCAAAATGTATATGACGGATTATCATAAACAAAATCAAAATTCCAAAATTGTAAATTTACATTTAAAAACGTTAAAAATAATATTGAATAAAATTGACCAAAATTCTAAATTTACTTTATAATATTGAATAAAATTTAAATAATTGTTTATACTTGTTGGGTGCAAAATGTATATGGAGGGAGTGTTGGGTGCAAAAAGTATATCACGGAACATGCTGAACATGAAAAATGAAAAATTAAAATAAATTTCACCTTTATTATCATAAACAAAATCAAAATTCTAAATTTACATTTAAAAGTGTATAAATATATGACGAAATTGTTGGGTGCAAAATGTATATGACGGAAATGTTGAGTGCAAAACGTATATCACGGAACATGTTGGACATGAAAAATGAAACATGTGAACCAACAACTCCGCCAATCCGTGACTCCGTAATTGTTGGGTGCAAAATGTATATGATGGAACATGCTCGACATGAAAAATGAAAATAAATTTCATCTTTATTATCATAAACAAAATAAAAATTCCAAAATTTCAAATTTACGTTTAAAAATGTATAAGTTTATGACTAAATTGTTGGGTGCAAAATGTATATGATGAAAGTGTTGGGTGCAAAATGTATATCACGGAACATGTTGGACATGAAAAATGAAACATGTGAACCCTCCACTCCGCCAACCTGTAACTCCATAATTGTTGGGTGCAAAATGTATATGGATGAAGTGTTGGATGCAAAAAAAATATCACTGAACATGCTGGACATGAAAAATAAAAAATGAAAATAAATTTCACCTTTATTATCATAAACAAAATCAAAATTTCAAAATTCTAAATTTACATTTAAAAACGTTAAAAATAATATTGAATAAAATTTAAATAATTGTTTATACTTGTTGGGTGCAAAATGTATATGGCAGAAGTGTTGGGTGAAAAAAGTATATCACGGAACAAGGTGGACATGAAAAATGAAAAATTAAAATAAATTTCACCTTTATTATCATAAACAAAATCAAAATTCCAAAATTCCAAAATAACATTTAAAAACGTATAAGTATATGACAGAATTGTTGGGTGCAAAATATATATGAGGTAAGTGTTGGTTGCAAAATGTATATCACATAACATGTTGTACATGAAAAATGAAACATGTGAACTCGATACTCCGCCAACCGGCCACTCATTAATTGTTGGGTTAATGTTCTTAGCAAAAAATATATCATGGAACAAGATGGACATGAAAAATGAAAAATTAAACTAAATTTCACCTTTATTATCCTAAACAAAATCAAAATTCCAAATTTACATTTAAAAACCTTAAAAATAATATTGAATAAAATTTAAATAATTGTTTATACTTGTTGGGTGCAAAATGTATATGGCAGAAGTGTTGGGTGCAAAAGGTATATCACGGAACAGGCTCAACATGAAAAATGAAAAATGAAAAATGAAAATAAATTTCACCTTTATTATCATAAACAAAATCAAAATTTCAAAATTTCAAATTTACATTTAAAAACATATAAGTATATGACATAATTGTTGGGTACAAAATGTATATGATGGAAGTGTTAGGTGCAAAATGTATATCATGGAACATGCTGCACATAAAAAATGAAACATGTGAACCGACCACTCTGCCAACCCCGCCACTTTGTAATTGTTGGGTGCAAAATGTATATGGCCGAAGTGTTGAGTGCAAAAAGTATATCAAGGAACAAGCTGGACATGAAAAATTAAAATAAATTTCACCTTTATTATCATAAACAAAATCAAAATTCCAAAATTCCAAATTTACATTTAAAAAAGTTAAAAATAAAATTGAATAAAATTTAAATAATTATTTATACTTGTTGGGTGAAAAATGTATATGGCGGAAGTGTTGGTTGCAAAAAGTGTATCACGGAACAAGTTTGACATGAAAAATGAAAAATGAAAATAAATTTCACCTTTATTATCATAAACAAAATCAAAATTCCAAAATTTCAAATTTACATTTAAAAACTTATAAGTATATGAAGGAATTGTTGGGTGCAAAATGTATATGATGGAAGTGTTGTGTGCAAAATGTATATCATTGAACATGA
Source organism: Picea engelmannii (assembly GCA_009831015.1). Taxonomy (NCBI): domain Eukaryota; kingdom Viridiplantae; phylum Streptophyta; class Pinopsida; order Pinales; family Pinaceae; genus Picea; species Picea engelmannii. The sequence continues at coordinate 41,515 of ML796605.1, forward strand.
TGGACATGAAAAATGAAACATGTGAACCCGCCACTCCGCCAACCCGGACTCCGTAATTGTTGTGTGCAAAATGTATATGGCGGAAGTGTTGGGTGCCGAACGAGCTTGACATGAAAAATGAAAAATTAAAATAAATTTCACCTTTATTATGATAAATAAAATCAAAATTCCAAGATTCCAAATTTACATTTAAACACGTATAAGTATATGAGGGAATTGTTGGGTGCAAAATGTATATGACGGAAGTGTTGGGTGCAAAATGTATATCACAGAACATGTTGGACATGAAAAATGAAACATGTGAACCAGCCACTCTGTAATTGTTGGGTGCAAAATGTATATGGCGGAAGTGTTGGGTGCAAAAAATATATCACGAAACAAGCTGGATATGAAAAATGAAAATAAATTTCACCTTTATTATCATAAACAAAATCAAAATTCCAAAATTCCAAATTTACATTTAAAAACTTTAAAAACAATATTGAATAAAATTTAAATAATTGTTTATACTATTCATTAAGTAAAAAGTGTTATAGCATTATATAGATTACTAAAAATCTTGTTACAATGTTATGATATTCTATAAATTATTCAATGTCATGTATATGACCGAATTTCGGTGCAAAATTTATATGGCGGAAGTGTCGGGTACAAAATATATATCACAGAACACTACACTCTGGACATGAAAAATGAAAAATGTGGACTTACGCTGCCATACAACACTTGTTATATCTTCCACAGTTATGGCGATCTAGTGTATAGTGTTCGATGATTGCTTTTAGTTATTCATTGATCGTAAATTTATGAGAATTATCAAAGTTTCACATTACTTCATTGATTTTTTATATATTTTTTAAAATATTTAAATGATTTTTCTGTATTATCATTAGTCGATCCATCCAACTCTTATTGTAGAGGTGGCCACTAGCTTATTGGAATTGGAGACATTGTTGGGCAGAGTTCTATTAACATTTAATGAATTTGATAGTGGTTTTCCATACCCGACAATGAAATTTTAATTTCTGCCAGTTCATATTCTGGCAAAGGATACATTTGGCAACTGATACATTCAAACTACCCAACTATGGAGTTCTATCAAAGTTTAATGCATTTGATAGTGATTTTCCATACCCTACGATGGATTTTTAATATCTGTCCGTACACGTTCTGGAAAATGGTACATTCAAAAAGGATAACGAGTTAACGGTTTTATATGATGCGTACATCGGGATTAACATCTACAACACGGCTGAGAAGCTATTCGAATTTTCTAGCTCCAGGTTCGTGTAATTTTTCTCTTTACTACATTGCATTTTACCATGACTAATCTGCTTGGCCCTCTAAATTCTTTCTGCACATTCACTTAACAAATGCATAATCTTCCATGTTCAGGTAATGGATTTTCATTTTTATTCCAGACAATGTCTCTAATCCTTTTCAAGATTCAGGAGTAATAGTTTCATGGCGGTTGATTGAAGATAGGTTTACTCCATGCTTTTTCTAATAATGGGCCATAAGAGAAGCAGCCTTAGGTAATATTCCAACCGTTTCTCTCTAAATTCACCAATGAAACATGTGGATATTGGGATACCTGCCAACAACAAGGGAAAACATAAGATTGGTTGCCTGTTTTGGATGCTAGCAAAATGGTTTTGCAGATGCGAGGAACCATCCTTGCCGGTCATAAATGGGACATCATGGTAAATTCTTGTGGTTATAATTTCATTTTCAATATTAAATAATTTGTACATATGGATTTTATAGCATGTTTTGTTATGTCAATTTAGATCACAATTGTACATTGTATTTGTAACTTGGCTTGTTGTAGGTTCATTTGTTCTTCTATAGAGAGAATAAGGAAGCTAAGGAGAAATAAGATGAAAAGGCCCCGGTTGTTGAATATACTGCTGACTATAAGGCACCTGCCCTCACCCTTCCAGGAGATCAATGGGGGTGCTAGTGTTCCAGATGCACAATCGGGGTCCCTGAACTTAGTGCAATCCCTGTTGTGCCTGCATTGGTCGTGTCTGATTGGCCAAGTGCTGTAGGTGAGTGTTTCTTCTCCCCTATACGACATTCTCTACATGTATGAGTAGTTCCAGGTTGGAGTAGAACAATCTCGCATGCGACTCTGTGGACTTGATGCAGTGCACTCTCCAAATTTGTGAACAGAGCAGTAGATGGTGGGATTACAAATCTCCACATGGCTTCCCTGAATGGGCATTTTGACTGTGTACAATTGCTACTTGTTCGGAATGCAAATGTGTCAGCTGTCACATTTCATTATGGCACATCAATGGACCTAATAGATGTGTGACCTATCGAATTTTTAAAATGAGAGATGATAGTTTTTAAGTTTGCTGATCTTTTCATTTCAAAGTTGTTGAAACCCTAATATAATCAGAGCCTTCTAATGTGAGTCATATTAATGGATTCACATGTTTTTTAGGAGCTGGAAGCACTCTACCTTATGCAGTGCGTGGAGGAAACATACAGTGCTGTCATGTGTTTTATAACTTTTTATTGCAAAAATATAGTCCCTCTTTCTTAACCTTTTGGTGATTAGAGTTCATGAGTTATCTGGAAGCGTTCCTATTGGACTGCTAGAACCATCATGCTTTTGTGTCCTTTTAGATCTTGCTGGCTCGGGGTGCTGGTAGAACCAATCTGAATTGTAACATGTATCTTGAATTCAGAACCCAATCATTCTACTTATAAATTGATCAACTATTTTATATAGCTTTGATAAGTGGAAATGGTCATTTAGTAGCGTGATTGTTTATGTTACACCAACATAGATTTGATTTTCTTCTCTTGCAGGTGGATACCAGTTGAGGTAGCTAGAATAGGGGGGCATCATTGGCTTGATCCACTATTAAGACCTAACTCAGATTTAGCTTTACCAATGTATGCTCCATCAAGCTTTCTTTCACTTCCTCTTATGAGTATACTTAATATTGCCAGCCTCCAGGTATCCTCTAGAACTTCTATGGCCAAGCTTGAAAATGATTAGTTATGATGACAACGACATTTTATATCTTTTTTTCATATCTGGAAATACTTTTACACATTTTGACTTTGTCAACGAGATGTTATTAGAGTCCTAACATTATTGCATGACTGGGAAATGGTCTTAGATTGCTACTATTGTAACCTTGTATTCGCAATTTAGATGATCTTCATCACCATCATTGAACATATCTTAAACATTGCAGATAAAAAAATAATGATTCCAGGAGACCATCCTATACTGGTATTGCAGAAACCTCAGATTTCTCTCGATTTTTTCAGGTTGCTGAGTTTTTCTGATTTTTTTCCAATTTTTCTGATTTGCGGAGTTGATTATCACTGTTTTATTTTTTTTACTCTTTTTTTTATTTTTATTTTTTTTATTTTTTATGCTCAGTTTTGGAACACTGGAATTAATAGTTAGAGATCATGGTAAATGATGAAGGTTACATGTTTCTATTACATTTTCTTGGTCAATAAAACCCTTTGGCTAGTAGAGTGTATAACTCCCTACCAGATATCGTCATTACAACAAAAATGTCTTTGGCTATAAAGCTGCAACTGAGGAGTATTTATTCCGTTAAAGTCCCCTAGGAATTGCTGGTTTCATCTGCAGAGAAAACCACATTAGCATAGGTGTCCCACCTTATCACACGAAACAATGTTGCTCCATTGACATCACCCACAACTTGAAAAAATCATTCAACTGCATTGTCAGGATGTAATCATTTCATCGCCTGTGTAAACGGTGCATCAGTGGCCATCTTGACCTTTCAAGACTAGAGGATTGAACACCGATTACTATTTTGTCCTATATTTCTTAAACGGTGGCAGCCTTAACAGTTGAAGACAACTAGACATCATCACCGCCTTGATTAAAATCCTTTAAATCCTTTAGAATATATATAGAAGGAGCAATTTTCTGTGTTTAAATACCAGAGTATCAGTGATAGCTTGAAAGCACTTCTTGAATCGAATTGGTTATTCAATTTTTTGGAGGTCTGCTCTCCGTTTTTACTTAGTATTTCATTGAGTTTGTAAAATCAGGTTTTGAAGTTTTAACCTCGTCTCATATTGATTTGGAGCATAGCGATTCTGTTTTTTAATTTAGGGACATCTGTTGGCATGAAATAGACTCGCTCACTATCCAAGTGCCAAAACCCGAAGTGGGCCCATAGCCTGATCGGATTTCGTGATTCGGCGATTGCCGTTGTGTGGTGTTTATGTATCAAGCATTCCTAAACGTCGAAACCCGAAGGGGCCCACAACAAATTATTTCGCGTTTCAACAATTCTTGGCTGAGCGTTTGTAAACGCTAAACCCAGAACTTCGATTGATCGTCCACTTTCATTTTTTTTCACATTTGGTATCAGAGCCTTCAGTCTATTCTACTATTGCTTAGTTCATTGCATATTATTCTTGTTGGTGCCAAATTTTATTCTCTTATTTTTTTGAGTGAAGGTTTATTTAAATTTCTTTCAATTTTTTTTAATGGCTATGTCTCATAGCATCTTTTCTCAGGTTTAGGTTCCTGTGTTGAATGAGAAGTCATATGATTCTTGGTATATTCGTATGAGGATTATTTTGCATTCTCAGGATTTATGGACTTATGTCATTGATGGTTATGCTGAGCCAGCTGATGTTGCAATAGAATTGGCTCTGTCTAATGTTGACCGTGTTTTGCTGAAGGAAAATAGGTAGAAGGATAATAAAGCTCTTGGATTAATCCAACAAAGATTAAATGAAGACATTTTTATGAATATTGCTAGTGCTACATCTTCAAAGATGGCTTGGGACATTCTTGAAACCAGTTATCAAGGTGTGTCCAAGGTGAAGATAGTCAAGTTGCAGAACTTGAGAAGGGGTTTCAAAAATCTGAAGATTAAGGATAATGAAAGTGTTGATACTTTCATGACTCAAGTGATGAGTTTTGTGAACCAGCTCAGACAGTATGGAGATGATATTGAAAATAAAAGAGTTATTGAGAAAGTGTTGAGAAGTTTGCCCAAGAAGTTTGAACCTGTTGTTATACCCATAAAGGAATTTAAGGATTTAAGTCAAATGCAAATTGATGAGTTAACTCGTTCTCTTGTTGCTCATGAATCTAGGATATCTAGATATGAAGAAGTATCATTGGATCATGCCTTCAAATCACAACTGCATATTACCAGTGGCAGAGGCAGAGGAGTGTCTTATAATCTTGGAAGAGGAGGTCGATTTTCTGGTCCAAGGGACAATAGAGATGAATCAGAGTCTAAGCAGATGTCCCAACAGAATCCTCCTAATTTAAGAGGGAGCAACAACAAGAAAATCAGAAGTATGATAAGTCTAAAGTACAATGTTATTATTGTAAGAAGTTTGGGCATTTTGCTAACAAATGTTGGAAGAAACAGGGAGATGCTGGAAAGCAGTCTGCACATTTTACAAATGAGTCTGAGGATCATCAAAATCCAGTGTTCTTGACTTGTAATGTCACTCAGGAAAGTGCTAATGATACTTGGTTTCTCGATAGCGGTTGCAGTAACCACATGACTGGTAATAAGGATTTATTTTCTTCTATTGATACTAGTATTAATTCTGAAGTAAAACTGGGAAATGAGTATAAGGTTATAGTTAATGGTAAAGGTGTAGTTCCAATTTACACTAAGGATAATTAGAAAAGAAATATTGATGATGTTTAATGTTTATTTTGTGCCTGGTCTAAAATGAAATCTTATTAGTGTTGGACAACTGATGGAGAAAAAGTACAGAGTGTTCTTCAAGAACACGGTATGTACAATCTATGATAAATTTCCTAGCAAACAATTGATTGCAAGAGTAGAGATGACCAAGAATAGAATGTTTCCACTTGTTATGAAAAATAATTTGAGTGGTTCTTTGAATGCTTATAAAGTTGGAAGTCTAGATGAATATTGGTTATGTCATTTGAGATATGGTCATTTACATTTTGGTGGCTTAGATCTGTTATAGAAGAAGCAGATGGTAGAGGGGTTGCCATGTATTCAACAACCTGCAAGCTCTTGTGAGAGCTGTATACTTGAGAAGCATCACAGAGAGAAATTTGTTTCAGGTATTTCCTACAGAGCAAAAGCTCCATTGGAAATTGTCCACACAAATTTATGTGGACCTATGAAAACACCTTCTTTAACTGGCTGTGTTTATTTTATGACTTTCATTGATTATTTCAGTAGGAAGACTTGGTTGTATTTGTTGAAACAGAAATCTGAAGCCTTTGATATTTTCAAAATGTTTAAATCTATGGTTGATAATGAGAGTGGTCGAACCATTAAAATCTTAACGTTTGACATAGGAGGTGAGTATAAACTAAATGAATTCATTGAGTTCTGTGATCTTCATGGAATTAAAAGGCAGTGTACTGCTCGATATACTCCACAGTAGAATGGAGTGGTTGAAAGGAAGAATGAGACTATCATGGACATGGCTCGAAGCATGTTGAAAGAGAAGCATATTTCAAATGAATATTGGGGAGATGCATTTCTTTGCTCTATTTTTATCTTGAATAGAAGTCCAACCAAGATCGTGAGGGATCGTGTACCTCAGGAAGCCTGGAATGGTAAGCCTTGCAATGTTTCTCATTTCAAAATTTTTGGATGTGTTGCATTTGTGCATGTACATGCACAAAAAAGGAGAAAGTTGGATGACAGAAGCAAGTGATGTATCTTTGTTGGATACAGTGAAGAGCCTAGGGCATATAAACTCTACAATACCATTACCCAGAAATATGTAATCAACAAAGATGTTCAATTTAAAGAAGATGAAGCCTGGGATGGAAGTATTGACAAATCAATTTCAGAGGGAGCTGTGTTACCCCGTGATGATGATGATGGAGTTGAGTAGGTTGAAGGAGATGGACAGATGGTTCCACATGCACATATGCATGTAGCAAGAAGTCTAACAAGGCAAGCACCTGATTTCAACCCATCTCAATTTAGAACGCCCATAACTCATGAGCGTGGTGAGCCATATGGACATGGTGGACATCAATTAGATTCATAGGTAAGTAGTGAATCAAAGCCCACTTTAGCTTTATTAAGAAACATATTTAAAGGACAGAAGACTAGAAGCTTAAGAGAACTATATGATCATAATGAAGAAGTAGACCATATTTCAATTTTTGCACTAATGGCATGTGATCGTGTAAGTTTTGATGAAGTTGCTAAAAAGGATGTCTGGATAAAAGCAATGGATGAGGAGATTGATTCCATTGAAAGAAATAACACTTGGGATCTTGTAGATTTACCTGAAGCTAAGAACAATATTGGTGTTAAGTGGGTTAATAAGACTAAGTTAAATGAAGATGGTCAATTTGAAAAATACAAGGAAAGACTTGTAGCTTAGGGGTTTAGTTAGCAACCCGGTATTGATTATAATGAAACATTTTCTCCTGTAGAAAGTATTGACACTGTGAGGATGGTATTAGCTATTGCAGCTCAGAATAGATGGATCATGCAACAAATGGACATCAAGTTTGCATTCTTGAATGGATATTTGGAAGAAGAGGTTTATGTAAGACAACCTCCGGGTTATGAGATTGATAAACACAACAATAAAGTTTACAAGTTAAGGAAAGCCTTATATGGATTGAAGTAGGCATCCAGAGTTTGGTATAACAGGATTGATGAATATTTGATGAGTGTTGGATTCAACATAAGTCCAAGTGAACCAACTCTGTATACAAAGGTAAATCAAGAAGGTAAAATTTTGATTGTCTGTTTGTATGTTGATGACCTGATTTTTACTGGAGATCTATCTCTACATGATTTTAAAAATGCCATGAAAACAGAGTTTGAGATGAATGATTTAGGATTGATGAAGTATTTTCTTGGAATTGAAGTGGATCAATCTGATGATGGCATTTTCATTTGTCAAACTAACTATGCAAATGAAGTATTGAAAAGGTTTAGAATGTTGAATTGTAAACCAACTGCAACACCTATGGAAACTGGTATTAAACTAAGCAAGTATGATGTGGGATCATATGTTGATCCAACTCTGTATAAAAGGTTGGTTGGAAGCCATATGTACTTAACAACAACCAGAACTGATATCATGTTTGCTGTAAGTTTGATTTCGATATTCATGGAGACTCCGAAGAGTACTCATTGGCAAGAAGGAAAGAGGATCCTGAGATATGTTACTGGAACAACTGAATTTGGTATCCGATACACATCAAGTTTAAACTTTGAGCTGATCAGATATACTGATATTGATTTTGCAGGTTCCATTGATGACAGGAAAAACACATCCGGGTATGTGTTCAGTCTTGGATCTGGAGCGGTGGCATGGGCATCAAAGAAACAACCCATTGTGACTCTATCTTCTACTGAGCCAGAGTATGTTGCAACAACTGCAGCTACATGTCAAACTGTGTGGATGAGAAGGGTCTTGAATGAATCGTTACATAACCAGAATGATGCAACTCAAATTGTCTGTGACAATAAATCTGCCATTGCACTGTCAAAGAATCACGTTTTTCACAAACAAAGTAAGCACATTGATACAAGGTATCATTTCATTTGAGAGCTGGTAATTGGTAAAGAGATTTTTGTTCAATTCTGTTGATATGAAGAACAATTTGCAGACATATTTACGAAGCCTTTGGGAAATGAATTGTTTAAAATACATAGAATAAATATTGGAGTGTGCAAGTTGTAATGCATTGTTTACAACAATTTTGTTTTACATATTTTTAGTTTGTTTTTTATCTGAAATGATTAAGAGGGAGTATGTCAGGATGTAATCATTTCACTGCCTGCGTAAACGGTGCATCAATGGTCGTCTTGACCTTTAAAGACTTGAGGATTGAACACCTATTACTATTTTGTCCTATATTGCTTAAATGGTGGTCGTCTTAACAATTGAAGTCAACCACACACCATCACCGCCTTGATTAAAATCCTTTAGAAGATCGAAGGGGCAATTTTCTGTGTTTAAATACCAGAGTCAAAATTGTAATCAATGATAGCTTGAAAGCACTTCTTGAGTCGAATTGGTTATTTAAATTTTTGGAGGTCTGATCTCCGTTTTTACTTAGTATTTCATTAAGTTTGTAAACTCAGGTTTTGAAGTTTTAACCTCATCTCATATTAATTTGGAGCATAGCGATTCTGTTTTTTCCTTCGAGACATCTATTGGCTTATGAAATAGACCCGCTCACTATCCAAGTGTCGAAACCTGAAGTGGGCCCACAGCCTGATAAGATTTCGTGATTCGATGATTGTTGTTGTGTGGTGTTCATGTATCGAGCATTCCCAAATGCCAAAACCCGAATGGGCCCACAGCCAATTCACGATTTAGTGATTCGACAATTCTTGGCATGCTTTGTTCTTGGCGTCGAGCGTTTGTAAACGTTGAACCCCAAACACCGATTGACCGCCGACTTTCATTTTTTTTCACATGCATTATCATGGGAATTGTGCCTGGTGGTTTTGAACTTGGGCTATCAATGCTGCAAGAGCTACACCTTGCTGCTAGACCACAACTTGACAAACATTTATCTATGCGATGGTGACTAATATTTTTCCAGGCAATTTATTACAAATATAATTGATAAAGATATAATTGAATTTCAAAGAGACTTGTAAATACACCTTGTATTATACACCTAACTTCACAAATATTAATTCATTCTAGTATTGTATAAGTGTGATAAGAATATTTAATATAATATATATTTGTGAATGTTGGAGTAAAATGAAAATGAATAATCAAGACAACCAAAACGAGGCAAAATATTAAACAAGTTAATGTTATTTGAAAAATATCAATGAGAAGTGTAAATTATGTTCTCCAGATTTTGAAATAGTGAATTATTCCTTTAGTAAATTCATCAAATTAATTACTTCTAGTAAATTCCATATAAGTGTGATTAGAATATCCACTATAATATATATTTATGAATAGTGGAGTAAATTGCAGAGGAATAATCAAGATAACCAAAATGAAGAAAAATGTTAAACAAGTTAATGTTATTTGAAAAATATAAATGAGAAGTGTAAATTAAATTAATTACTTCTAGTAAATTCCATATAAGTGTGATTAGAATATCTGATATAATATATATTTATGAATAGTGGAGTAAATTGCAGAGGAATAATCAAGATAACCAAAATGAAGAAAAATGTTAAACAGGTTAATGTTATTTGAAAAATATAAATGAGAAGTGTAAATTTTGTTCTCAAGATTATGAAATAGAGAGTTTCCCTATAGTATTTGCACCTAGTAAAAATTTTAAGTTCCTTTTTTCAACACATGGTCTATGTAAATAACATTTGTACTTGGGAATACACCAATATCTAAAGTTCTAAGGGTTAGCTTAATTGGTAAATGTTGTTGTGAGATAAGTACACAGAGATTTTAGGATCAAATCCCATTGGATGCTTTGGGGTTATGATCTATTCTTCCTTCTTGTTAGTTTAATTTAACATGCCACTGTCACACCCAAATCTCAAGGGAATTTGGTCAAAGTTCGATGATAACAAGAGGTCATTGACCAATGCACATGGTATTCCCACATAATTGCTCTGAATTCCCTCAAGGGAACTCGGTCAAAGTTCGACGATAACAAGAGGTTATTGACCTATTCACATGGTCTTCCCACCTAGTTGCTCTGAATGCCTATAATGATAGATATATGCCTCCATGAAGGCTTGTTAACATGCCATAGTTGCGCATGAACCTCAAGGAACTTTTAATTTAACATGCCATAGTCGTGCCCGAACCTTAAGGGAACTTGGTCAAAGTTTGATGATAACAAATAGAGCATGCCACTTAACACTTAGTTCATTGGTCAAATATTGCTCTTCTCCTCGAGGCCAAGGTTTTGGGGCGATATCTCATCAAGAGGTTGAGTTTATTGACCTCAAGAGGTTATTGACCAATGAACATGGTCTTCCCACCTAGTTGCTCTAAATTCTTGCATAGCGACATATATATGCTGCCATGAAGACTTGTTAACATGCTACAGTCGCACCCAAACCTCAAGGGAACTTTTAATTTAACATGCCACAGTCGTTCCCGAACCTCAAGGGAACTCGGTCAAAGTTTGACGATAACAAATAGAGAACACCACTTAACACTTAGTTCATTGGTCAAAGCTTTCTCTTCTCCTTTAGGCCAAGGTTTTGGGGCGATATCGCTTCAAGAGGTTGAGGTTATTGACCTCAAGAGGTTATTGACCAATGTAGATGGTCTTCCCACCTAGTTGCTCTGAATTCCTGCATAGCTATAGATATATGCTGCCATGAAGACTTGTTAACATGCCATAGTCGTGCCCGTACCTCAAGGAAACTTGGACAAATTTTGACGATAACAAATAGAGCATGCCACTTAACACTTAGTTCACTGGTCAAAGCTTTATCTTCTCCTTCAGGCCAAGTTTTTGGGGTGATATCTCTTCAAGAGGTTATTGACCTCAAGAGGTTATTGACCAATGCACATGGTCTTCCCACCTAATTGCTCTGAATTCCTGCATAGCGGAAGATATATGGTGCCATGAAGACTTGTTATTATAAATAATGGGGATACTTTGTACAAATTACAATAGACGAAACTTTTTACTTTTCATATATGTAATTGGTTTGTTGAGCTCAGAGTAAATTAATAACATCAGTTTCAACCACATTGTGAAGAGGAAATATGTTCAATTTTCAAGAGGTTTATCTACATATAATGGTGGAATCATTAGGATGTATTGACCATGAAATATTAATATATTTGGATAAATTTTTTCATTTATGAAAACAATTTTTTTTACATAAATGAGATTTAATGATGTTTTACTATCAAATTATTTAAATTTACAAAGAAATCTAAATTCATTATAAAAAAAATAAGATATTAATTTTTTTGTTTTACTATAAAGTAAATTATAAAGTAAATTTTCAATAGAAAGAAAAATTACTCTCCATGATTATTATTTATCTTAATAGATGACTACTTGAAGTAAATTTTCAATAAAAAGACAAATTGCTCTCCATGATTATTATTTATCTTAATAGATGACTACTTGAGTGAGTAATGTATATGTTCTATAATTAATTTTTAGTGATTTTTAGAATGAATGGATTGAATATTGTAATATGTTGATTAACAAGTTTATTGGCATTCATGAAATTTGATAATAAAAAAAATCATTATTTTTATTTCAAAACAATAATATTAGTAATTTTACATCATAAAGGTTATTGGGTTAACATATAAAAGATTATTTTAAAATATTCAATATTTTAATTTTTTTTTCAATGTTTTGTTTTCATATTTACCATGAATAACTATTATTTTAATTTTAAAACATATAACTTTATCTATGAATATATGAATGAATTCTTTTTATTTTTACTAATCTAATTTATAAATGAGTTTAAACTAAAAAAATTATTAGTTAATGCCTTTTGGGGATTATTAGTAATAGATTTTCAGTTTTAACCAAAGTTTCCAAGAAAATCATATAGTTTAGGTTGTTCTTTAAACTATGTTTGAGTTCAAGCTATTATTTGGCCTTTTCTAGAGGTAGAGGGGAAAATATATTAGGTTAACTTTGTTTTAAAGTACACATTTATGTTCTGATTTTATCCGAATGAAGTAATGTTATAGATAAATCTAGCATTACTTTGAAAACATTAAATCTTATCCCATGATTATCCAGAACCATATATTAACCTATGTTTATGGCATCCATTTTATTTCCACTTAGAAAACTTTTTTAACTTACATCTAAAACAAAACACTGCACAACATGGCACAACACCCTAAAGTCACACAACATAGTAGAGGTGTCCACAAACCTATTTCCTCCTTGCTTTTGCATTTTTGCCCTCGCTTCTAGCTTCATTTTCCCCTTTTGCTCAACATCTACACTCTCTGCCCCTCCTCTTCCTTTTTCTCTAACCTAACCATCGCCCCTCCATTCCCTTCTACTCTGACTGAAAACAAATGATTAGGCCTCCTCCACCTAGAGTGTCGTTGGCCACACATACAACAAAAATGACACTCTAAAAGCAATAATAACCAGTTAGAGCAGCGACAACACCTCCAAGTCTGTTATTTACAATATTTGTAAATTGTTTTCTGTTATTGGTTTTTTCTTCAATCCTGTCACTCAAATACACTTTGAAGGATTCTAGACTTAGCAGGTTGACTGTAGTAAAAAAATAGTATTGAATATCAAGAACACTATTAACACTATCA
>ML796605.1:65983-76924 GCA_009831015.1 Picea engelmannii
TAAAGGGGCCACACACGAGTTCCAGAGAGATTGAGGGAGAGGTGTGGACAGCAGCCCTGCCACAGCCTACTAGCACTCCCGCCGTGGCTCAAACTGTAGGTTAACGATTACCTAGTTCGAGAGGATCCACGATGCCATGAGGGAAGACTGCGACAGTCACTCACAATGATTCTAAGGGGCGCGCAATAAGGCGGGGGCCTTATTCCTTAGAGCCCTTAGTCTCCCACAAGTTCACCTGGCGGAGTGTTGACTCCAGGGGTTATAAAGTCTACCAATCCGTCAAGCCAGCGAGTGGCACCCTTGGAGCACGTGGTGCATCCTGAAGGGCACGTCGCGCAAAGAATTACAAGTCAGCGAGTGGCACCCTTGGAGCACGTGGTGTGTCCTGAAGGGCACGTCGTGCGACAAAATCAAGCAAGGCGAGTGGCACCCTTGGAGCACGTAGTGCGTCCTGAAGGGCACGTCGCATTGATGATGATGATGAGACAACCTAGATGACCCTAGACCTTAACGCCTGATAAAATCCTTACAACGCCTCCCCTAATTAAATTGTCTCCCTGTTCAAATCAAACCTAGACTAACACATCTCTAAGATAAATTTGACCAGCCCTAAGAAAAGATCCTCCAAAAATAAACCTAGGGCGTAAACTAACACCCACATAGGAGTTAATTAAAGTCTTCTAAAAAGTAAAGGGGGTAAAGTAATGAGGGGGTTAATTTAAGTGAAACCCATGGCGTTTGAATTATAAAGGGGAATTAAAAAAAATATATATTAAAGAGGGGAGTATAAAATTTAGAATTTCAAAAAATAATAATAATGATAAAAATATTTGTTTATATATTGAAAAGAATATTAAGCGCATTTATCATTTGGGGGTTTTAACAAAAAAAAAATAATAATAATAAATAATGGAAAGAGAGAAAGAAAAAGAAAAAATTAAAATAAAATAAAAATAAAAATAAGGAAACTTGGAATTAGGAAACTTAAAAAAATTGGAAAGTAGGAGACATAGAGTAAAAAGAAAAAAAAGGAATCAGCATTAAAGGAATTACTAAATTTCAGAAACTTCATTTAGGAAAGTGAATAAAAGCATGAAAGGGGATCTAGGAACCCTAGGAGAAATTTAAGGAGCGATTTGGGGGTGTGAGGGAATTTAGACTTTTAATTATTAAACATAAATTAATTATTGGAGAACCCTAGGGATGAGTGACACTTGGACGACAAAGATTGTTTAGAGGTTTTGTCATTAAAAATTAATTAATTAATAATCAGGAAAGTAGGTGGGTCTCTTTGTTCTATAAAAGAGAGGGAAAGGAAGGAAAAAGGGGGATGAACGGTTAGCGTAACGTTACACTGCCGAATTTTGGTTTGACGGATTTCTTGTGAGGAGTTGGGTTTATCTCAGCTGTGTTGGAATGGTAGCTCAGCCGTGGAGGCGGGCTGAGACGCTAGTCTATCTCTGGTTCTTGTGTGGCCCCTTTGCGGCTCGGGGGGCTAAGGGGGAAGCAGAGTACCCCTAGAGTTTGGCTGGGAGGTACCGGTGAGCCTTCAGTGGTCGGTGAGCGGGAGTGGCAAGGAGCGCGGGACGCGGCACGACGCGGGGACGTCTTCGAAAGCAGGCATAAGACTACAGTATGGTTTAAATTGGTAAAGTAGAATGCATTTTATATTCGGTAGACTTAATGTTATTTTTGCTGTATTTCCCCTTCCCTTCATCACTTGGTCTGTGTGAAATCCTTCGGCCACAAATCCGGACTGTGAAAATTAAATGCTGGTGTGGAATGTGAATGTTTACTATCATTGTTATATCCTCTTTTTTTGACGTTCTGGACGGTATAAAACAATGGCTGTTATAATTTAGGACTGTGTTGAGTTAATGGAATCTTCTACTGGGTTATTGCCGTAAATCTGTTGATTGCTGTATGTGTTGGGAGTTCTTGATTTGTGTTTAAAACGTTTTAATGGTGTGCGTCTTACTGGTATATTGTGGGGCGTTTTAATGGCATTGCATGTGTAGTACAGGGGCGTTATCCTTCAGACTGGGTATCGTTGCATTGCGGGTTGTTTCATTTCATTTTCAGGTCTGCGTCCTCATCCATGGGCGTAATGACAGTTGCGTCCTCCTTTTTATTTTTGGGCCTGCGATATATTCATTGCTGGGCGTTTCCGTTGCTGGTGGACTTGGTAATCAGTATTGGTGTTTTAATGTTGCAAATTTCGTAAATAATAGCTTAATCCACCATCGAAATTTAGATACGTACTGTATCGATCCTTTCATGCGCTCAGCTTCGATCTGCACATTTTGCACCGCTTTTATGAGATGTGTCGTAGGGTTTCCCGTTATGATATTCGCTATCCTTCTTTTCTGTTCGAGACTGATATTATTCCTCAAGTGGGTGGTCCAGTAAATCAGCTCGGTGCTTCCATATTTCTGGCAGTGAGGAACCCATACTGCCTACAGTTATAGATAGCATGAATTGATCATGGTCCCTTTAGTGCGGCCAACCCCAATCCGAGCGACAGACCTTTGAATTCTATTTAGACATTTACATTATTGCAGAAGGAAGTATTTATTATCGCCAAAAAAAAGGGAAGGGATCATTTAAAACAAAAATTGTTAGCGCAAACGAAAACAGCTCAACTGTTATAATTTCCATTAATGAGATTTATCCCTATGCATCGTACTTAAGTTTTATTCGAACCTTTTCCTACAGGGATTCCCAAAATAACCTACGTGCTAATTATTCAGTCATTGTTAATTTCAGATATGTTAAAATAGATATTTTAAACGCAATCATAGAACCTTTAAACCACAAATTATACCAGTATTCAGTCCGTCTCCTTATCCTTGTAAATCTAATATACTTCTGTAGCATTTTATCAATACTCTCATTCGACTAAGTTATGGCATCGTTAATTCGGGATCCACTCGGGCTGGACTGGGTATTTCTTAACGAAAGTTCCTACGAGATTTAAGGGTAACTGACAGGCTGCGAAATGTTTTTGGTCTCCCTCCACTGGCTGCGGTTAATGGCACCCAAACGACCCCGTGGAAAGAGAAACCTTTTAAAAAAAAACGTTGATTGGAGAGGAGTAAACTTTCCTGAAACCGGGCGTGCTGCCAGTTGGCAAGCCCTTCCTTTCTTACCCTTTTCCTGAGCTTTAATTTGGCTGGCAGCCTGCCCTACGCCCGCGCGTCAGCTGGCAGGAAGGTAACTCCGTTGCCTTAAGTCGTTGTAAAGATTAGGTTGCCCCGACTTGCTTCTAATTCTGTGGGATGGAAGTAATAAAAAGGATTAACGTTGAGGAGTTGTCGGCTCAAAATTCGTAACGTTTCCAAAAATATTTATATAAATTAAAAATACAAACCGCTTTGGGAACCGCGTGTCTTTCTCACTTCCCTTTTTGAAATGTCTCTTCTACCACCAAATTTGCATAGAACTTCTTACCGAAGGATTGTTAAAAGTTTCTCCTTCCCTCAAACAAAATTGGGAAAGGCCTGGTTGCTTATTAGAGGTCTTTATCTTTTAGATTCTTATATTTAATGATTGCTTCTAGCTAGGCCTTCCTTGATTTTAATTTATCCGGATAACACCCAATCCAAGATCACTTGAACTAAACCTTCTAAATTAAACCTCTAGTCGGGCGATTCACAACGCATTCATCATAAAACATAGGATAGGTACAAATCAATTTATACATAATGCATAATTTTATTTGGAGTGTTGTATTTACTTATACCTTTCTTATGAGGGTAAATGTATATTAATAATTTAATAATAAATTGGTTGAGTGATTAAAATTACCTTATGCATATTTTGGGAAATTCAATTGTTTATATTCTGAATGTCGAATAAATTAATGAGGTGGCATGTATGGAGTATGGTACTTACTTATACCTTTCTTAGGTGGGTAAATAGATAATTAATAATTTAATAATAGATGTGGTTGAGTAATTAAATTATCATAAGCTTATTTCTCGGAAATTTTCAATTGTTATTTAGGAATAAGAATTAATTTATTGATGTGGCGTAACATGCATGCAATTTTTTTTTTATAGAATTCTAGGTTATTTATAAATGAATGAAGAGATTTATGCTATTTTCATAAAATTGAAACTGTTACTTTTTAAGTTTAGAATTTGTAGTCAATAGGTTAAGTTTTATAATCATTCTCTAATGACAGTGTTATCTTGATTAAGGTTATCGAATTTTTGCTAATATTGACGACGCCTGACCTGTGAGGTTGAACTAAGTATCATGGAGCAATTGGTTGTGTTCAATGCCAAGTGAGTCGTGGAAAGTACCTAGTCTCGAATGTTGGTTTGTTGTCAGAGTCCTTGTCACGCGCTTTCCGTAAGGGGCACAATTGTGCTTCTTATTTATGTTGTTCTTGATTATGGTCGGTTGGTTGCTTGGTCTGTGGTGTCGGGTGGGAAGTAGACACCTCCATGTTCCTCAGAACAGTCGCCAGCCCTGAGACCTTAAATGGTTAAAATCGATGGGAACCTGGGCTTGAGCGTTGATTATGTGTCTTGGAGGTCCTAACCTTGCAGGGTAGGATGGGCGGGTGGTCAGTTTTACTTTGTCGCTAAATGTATGCGTTGTGCACTTTTGCCTATGGTCGTATTTTGTTTGCAGTTACTCACCGTATGCCCTTTGTCTTCTTGCGATGAACACCATGGTCACGTCTTGTTGGTTGTCAAGGGGCGACGTAGAGTCAAGTGTGTTGATACTTCTACACGCGCGCACACGCCTTATACACAAAAAAAAAAAGAAAAAAAAAAAAAAAAAATTCTCCTGTATACTAGAATGGTTGTCGTAACGAGGCGTTTCGTTACACTCTCGTCGATACTTAGATCTGGTTTATCTGAGTTCGCAGTATTGTTCGGTAATTCTACCATTATTTTAGTATAGTTTTCGTCATCAATACATGTCATCTTTATTCTTTCTTCCAGATCACTTTCTTCCCTGCTAGTGTTCATCTCAAATAACCCATGGATTCTTCTACTTAAAGCATCTGCTACTTTATTTTCCTTTCCCTTGATATGTTTGACCTCGAAGTCAAATTTTCTCAAGAAAGCTAACCACCTTGCCTGTCTTGCATTAAGATTTGGCTAGTTAAACAAATATTTCACCCCGCTATTGTCCATTAATAATAGGAATCTTCTACCCATTATGTAGTGTCGCCACATCTTTAAGGTGTGTATTACTGTTGCCAATTCTAAGTCATGAGTGACGTAATTTCGCTCGTGTTCTTTTAATTTCCAGGACTCATAACAAATAACGTGTCCTTCGTGAGTTAGGACACCACCTAACCCTTCTTTACTTGCATCAACACATATGGTGAAGTCTTTATCTGGGTATGCTACTTTCAATATGGGTGCCATTGTCAATAATTCCTTGACTTTGTTGAAGTTGTCTTGACATTTATCTGACCAGTTAAACCTGGTTCCTTTCTTTTGTAACGATATGATAGGGTAGGCTATCTTGGAAAACCCTTCTATAAACCGATGGTAATACCCGGTGATTCCCATGAACGACTGTATATCCGCTACATCTTTAGGTACCGACCATTCCATAATGGATTTTGTTTTTTCTGGGTCTACGACAATGCCCTCCACTGAAATTACATGTCCAAGATATTGTATTTTTTTCTGATAGAAGTCACACTTGTCGAAATTGGCGTATAGTTTGTGCTTCTTTAACGTTTGCAAAACTATTCTTAAGTGTTCTTCATGTTCCTCCTCCGTCTTTGAATAGACCAGGATATCGTCGATGAATACTACCATGAACTTGTCCAAGTACTCAATGAAAATACTGTTCATTAGGCACATAAATGTGGTTGGGGCGTTAGTGAGTCTGAAAGGTATGACTAGAAACTCATAGTGTCCATATCTTGTCTGAAATGTTGTTTTGTTTATGTCCTCGTATTTTATCCGAACTTGATGGTAACCGGATCGTAAATCCAATTTTGAAAATATCTTGCCCCCCCCCACTTGATCGAATAGATCATTTATCCTTGGTAAGGGGTATTTATTCCTAATAGACATTTTGTTCAGTTGTCTATAATCGATACATAATCTTAGAGTACCATCCTTCTTTTTCACAAAGCGGACTGGTGCTCCCCAAGGTGAGACACTCGGTTTGATATACTCTTTGTCCAACAATTCCTGTAATTGTATTTTTAATTCTGTCAGTTCTGGTAGACTCATCTGGTAAGGCGCCTTTGAGATAGGAGAAGAACCGGGTAACAGGTCTATGGAGAAGTCTATTTCCCTTCTAGGGGGTAATTCTGGTATCTCATCCACAAACATGTCTCTGAAATCACGTAGGACAACAAAGTCTTCCAACTTTGGCTTATCCTCCTTTTCTGCTAGATTCGTCACTTGGATGGCATAAAATTGAAATCCCTTTCTCATACATTTCTTTAGTTGCATCGCTGAAATTTGTCTGACTCATATCGGTTTCGGTATACCTTGGGCTGTCTTGGTAGTGTCAGAATCATCCTTATAGCTAAGCATATTTGTATAACAATTTAATATTGCTTTGTGTCGTTCCAACCAATCCATCCCAATAATCATATCGTAAGATCCTAGTGGTAGGATGTTTAGATCGGTCCTTATAGTTTGACCATCTAAGCTGAAATCCAAATCCGAAATATAGTCAATTACTTTCCTTTTAGTACCTATCGGTAGTTGCACAAGCCATGATTTTGCATGCTTCAGTCTCTTAAGTTTATTTGACTCTACTACCTTCGGAGTAATATAGATTAATGTTGCTTCGGGGTCGATTGAAACATAAATTTGAGTGTCATGGATTTTACCTTCTATTTCTACCACCGAGGACTGGTGGTCAGCTTGTCAACCGTCGATGGCTGCATTTATCCGATGTAGGCTCCTACCCACGTCTCCCACTGTCGAGGGTTCTTGAAGGTTATGAACCACAGTTCTCTTTGTTGAACTCAAACATGGGCAGTTCCTCCTGAGATGAGGCTCTCCACATTCCCAACACTTTAATGGCTCATGGGAGTTGTCCCCAAATCTCTTTGTTCCCAGGTTTACCAGTTTTCTGCTGCCTTGTGTGTTCGGAGGATTGGAGTGAATATCCCTTCTCGGAAAACTCTTTGATGTATTCCGATAAGGAGCTCGCTGGTACCCCTTCTTCCACTGGTTCATTTGATCTTGTTTCTTATCCTTCCAGGCTTTGGGAAATTCTACCTACTGTTTATACTAGTCGTAGCACATTCGCACTTTTCTAAATAATTCACTCAAGGTTTTGGGGTTTTCAAACTCAATTCTGTCCTTGTAGGACTGTGGTAGACAGCTTAGAAATCACTGAATTTTTACTTTATCCTCACGGATGTACGGTATGAACCTTAGCAGTTCCAGAAATTTGTTTATAAGGTCCTCCATTTCCATGTGTCCAAGTCGTAACTCGTAGAAATCCTTTGTATTCCTTTCATAGTAACTTTTTGAAAGGTATTGTTTCTTGAAATACTTTTTAAAGTTAGACCATTCCAACTGTTTCTCCTCTAGGCCCTTGGCCAATTTGAGGTCCTTCCACCAAATGATGTCCTTCCCTTTCAGGTTGTAGATGGTCATTCTGACCTTCATGTTGCTGGAATAGTTGTAGATCTGGATGCATTTTTTGATGTCCAATAGCCATGCCTCGACTTCCTCTCCCGTCTTGGATTCTCCATCAAAGGTAGTTGGCTTAATCTTTTTAAATTCTCCCTCGAGGTGGTCTACCTGTTTTCTTTTTCTGTTTCTGGTCCTGATTTCTTGGAGGCCCTTTTGCTGGCTTCTTCCTCGTGGTTATCATCCTTTGGGATTTTCTTGGTCACTATACTGCGCAGCAGGACATCATTTATTTTTTGTTGTTCCTATTGTGCTTTCTTCAATTTTTCATTGTTTGCTTTGAAAATCTGTAGTTCAACAATCAGGTTCCTCATTGTTTCTAACACTTCTATGGGTGAGCTTCCGTCACTATTTTGTCTTGGATCTCCAGGGGGTCCCTATTGCAGGTTTTCTCCCATCCTGATTTCTGCATCGTCCTGAGCTACCATAGTTAACACAAAACAGAAACAACTTTCTGTTTGTAACCATACGATTTTTTTGTTAGTTTTACATAAATCGAAATATATATATATATATATATATATACTAAGAATCTATTGTGGCCCTATTCAGGTCTAGTGTTGTCACCTTTTTTCTTTGATACCATATGTAATGTACCTCAAAATTTACATAATTTTTTTCTTTTTTTTTCTTATTGTTATTTTATTTGGGTACTTTGAGTTGATATTGTGTCTTTAAAGTTTCATTCATTCCTCAACCATAATGTACATTAGTCTTTTTGCCTTTTACTTCTCTAACCAATTTTAACATACTGTCACCTCTTCCTATTTTGATATTGAGTTATATATACGATCCTAGGTACATAGCTAGGGATACCTTGTTTTCATTGCAACTTGGTATTACCCACCATTTTCGTTTCCAAAACCCACTTTATGTTATGGGGTATAACTACTTAGAACCACTATTCTATAAAATAAATGGTCATAGATGTGAGGCCTTATGACAATCGCCCTTGTATAAATATTATTACAGGGTCTACAAGAAGAGGCTAACACTATTCAAAATACTTTAAACAGACCCTTTTGGGTATAAATTCGAACACTAATCTATACAAATGAATTAAGCACACAGAGGCTAAACTTGGGTAGGTTATGGTTAATGTAAATGTAGTTGGGTTCAAGGTATAACCGGTGTAACAAGGTGATAAAAGAAATAACCCTAAGTAGGCCATCCAGGTTCCTTGCCATTAAATTTCTGAGCAAACGATACAGGTCAGAACCCTCTCGTCTTAAAGGCCTGTCTGCAACATTTAAGGCGCTCTGATATAAGTCTAATCATTTCAGAGTTCGACTGGCATGCCCCAATGAAATTTCAGCACTCACCATTTGTTCACGTGGCCAGGTACGATTCCCACCCATCCTCCATTACTCCATACGAAAGGGTATCCCATAGCTTTCACGTCATTCCGGTCTTGGCTTGGTGAAGGAAAATGGAACGCTCCAGACTAAACCCTGTTTTAGTTTTTCCATCTTAGCATCATGGTCATGCTTCTGTGAAATCAGACCTTGTTCTAGGTGGGAGAGTTCTTGGAAGCAAACTCCCCGACGGACAACCCTTTGTGAGGTAAGTCAACTTGGTTGTTCCTGTCATTTTTCATTCGAGCCTTTCTATCTCATCGAGTAGTTTCTGTGAACTCCCGTTCATGGTCAGATTCCTTGGTAGCATTCTTGTTTTATATCTATGTTACTATAGAAAATGGGGGAATCGATGGTGCTCTAGCAGGGTTTAGGTTTTTTCATAGTTTACCCTCTCTCTGTATTGGCTTTCCTGTCAAGACTGAGCCATCTTCCTGTTGTGGAAGGTCTTATCCTGATTTCTGTTATAATCGTGCATCCGAAATATTCTATTTTATTTATTTTCTTAACTAGAACTTTCATACTGCGTTTGGCTTCCTCCATCGGTTAATTCCTAGTTGACAGAGTTTATAACCGGCTTTTCCTTTGTAATAGACCTCTCGGTACAATGTTGATCTTGAAAAATTTATGTGTTTAAACCTTAAGTTCACTGGTATTATTATGCCAATTATAGGTGTCGTTCTAATGTCCAGAGGCAGTTTAATCCTTTCTGTTTATATTTAGACTGTTACACTCGATTGATATTTACTATTACTTTACGCTCATTATACGCATGTTATCCTTGTTTATGATTTCTTTGGGTTAAATACTGGTACTCGTCACTAATGATGGGCCCCTTTGATATGCGAGGGTACCCATCAGGGTGGCACAAACTCCTCTTCCCTTTTCGGTCTAGGAGGCACATGGTTTGGCGCAATGGCGAAAGGTATAAAATCCTCTGTTACAGTTAAGTTCATCATTGACTCCTTTCTCATTACATTATGTTCTTAAAAATGATTATGTTATTGTTGTCGGATATTTTTTTTAATGTTTCACCTTATTTCGTGTAGGGTGTGATCACGTCGTGGTAGGGGAATGCCCTCTTCACTCTTTCAAGAGGTACTTATGTTCCAACTACAAAGCCCCTCCGTGTAAGCTATTACAAGTTACATGCACCGATGATGAAGGCTGCGTATCGTTCTTAATACTTTGAAGATCTTTCGTTTCCCAGTTCTGTATTAGTTGTTTTTAAGGGTACACCCTAATTTGTATTAATGACTAGTACTTAGAAAGTATGCCAAGCTTGCAACTCGTTGGATTCATGATATCTAGACAGTTGTTTCCTTAAATAATTATGAACCTTATGTATTGGGTTTATTTGCTATGGATATCATTGAAGTAACAGGATTTGGAACTGACATTTCTGTGTTTAACATCCTCCTCTATATTTCCGAAAGATTGGTTTGTCAAAATAGAGTTGAATTCTTTTCTTGAATTGTTCTAGTTAATTTCCCAGAATTCATATTATTATTAATTACACCGTCGTCCCGATATGATTTAACTATGCACGGTATTAAACCTACGGATAACACAGTAATGTTGTGTTTAAGGGGGGTTCGTTCACACTGGTACTGTGTGATTGTATTCAATCCTTCCAAGTTTTTGTTTAAGTTCGAACACTTATTTCTGATATAAAAATGGTAATGGTAGGAGTTTAACCTCAGCCTCATTTTCCCTATTCGTAATTATTTTTCTCTCATATGATTTACTTTACTCGTTCATATCATATATCCTCTCTTGTCCTGAATTAACATATTGCATTGTAGCTATGCTATGCAATTAATATTTAACTTCTGTTCCTACTTCATCCATTAATCAAACAATTTATCGATCTCCTCACCAGAATTAAGACAGTTTTGTCCCTACGACGGAACTACTAAAACCATACTAAAGTACCTATACTCCAA
>ML796605.1:115380-127382 GCA_009831015.1 Picea engelmannii
TAATGCTTTTTTTTTTTTTTTAACAACATCATATAAAATTAATACATGAAATTAATACATGAGAGAGTATGTATAAAGGATTTACATTATTACTATCCAATTTCTTGGTATTTTTAATTAATATAAAGTTTTTGGTTAACAATTGTATGCATATTTCTTTCTTTTATAATTTTAGCTTCAATTTCAAAAGTATATTTTCACCAAAGTTTCAAATGAATAAATAAGGTTTAAATCCTCATGTAGTGTCAAAGACAAATTGAGTGAGGAGTATACCAAAGGTCTTGAATCACTTAGTAACATTTCTCTCCAATGCAAATGCAACCTCCCCTGCAAAATTATTTAATTCTTAGACTAAACAAACTCTTAACAATACAAGGAAAAATAACAACCCCAAAGGAGGTTATTCATTGTAAGTGTGATGTAGGAATGACCCATTTGAGAGACGAGTTTTAACAAACCATGCTTCAATAGGAAGACCTTGGTAAATTACTAGCCTTGCAAACACTTGGAGTTTGTTGCTAACATGCACTGACCACACATTATGAAGTCTCATGATCAACCATTTCTCTATGTTATGAGACACACATTGTGAATGAAGAATAGGTTCAATATCGGGCCATTGATGAAAAATAGATTCCATCCTTCGAGAATCATACCGAACAAAGGGGTACCTCAAGCTCCACTCTCAATGACACAAAAAGGGCTCAGGTATGTCTATGTTCATTTTTAACATGTCCTCTTATAGAATAAATACTACAATCTCCATAATAGTATGACAATCTATAGAAGACAAGGAAAAATTGCATGTAATGGGCCACTGGTTCTTCCAAGAGTTAACATTAGTGTCTCTCAAATCCCTCCAATAAAATATTGTGTTTTTAATGAGTGACATTCACTACTCCTGAAAGTGGGGAATGTGTACAACACATGTTCCCTACATCTTCCAACTCCAAATATCACTATTACACCTAGACAAATGTTAAGGTATCTCACTATTACACCTAGACAGATGAAGGTTCAAGAAGGAGGAATCCTATCATGAGATTCATATAGACCAAGAAACTAGTATTAGTCTTATGATTACTGCCATAGCCCCAAAGGCCTAGAAAAACATGGACATTCAATCTCTAATACTAGACATTGACTCGTGATTAACTAACATAGACAACAAATAATCATCTGCAAAGTGATCTTATTCAACATCTCAAAATCATCTGGAAGTGAAACAACCCAAATTTGTTCTTGCAAATGGGGTCCGGTGTCCAACAAATAACCAATTGAATTAGTATTTAGAACATAGATATAGGGTACTAGAGGGAATCCCTATCTATTAAAATTGTGGAGAAGAATACATGGAGAGAGGGTATTATTCACTACAAAAAAAGTAGAGGCAGAAGAAAATAGGGTGTTGACCATCCACACAGACTTCAAACCAAAACCCAAATAGGATAGAATATATGTAATGAAATCTCATTCGATTTGATCATAGGATTTACTGAAATCAATTTTGAGGAGAAGATCCTATTGCCCAAAGTCCGTATTCCACTCCATGTCATCCCAAACTGAAATCACTATGTTTGGAATAAATTACCCCTAGAAAAACCACTCTACACCTTACATGCAATCTTCTTGGTTACATCCCTCACCTAYAGTGCAATTTCCTTAGCCATGATTTTTTAAGCATCACTCAATAAAATTATTGGTTTCCTTCCCCCAATGGTGTCCCTCGTAGAATTATTAGAATGAGCTYGATAGACCCATGATTAATRGATTYCATCACRTATCTTGAGGCCCCGAAGATAGGTAATTGAATTCAACTCCAATAATGTCCCATGTAACCTTGTAGAATTCACAAGTCAGTTTATGAATCACTATAAGTTTACCATTCTGCATTGAGAAAAACACTAAAAAAATGTACACCCTTCATGAAATCCCTATCCAACCTATCATGGTCTACAATAGACACCTTGTGCACCACCACCCTGTAACAAGAATTCCTAGTAGTGAGAACAATTGTGTTAAGGGATAAAGAGAAAGAATACTATGAAAATGATCACCAAACACATTTTTGATATGAGAGGGATCTTCCTCAAGAAAACCATTGTCTCTTCAAAGACCAAGAACTTTGTTAGTTTCTACTTTCTTATTTAAGAAATCAAAGAAAAACTTGGATCCCTCATTCCCCTCCTGAATGCACTATAAATTGGGATGGACCCTAGCTTCTCTAGCAATATATTCCTCCTTCCTACACACCACCAAATACAAGTGTGTTTCATTGTCATGAATAATAGTTTTATGAAGGTCTTCCTCAAGGAAGACACATAACTCCTCCAACTTTCCCCTAGCATCCTAGAGATCTTATTTGTGCTTGCGAGAATTCATACACCCCTTGTGATGCATGAATTTGGTAGTCCTTCATATGGTCGCCTCCCACCATAAAATCCAACCCTTATCCCCAAGAGGATGTTGGAAAAGGTTTCAAACAAAATGAAATAGAGCATGGAATTAAATTGAGTCCAAATAAGAAACATTCAGTGTGTACAAGGAATATGGCTTCAAATAAATCAGATGATCCATCTAAATGGAAGTTTGATTTTTTTTTTTTTTTTTAATGTTTTGAGCCAATGGTCACAATCAATACATAAACACGTAAAAGCCTCATAGAAAAGGAAATATTATCCCTAGGTCCATACACCTCATCTAGTATTTCTTGTACCCTATTCTTCCCCTTCATGAAATTTGGACCAAGTAAACTGACCTCCATACACTTTGAAGATATTTTTTTATGTGCACCACATGCCATTGAACCTACACCACCACTCTAATCACCCTCCCATTCCACCATTTTGAAGTTTCCACCCACACTACAAGGAGAAAACCTTCTAGCAAAGGTTTTTGTGGATTTTTTTAATGTTATAAAATTTGATTTTTTTTTTCAAAAAACCCTCCACTATAACCTCCTTTATTGGGTACAGAGGTTTTAGCGAAGATTTTAATAGATGCTCCATATAACTAAAAACATTTGGTCACATTGGTGCACCACTAAATAAAATGTCTCAATCTGTGTCTAAACATAAAATGCATCACAATGACCTTACATAAATGCCCATGAATGTACATAAAAGAAAAAAAAAATCTTGGGTAAATAAAATAATTTAAAAAGTTAATCATAGCTCCATACAACTCTTGTCCTTGTTGTTTTCACATCTAAGGATGTATTTTATGATTAACAATGTTCAAATTATTACATTTCCTAAACACTCCAACCCCTTTCAATTGTTCAAGAACTTCATCCTTTCATCAAATAAACAAAATACATTATAAATATGAAGATTCAAAACCTAGATATTACAACATGATTTAACAATGTTGTACTACCTAATTATTTAAATTTACAAAGAAATAGAATTTCAATGCAAAAAAAAAGATACTATTTTTTATTTTTTCCACTCTATAAAGTGAATACCCACCTATAAAAAGCTCTCCATGATTACTATCTATAGTAATTTGTATTAATAATTACTGTCCATTATTATTATTTATCTTAATAGATGACTACTCGAGTGAGTAATAGATTTTTTGCATAATTAATTTGTAATGGTTTTCAATCCTAATTGAATATTATAATGAATGAATTAATGATGAAATAAAATAATTAATTTATAGTATATATGAATTAACAATTTCATAATTTCATTCACACGATTAAATTTGTTAATTGAATAATCATAATTTTTATTAAAAATATTAATAATATTAATTTTACATCACGAGAATCATTGGGTTAGCATATAAAACATTACTTAAAAATATTCAAGACATTTTTAATTTTTTTTAATGATTTCATATTTACCATAATAATAAATATATGAATTAAATATTATTTAAAATTTAAAACATATAATTTTATTTCCATGAATTATTTTTATTTATTTAAATGAAATTAGTAAATGAATTTAAATTCAAAACTTAATGCATTAAGTTTCAGTTTTTATATATTGTTTGCAGTGGAACCTAAAACTTATTTTAATGGAGTTTTTAAATGAATTTAAACTCAAGACTTAATGCATTAAGTTTGTATTTCTATATGAAACCTAAAACTTAAAAGATCTGAATTGCAGCTTTTATTATATTAATTTACAGTTACTTTGAACTTCCTATAATCCTTTGAGAATTATATAGTGACTAAAAATATGAAAAAAAACTTCTAACCTAGACATAATGATTAAAAATATGAAAGGAAACTTCTAACCTCTATATTTATAATTTTTTTTATATTATAATAAATTTAGATTAATTTTGTATTTAAATTTATTTTTAAATTTTATATTTTAATATTATAAATATTTAATTTTTTCAATTTATATTTTAATATAAAGATGAATAAATATAATTAAGAAAATTAAAAAAATTAATAAAATTGAATGTTTTAAATTAGACTTTGTGCATAATGTTATTTTTTTAATCTATCTTCTAAATTTTTTGTTATTTTTTTCTTCTTTGTTTTTAAAAATATAAATTAAATTAATTTTTATTATGGTTGATATTAAATATTTTTGTTAATATGTTTACTTTTCTTATCATTTTTAGTATTTTTATCAATAAAATTTATACTTTATAATATAAAATAATGAAAGAACAAGTGTCATTAATAGTTTTCTCACAACTATTGTTGTAGGTGAAATACAAGAAGTGTCAACACTATCAATTCTTATACAAGTAGAATCAATTCAATTTTATATTCCATAAACAATATGTCATTTTTTTTTTGGTTGTGAAGAGTTGAGTTATGTACTAATTATATATATATTGTAAAAGATGTGAATGCTAGTAAATATGGAGATTATTTACATATTTTCTATACCAACTTTTTTTCTATGGATAAGGTATAGTAATATCAAAAATATAATAACAAGAATAGAAACATAAATTATAAGGGAAGTAACATTTGCATGATAAAAGGTAATAGAAGGTAATAAAGGCAACTTCCTACATATCCATGGACACTTTCATGCAATAAATTGAATACACTAATAAATATCATTCTAGGGAAAATCTTTCCATTAACAATGATCCCTAGAGAAATGCTTTTCCTTAACAATTAAAAATTGTAAATAAAAAATTATATAACTAAATTCAATTTTGGTGCTATGGAAAAAAAAATACAAATCATATAACATTTAAAAATTTCTATATCATCATTATTAATTAAAACAAAACATTTAAAATTACCTATATCATCATTATTAACTAAAATAATATTTGAAAAGACACGAATACTTGTAGCCGTTAGAAACAAGGCTGTGACGAAACAGAGTCCAGAGCTCCTGCATCCTTGGTCATCACTCGGATTGAGCTCCCACTCGTAACTGAAAATATTTTCCCTTCCATGTACGTTGGAAGAGCATTTCTTATACCAGATGGAACGAAGTATGTTCCATTCAAAAACTTATTGCCGACTGAATCCCACAACCATCCGTCCAGACAAGAAGAATCAACATTATAGTCTTCACGACGTGGCACTTGCTTCTTATAATCCTCTTCCGGGGCCATGAACAAATTTCCTTCACTTTTGATGGTGGGATGCATGCTTCCTCCAATTGCATGCTTCATCAACATCTTCCACAATCAAACGTGGTTGAGTGACATCAATTATCAAAATTATAGCATAGCCTCCATTAATCTTTTCTCCACCATAAAAAGTCCGAGTGTCTATAAATTCAACCCTTCCTAGCATAATAACTTGATCATCAATTAGGAGGTCAACATGTCCCCTTTTGTCATAAGTATATTTTCCAGTGTAACTTCTATCAATTCTATAATAGAAAATTGAATTGTAATTTGTAATTAAGGTTAAACTATGTAAAGTGTTTCCTATACTTTACGAAAAACAAAACTTAAAATAAAAAATAATGCAGTTGTAATAATTAAAAATGGTGATTTTGTACGCAATGAAAAACCTTTACCCACCATCCACTAAAAAGGCATTTTACATATAAATTACACATAAAATATATATCAAGACTTGAAAATTAGAGATCTGAGTAGTATGAAACCACCAAGTTCCTATTTAACTACAAAGATGGCACTTGTTTTATTGATATATATGTATGAATTGTGCTCCTAAAAAAAATTCAAAAACTGTAGAACCACAAGGTCCTTTGGAAAATCAAAGAAAATCCAACATGGATATTACGTTAGATGTCAAACAAGTCGCATGAGAAAGAGCACTGATATTTATAGCTAACTTTGCGAGGATTCTTAATGTCTAAACATGATAAATTGGAATCCAAGCTAGATATGTTCTTCCAAATAAAAGTTTTGTTAATATAAATACTAGATAATTCTTATTTTTATTCTTAAAATTAGGAACTCTCAATTTGAATATTTAGTTCAAAAGTTAGGACTCCCTACCTAAACTCATCTCATAACATACTCTTTAATATGGATACATAGGGATGTTGAACTTTAGAAGCTTAAAAATGTGTAGATTTATGTTTTGTCAAACAATTATGTTGATGAGGTAGAGTGTGATATTGTACCTCTAACCATTAGTGAAATTGTTTTTGGAAGCTCTTAACTATACAACATAGATGCCATATTCTTGAGGAGAAAAATATTACATCTTGTTAAAATACTTGTTCTTGGTACTTTAACAGTTGCATACTTATGCATTGAAAACAAAGTATAGTATACTTAATCATGCATTATTCATAAAATTCAAAATTGTATAGAGATCACACTATTTTATGTGGCTCAAAATATTGTGATTGGATCATTGTGCTTGTGCCATAAGCAAAAATATAAACCATTATATTTTATTCCATCTCAAGCACAAGTGCAAAACCAACAACAACATCATATTTAAATACACTACTTATTGCATCATCATGGATCTTCATAGCTTGTTCCAATCCAACAACATACACAATCAAAGACAAAACACTAACCATGGTGATCGTTAGGATAAATACAAACTTGCACAAGCATCATCACATTACCCACAACAAAATCACACTCTGAATGAAAGTTAGCACTTGTTAGCTTTCCTTCTAGCACAAATATAAATGCATTTCCAACAACAATATTTCACCATGAAGGAAAGCTAGTGCTTGCTAGCTTTCCTTCTAACACATATCCAACAACCACATTGCACCATGAAGGAAAATTTTCTTTCTAGCAAAAGGAAAACAACATTGGCCACACCAACATTGCACAATGAAGGAAAGTTAGCACATGCTAGCTTTTTTTGCACAAATGTTTTTTCTTACACAAAAAAATAACATTTCCCACAACAACATTGCACAATGAAGGAATACTTGTGAATGCTAGATTTGATTCTAGAATTAGTAGAAGCACATTGAAAACAACAACAATGCACCATTAAGGAAAGCTAGCACTTGCTAGTTTTTCTTCTTGCATAAACACAAGCATATTTTCAGCAACAAAATTCTAATGTGAAGGAAAGCTAATGTATGCTAGTTTTCCTTCTAGCACAAACTCAATCATATTTCCAACAACAATATTGCATTATGAATGAAAGTTAGAACATGCTAGCTATCCTTCTAGTAAAAACAAGTCTAGTGCATTGCTAACTAATGATTTTCATTGTGAAGGAAAGCTAACACCTGCTAGCTTTCCTTTTATCATGAGCATAAGCACATTGCCAACAACAATAAAGCACCATGAAGGAAAGCTAGCACCTTCTAGATTTCCAACATATTGGTAACAACAACATTGCACTATGAAGGGAAATTTTCTTTCTAGCACAAGATCAACATTTCCAACAACAAAATTGTGAAATGAAGGAAAACTAATGCATGCTAGCTTTCTTTCTGTCATCAGTACAAGCACGTTGCCAACAAAAACACTGCGACGTGAAGGAAAGCTAGTTCCTACTATTCTTTCTCAAGAATTAGTGCATTTCCAACAATAAGATTCCACTAATAAGGAAAGATAACACATGCTATCCTTCCTTCTAGCACAAGAAAAAGCATTATACCAACAAAAACATTGAACTATAAGGGAAAGCTAACACATGTTATTTTTCCTTCTAGTACAAGAACAATTGCATTGCCAAGAAATACATTGCATCATGAATGAAAACTAGTAGGTGCTAGTTTTCCTCTTGCCAATAACAACATTGCACTGTGAAGGAATTTTTTTTTATAGCACAAGAACAACAACATTGCACCATGAAGGAAAGATAACACATGCTAGTTTTCATTCTTGCAAAAGCACTGACACATTTCCAACAAGAATATTCCATTGGGAAGGTAAGCTAGTGCATGCTAGCTCTCATTCTAGCACAAGCACAAGCACATTGCCAAAAACAAAATTACACTATGAATGAAAGCTAGCACATATTATCTTTTCTTCTAATACAAAGACAAATGAAAGCTAGCACATGCTATCTTTGTTTTTAGTACAAGAACAAGTGCATTGCCAATAAATACATTTCATTGTAAAGAAAATCTAGCACTCGCTATGTTTCCTTTGGTTTTACTTATAACATAGCACAAGTACATTGTCAAAAAAATTGATCTCAAGAATGCTCCTCTGATTTCCAAAAATGAATGGAAAGAATTTTTGGATATTTTTCATATATAATCTCCACTTGTTGCATATAATCTAGGTTGTTGCATATAATCTCTACTTGTCACCTTGATCTTTTTCACTGGAAAAATTAGACAATAGTGTTGCATATTTAAGCTCCACACATTATGAGCATGTTTGGTTACAAAGTTAAAAAAATCTATTTGTACTTCCTCAGACCTGCTTATAAATGCAATTTATTGACATCTCTATACTATCCATGTCATATTCATAATAGTGACGTGAGCATCGATGTGAATTACTAAATATGAACATTTATTTGA
Source organism: Picea engelmannii (assembly GCA_009831015.1). Taxonomy (NCBI): domain Eukaryota; kingdom Viridiplantae; phylum Streptophyta; class Pinopsida; order Pinales; family Pinaceae; genus Picea; species Picea engelmannii. The sequence continues at coordinate 124,260 of ML796605.1, forward strand.
GCCCAACATACAATTGTTACAACATATCTTATGAATTTAGTGCTTCGTCTTATTGGATTAAGATTGGTTGTAGAATGGATGAATCTCCTTCTAGGTTCATTATTATTAGTCCCTATCATTTGAGCCGAGGGACTAATAGTAATCATTTTTCCCATGTTTTATTAGCCAGGAACATAAACCACCAACTTTAACCAAAGTTTCAAGATTTTCATGTCATTTTTTCAACTTTTATTTGGTTGTTAGTTTTAAGTTTTATGTTTGAGATCTTATTTGGCCTCGTATCGAGGTAAGAGGCTTCAAACATAAGAATATGAAGCTTCCAAACATAATAAATTGAATATCTAGAAAGCAAGGTGGATTAATGTTAACTTTCAAGTTAGCATTAAATCCAAACATTAAATGTTTGATGTTTTTGGAGTCATAATCCATAGTCCATAACCCTTTGTAATATCAAGCGGTGGATTTGGTGTTGGTGCCTCATAGTGGCAGTTGGTGATGTCGTCCACTTCCATTTGGTCACTTGCATGCCCCATGAAAGTGATATAATAACCATTCCCCTCACATTTTTCTTTGTCTTATTTCCTTCTCTATTTTCTTTCATCAAGTCTCACTCCTCGAGACTACTAGCATCAATTTCCTCATGTACCTGTACCTATAGACTCCTTTACATTGGTTTCTCCATTTCCTCATGTACCTGTACCTGTATAATCTTTTAGGTTGGTTGCTCCAAGATTTTCGCTCTGTCGCTTCGGGCTTGTCACTCCAGACTATTAATTTCCATTTCCTCCATGTACTTGTACACTCCTTCAAGTTGGTTTCTTCAAGCTTGCCGCTCAGTCGCTTCAAAATTATCTGTGCTTTAGGATTTCCCGTGAAAAATACCGGTGTCCATTTCCTCCTAAACATGTAGCAGGTGGCTCAATTACAATGAGAAATACGAGGCAAGGAATGACAGTAACACGCAAATGCAAATACACAAGAAGCAAAGCATCAAAGATAAGTTCTTGGTCTACATTTGATTTTGGTTTTTGGTTTTCAATAAAGAATGTTAAATTCATTTACTAATATGACTACATCTCTAATATTTAGTTGTAGGGGGGATCGCATAAGCTATCCACATGAGGGGGATCATCTAGGCTAGGTGTGTGCAAAATTGCTAGTGATATTGTCTACAATTAACTATAATTTAAATTCAATTCATAAGAAGACCCTTCATTATTACAGTTTTGTCTATTTTAGATCATTCAAGCATCTCAATCTTAAGTTATCAAAACTTATAAGTGAAGCCAAAATCCTAAAATTTGTGTAACGTATGGTCCTTTGTGTTACCATGTTAGTTGATCTAAAAATGAAGAAGACTTGAATCTTGAAATTATTGCACGTAAATGTTATGTGTTAAAAGAAAATGGATCAACTTTGCAACACATAAATTAAAGGATTACTCATGAAAAATACACATAGACAACAACATAATCAATGAACATAAGCACATAAACACAACAATTGATAAAGGAGTTCACCCCTCTCTTGGGCTACATCTCCTGGTCCAGCTTCCAATGGATCATTATTATTAATTGTTCAAAGTGCTCAAAAAAATTCCTTACAATGCTCAAACTGACCAACTGACTGCTCCAATGGCTTCATAGCGTCCAAAAACCATAGTTGGGCTTTTTCGGCACCTCAATCGGTCGAAAAATGAAGAAGTTAGGCCTCCTGGAAGTCCCCCCTTCAAGCTTGTTGTCTCTGCATCTACAAAATGCACCCTTGTCAAATGAACCTGGCACACACGCAATATATAGCGTAAAAACCCAACACCGGGCACAACCACGAAAACAGTGCAAACTCTAGGATGGTTATGGGCGCGCCAGCCCCTAACCGCCTAGCACCTGGGCACGTGGGGGTCATATGACCCTGCGCTATGGAAAAAAGGGCCAAACGGTTGAAACTGTGCCAACCACACTAACTCCCCGCGCTTTGGTCGTGGGCACATGGCACAATTCAAAGAACCACTGGACAGGTTTAAAACCCCGCGCGCGCCAATTGTCGGGTTATATAATATATGGTATGGTCATATATACAATCAAATGACCATGATCTGGGGCTAATCCCCAGCCTGAACCCCCGCCAACGGTCATATAACTTGAATTTAAATACAATGGAACTCATATATATATTAAGTCACAACCAGTGGTCCGTTGGTCGGACAGTCTTTGCGAAGGCGTTATGTGGAGGGGAGGTCTGGGGGTCGAACCCCACAGAATCCAATAATTTTACATAACAAACCAAAAACCAATAAAGGGGTGCCACCTGGCACCCAATCACTTGACCAAACAATGCCACGTGTCGAGATATCATTCACCCTCAACAACCAACCAAAATTTGCCACATCATGACATGCCATGTCATTGTACAGTCGTACGACCCTGCCATGTCATCCTGTACGAATTGTACAGACTGTACAGTCAGCGTCCTTTTTTTGCCTATTTGACTTTCTAAATAGATTGCAATATCTCTCGCTCCCGACGTTTGTTTGAGATGAAACGAGTTGTGTTGGGTTCGCAACGATAAGACCTACGCTCTCGTTCGTTTTGAAGTGATTCCGAGCACTTTGAATTTTTGAGCAAAATTTGATCCCCTAATCACACCTCCCCATTGGGAAGCTTTTGGACCTCCAAAAGACTATTTTCAGTCTATGTGAAGATGAGGGTATAGTTCCCTCACCCTTCCAACCTCAATCCACTTGGATTTTTTTGGATTCGTCCTTTTAAGACCAACTCGAAGATACTCCACATTTTCTCGTTTTGAAGTTCGCATTCTCCTGTCAAGGATGGTGTCTTCATGAAGTTCTGTAAGATACTCTGGAGAAAAATCATCTATAGAAGGAATCTGAACATGATCTCCTTGATCATCAATCAATGGAGGCTCATACAATTTCAAATTCTCAACATTAACAATTGCATACATTTGCATATAAGGAGGCAAATCTAAACGAAAAGCATTGTTACCAATCTTGTAGATAATCTTGAAAGGACCATATCGAATCGGTTTCAACTTTTTACCTTCTCCTTTAAGCCTCTCCTTGCTGATGTAAAGCCAAACTTCATCTCCAACTTGGAAACTGTG
>ML796605.1:135859-149738 GCA_009831015.1 Picea engelmannii
ACATAACCAATTCAAAAAATTATCTACTAATTAATATAGCTTCTCATTTCTTTAACACACTTTCACAACACCAATTCAAAGCTTTCATGTCTTCTAGAGCTACCCCTGTCCCGCGAACGCCGCAAGGAAAGGATTGTCGAACTTTTGGTGGAGGAAAATCCTCAATCTCCCCCTATAGGGAGGATTCTCCTGCATTAGAATCCACAATATGGAAACGAAAGTACACTTAATTGTGGGGATGGTCTACTAGTGCGACCTGCGATGAAACCAATAAATCATTAACCAGGCTTCAACAACATCTTCATATCCGTATCAAAGCAACTCCGGTCGTGAACGTTCGATTCAGAGGTAAGCCTACATTGGATGCATTTGATGCAATGGCTCCCTCTTCGGCAATGGATCTCACTCCTATAACAGTCTCCTCACCTCGGTAGCAATGTGACTCATATTTTTCCAAGCAGTTATATCAGATGTTCTATGCATGCCCATCTGAGATAGCGAGTTGACTAAGCCTTCTTCTTGTCTACTTAGGTTTTTCTCCGCGCCTTAGGTATTTCGTCTTAGGCATGGGCTTGACAGCTTCAACGCATACCAAGAAGAGGTAGTTGATAGAGGAGAACACTTTCTTCAAGTTTTGATGGTTACAGGGAGATGAGAAATGATTTGAATCTCTCATGCAGGAAGGCAACGGCTCTGTCACAAAAACACATGGAAAACAATGGCACACACTACAACAATTAATCTACAACACTCTCACTAGCCATTTATGCTAATCCTACATATTTACAGAGGATCGACTATCAAGACCCTCACATATTTGTGGCCCTCCTCCCATCAGGATATAAGCCAGAACCATCGATCAAGACCCTCACATATTCGTGTCCCTCCTCCCATCAGGATATAAGCCAGAACTAGCGTTGATACGAATCAAAATTTTCTTATTATTGCATATTAAACTTTGATACAATAATACATTTATATAATTGACACATACATTTACATTTATATAATTGTTTTCAGATTCAACTATTTTGAAACTTGGACGTAGAGCTTATTATTGTATATTCAACTCTAATACAATAATACGTTTATATAGTTGTTGTTAAATCCAATTTATTCTAAACTTAGATATAAAGAGTTTGAGAGAATCTTAAAAATATCTAATAAATCCAACCTGATTCTAATGTAAGCATTAAATCTAACAACTTCTAGTCATTAGCATCTCAATAATACATCATTTTTAAAATGAAAAAAAAAAGAAATGGAAAATGATGTTTGTTATTTTGTGTATTATCACAAGTTGATAGCAATGACTTGGTCTCGTGGACAGGTTCCATTTTGCCTGACATAGTTGATAAATATATCATATCAATTATCCCTTTTGAAAACAATGAGCTTTGATTTGATACTAGAATGTTAATCTCCCAACATCAACCGTATATCATATTGTTCATCAGCGAACACTAAGATTTAAGATGAAGATCCCTATCATGGTTATAATCTCCTTCCTACTTTTTGGAGGTCATAGCTGGACTCAGTCCTCAGGTAAATTTCATGAGAACAATGCCTCTCCAACACCAAGTGCAGGTCATATTCAGGCTCGGTTTATAGTAAATTCCATGGTGACCGAATAACGCCTCTCCAAATCCAAGTGTACTATTACATTCGGTCACATGCAGGCGAGAAACAACAAATATGGATGACAATAGATATAGAGGGAGGAGGGGAAATTGATAAATTGTGAAGCAAAGAGAAATGCAGAGAGAAAAGAATAGAACAGTATATTGGAATGTATGAAGAAGAGATGATAAGTACAATGCAAGATGGTTGAGCTAAATAGGCTCAAGCTAAACAAGAATAGAAAGTACAACTGGCTAGGACAGCTGGCAGTGTACTGTCAGACTGTTGAGGTTACATTATATTTAACACTCCATCTTAAACTCAACAGTTACAAACATCAGCACTAATTATGCCTAAGTGCTGTCTGTGAAAATAAAAAACTGACTTTCCTAGCGACTTTGTAAAGATATCAGCAAGCTGATCTTGAGAACCACAAAATTGTAGTACAATATCCCCATTATTGACTAGCTCGCGTATGAAATGAAAACGAGTGTCAATTTGTTTGCTTTTCTTATGAAACATATGATTTTTGGATAGAGCAATTGTTGATGTATTGTCACAGAAAATAGGAGTTGGATCATTTTCTGTATGTGACATATATTTCAATATTCTTCTCAGCCACACAGCTTGACATGAAGCTGAGGTAGCAGCTACATACTCTGCCTCTACAGAAGATATTGAAACAATTGTCTCCTTCTTTGATGCCCATGAGATTAGGTTTGTGCCCAGTTGAAAAACATGTCCAGATGTGCTTTTCGTGTCATCTAGGTTGCCTGCAAAATCACTATTTGTGTAGCCAGAAAGTTGATTACTATCAGATTTAGTGTACCATAAGCCGAAATTGAGAGTTCCTGCTACATATCTCAGAATTCGTTTTTCCATTTTCCAGTGCAAATCTTTGGGGGATTCCATGAATCTGGAAACAAGGTTGGCTGCATACATAATGTCAGGCCTAGTTGCTGTAAGATACAACAAACTGCCTACTAAACTTTTGTATAAAGTAGAGTCCACTATAGGACCTTCATCATTCTTGCTCAACCTTGTGCCTAGTGGTATGGGGGTTTCTGCTGGATTGCATTCTTCCATGCGAAATCTTTTCAAGATGTCTGCTGCATACTTTTGCTGACAGACAAAAATGCCTTTGGCTTATTGATGAACCTCAATCCCTAAAAAATATTTCATTATGCCAAGATCTGTCATCTAAAACTCAGATTGCATGGCATGTTTAAAATTTGTTAACTCAAGATTTCCTGTGTAGATCATGTCATCAACATATAAACATAAAATTAAAATTTTACCGTGCTGATCTGTTTTGGTGTAAAGAGTTGGCTCATTTTGACTTCTGCTGAAACCACTTTTGATCAGATAAGTGTCAATTCTACTATACCAATCTCTTGGAGCTTGCTTTAAGCCATACAGGGCTTTCTTCAACTGATAGACTTTGGTTGGGTGCTCTTGGACTTCAAATCCAGGTGGTTGATCGACATAAACTTTTTCTTCTAAGAAACCATTCAGGAATGTTGACTTGACATCCATATGGTATACTTGCCATTTGTGTTGTGCTGCTATGGCCAATAGTGTCCTTACAGTGTCTAATCTTGCTACTGGAGAAAAAGTTTCACCATAATCAGTACCAGGTTGTTGTGAGAATCCTTTGGCAACAAGTCTTGCCTTGTGTTTTTCGATATGCCCTTTTTCATTGAGTTTAGTTTTGTAAACCCACTTGAAACCAATACTCTTCTTGTGACTTGGCAAATCAACAAGATCCCATGTCTTGTTCTTCTCAATGGAGTCAATTTCTTGGTTCATGGCTTGAACCCAATGTGGCTCCTTAGTTGCTTCCTTAAAGGATGTAGGTTGACATGACATTAAAGCAAAAAGGTTGTGTTGTTCAAAGTCATCCAACTGCTGATGGATTTCTCTCAAACTTCGATTTCTGAGGTTCAAAGAATGATCTCTGCTGGAAGTTGAGTTATCCTGAGAATTTTCAGGTTGTCTTTGTACTTGCAATCTTGGAAAAATAGTTTGAGGTACTTGCTGTCCTGAATTTTCCGTGTTTTCAGAACTTGGCAACAATGGATTTTGACTGTCCATTTGTTGATTTTCTGAATTATTCCAGAATTGATTTTCCAGAAATTTTACATCTCTACTCAGAATTAATTTATTGGTGATTGGATTGTAAAGCCTGTAAGCTTTAGATGTTTCACTATAGCCAGTGAAAATACATTTCTCACTTCTTTCATCAAGTTTCTTCCTTAATTTGGAGGGTATGTGAGCGTATGCTATGCATCCGAATGTCCTTAGATGCGCTACATTTAGCTTTGTCCCACTCCATGCTTCTTGAGGAACTTTCATCTTTAGACTGGTGGTTGGAGATCTATTCAGGAGATAAACTAAGCATGCTACTGCTTCAGCCCAAAAAATGTTTGATAGACATTTCTCTTTAAGAAGTGTTCTTGCCATATTCATTATTGTCTGATTTTTCCTTTCAGCCACTCCATTCTATTCTGGAGTATATCTGGTTGTTGTTTGCATGATAATGCCTTGTGATTTGCATAAATTTGCAAATTATCTGGAGGTGTATTCTCCTCCTCCATCTGACCTGAGTGCTTTGACATATTTTCCACTCTGTTTTTCAGCTTCTGCCTTGAATTCTTTGAATTTTGCAAAAGTTTCAGACTTGTGTCTGAGAAAATAGATCCATATTTTTCTGCTGAAACCATCAATAAACGTTAGAAAGTAAAAACTACCACCTATTGACTCTATTTGCATTGGTCCACATAGGTCAATGTGAACAAGTTCAAGATGTTGTTTGGCTTGATTTGATGACTGTGGAAAACTAATTCTCTTGTGTTTTCCAAGTATGCAAGACTCACATGGGGGAATTTGCTCTTTAAAGATAGGTAGACCTTTGACCATGGAGTTTTTCTGAAGAAGACTTAGACTCTGAAATGGTAGATGTCCAAATCTTGTATGCCAAACCATAGTTTCATTCAGGATTGATGCACTCTGTGCATATGGTTGACTTAGATTTGCAGTTCTGAGGGTAAGGGGAAACATCCTATTTGGAGTCATAAGGATTTCAGAAATTAATTTTCTGCTGGGTTTTTTACCATAAATTTTGCAAGATGCTCCCTCAAAAAGTACCTTATAGCCATGCTCAATGAGCTGTCCTACACTTAGCAAATTATGTTTCAGATCTGGAACATGATAGACATTGTTTATGTCTTTCTTTACATTTTGTTTAGTAAGAATATGAACAGTTCCTTTTCCTTGAACTTTGACTAAATAATCATTTCCAAGTGTAATATTAGATGAGATTGAAGAATCAATGCATGAAAGTAATTCTTTGTTACCTGTCATATGATTGTTTCATCCACTGTCCAGCAACCAGAGATCTTTAGGTTGTTGTTCAGTCTTGTGGCACGAAAGAAACATTCCTCCTGAGTTTTCTCCCATGTGATTTGACACATGTGCTCTGCCTGAGAGTTGATATGCTTGCTTCTTCCTGCATTCAGATTCATAATGCCCATACTTTTTGCAGTAATAGCATTGAATGTTTGATTTCTCATTTGATCTTCTCCCTCTGCCTCTTTGAGGCTGGAAATTCTGATGTTGATTTTGTTGCTCATGTCTTTGACCTTGGAAATTTTGATTTGGATATTGTTGTCTATTGCCTCCACCAGAGTGAGGGTTACTTTGATTGCTCCCTCTTCCTTGGTGACCTCTGCTTCTTCCTCTGCCTCTCCCTCTGCTGAAGGAAAATTGAGTTTTGAAGGCATTTGAGCTTGACTCATCTGTGAGATGCTGTCTGGTCTCATGTGTCACCAGAGAACCAATTAATTCATCTGTTGAAAAAATTGATAGATCCTTGGATTCAAGGATTTTCGTTACAACCATTTCGATTTTCTTTGGTAAACTTCTGAGAATTTTCTCAACAATGCGTTGATCAGTGACGGTTTCACCAATCAGTCTGATCTGGTTCATGATTCCCATGACTCTCGTCATGAACTGATCCACATTTTCAGACTCTGTCATCCTCAGAGTCTCGAATTGCATCCACAAGGTCTACAGTTTAACTGTTTTGACCCTGTCATTTCCTTGGTAGGAAGATTTAAGGATTTCCCAGGCCTGTTTTGAATTACTAGCACCTGTGATTTTTGAAAAAATCGAGTCATCCACAGAGTTTTGAATCCAGAATTTAGCTTTATTTTCTCTGTTTCTTTACTTTGCCTGAGCAATTTGCTGCGGATTGGTCATAGCAGAAAGGGCTACTAGATCTGGTTCCACATATCCAAGATCCACTCATTCCCAACACTCTTGTGCTTGCAAGAACGATCTCATCCGTAGAGACCAAAACTCGTAATTCTTTCCAAGAAGAATCGAACCCTGAGTTGGTCCTAAATTGCTAGACGACGCCATAAAAAACATTTGCAGAAAAAATAGAGGGAAATTTCGTATTTACCTCCGAACGCTGAAATGCCGATTTGTCGATGGCTGAAAAGAGATTATCGGCCTTTAATTGGCCTTAGTCACCATGCAATGTGACCACGCGCCTTAATGTTAAAGCGCTACGGGCTTTTCGGGTTTTTTGCCTTTCAAATTGCCGAAATGCGTAATTTGCTTTTGGACGATTTAACGGTCCAGATCTTCCTATGATTTAACAGTCCAGATCTTATCGGGATATTGCGAATCGGGACTTCGTGAACCCTGACGACGTGTTCTTCTGACTCCTCGATTCCCCGATCTCCGATTTACCGATGGTGATTTCCTTTCACGAAATTTCTCGATTTCTTTGATCTCTGCCTTGTGTCCCAATAGATGGACGACTCAAGTCTGCTTCGGGGGTTTCCCCGTGGAGATTCCCGATCCCTCGTTTTGACGAGATGACGTCAGCTGGGCCCCAAAACAGAGCTTTCCTCCTGTCGGGATTTCAGACTTCGGAGTTCCGAAATGCTCGTGCTTCTTGTCCTCATGATTCACGATTTGCCGAATCTCGATATGCCGATGGCCCTTTCCTTTTTGGGACTTTTCCCGAGTCCTCGGATTTATGCCACGCGTCCCCACAAGATGGACGGTCCTGATTCAACCTCGGGATATCGCGACTTGCGATGCTCCGTTGAAACAAATTCTTTGTCAACTTGAAACTTCGTATGCTGAAACGCCGATGATTTTCTCGATGTCTGCCACTTGTCCGGTCAAATGGATGACTGAGATCTGATCGCTCTTTCGGGAATCGTGATTTTGCGAGTTTCGAACTTGTGTTGCGACGGTCTTTCAAAACCGTGAAATCTGAAATGACGATTTGACGACACTCGTATCTGCTGCCACCTGTCCTCTGAGATGGACGACTCAGATGATGTCGGGATATCGTGACTTCACATGTCAGAATTCCTCCTGTGCACTCTAGAGGATTAAACCTCGTGCACTTTCTCGTTGATCCAACGGTTGTCAGTCCTCTGCGTAGGATCTAACGACTGAAATGCTTTTGCCTTTTCCGTTCTATCCTCGTCCCATCTAAACTGGTTTCCCGCTCTTGATTCATTCGCAGGACGAATCTTACGGCCTTAATGGCTATTCTTTGCACACTAGATGTGTTCTTTGCTCCTGTGGAAGAAAGATTTGTGAATCTTTCAAAGATTTGAAAGAATTTCACAAGATCTTTGATCTCTGCTGCAATATTTGATAGATTCGAGTGAATTTCAAAAAACTTTAAACGATGTTGCCTTCTGCATCAATCTTTAACGATTTTGAACGAATTCTTTGAGTTCTTTAAACGTTCTTCTGTTCTACAGCTCTTCTTCGTCAATCTTTGACGATTCTTGAAAAATGTGCAAGAATCTTTAAATTTTCTTCTTTCTCGGTCTCTGCTTCCTCGTTCTTTCGAGCGTAGTACTCTCTGCAACCTCTGCAATCTTCCTTCGTTGATCTTTTGAATGTAAGACGGTCTACTTCCTCGTGGAAGTTTCATGCGAGGATCTTTCGAGAGTATGAAGGACGACTCTCCAAACCTTGTGAAAGAGACTGTGTCGCGTGCTCTCAATATCCATGAAGCTCTACGCTGTGAGGATCGAGTTGCTCTACGGACTATGTGAAGAGGCTAACTATTGAAGCTCTGATACCATGATAAGTTGTGAAGCAAAGAGAAATGCAGAGAGAAAAGAATAGAACAATATATTGGAATGTATGAAGAAGAGATGATAATTACAATGCAAGATGGTTGAGCTAAATAGGCTCAAGCTAAACAAGAATAGAAAGTACAGCTGGCAGTGTACTGTCAGACTGTTGAGGTTACCTTATATTTAACAGAAATGGCATAATTGACCGTCACTTTTTCATTGGTTTGGTAGAAGAATCTAAATAACTACTTTGCGTGTAATTAACCCATAGCATGTTCATGCCAATTAAAACTAGCAATTGTGTTAAAGAAAACATGTTTTATCAAGGTGAAGAGGTTGAGATGATTTATTTTGAATTTCCAATTGAGAAATTCAAAACTTAATGATAAACTCAAATTTTTATGGGGTAATTTCCAATTATTTTTTATGGTTAAAAATTTGCATAAAAAAAACACTTTCTACTAGTGAAGCCAATAAATTACATGGGAAATGATATAAGCAAAATATGTTTTATCAAGGTGAAGAGGTTGAGATGATTTATTTTGAATTTCCAATTGAGAAATTCAAAACTTAATGATAAACTCAAATTTTTATTGGGTAATTTCCAATTATTTTTTATGGTTAAAAATTTGCATAAGAAAAACACTTTCTACAAGTGAAGCCCAGAAATTACATGGGAAATGATATAGATGACAAAGAAATTTTCATATAGATATATATTTCATAATGGTCTTGAGATAGATAACTTCAAGGGAAATTGATTTATTTTTGTTATGCAGGGGAATTGATGTATAAAAATTATTGTGGGTAATGAAAGCTATGATACAACATGAAAATAAATAAACATGCTAGAGAAATCAAATAATCAACCAAGAATATAACAACACATAAATCATGCATGAGATTTATCTTAGAAAACCCAAACCAAAAAAACCAGCTAATGAATTTGTTAGTTCTTCGACCCAAGCCTACTGCCCCAACTAAGTGAGCCTTCCACACATTACAATGGAGTATCACTAGATTTTTAAAGGATTTCATAACATGTGATCCATGGACTCTAAAACCACCGGTCACCAAAACCACTAATATTCACCTAACAACTTTGGCTTTTGACTATTTTACCTAGTCAAGTTTAACCTAACATTCTCCCCTTTAAACTTGACTTGCGGTTTCTTATGACCAAATGTGGCCAAAATCACAAAGAGAGGATGCACAACTCACCTAGAGGCCCTACCCCCCTTCAAATTTTATAACCAAGGTATTCCCCCTATCCCTCCTCAAAGTTTATAAACAGTGTATCTGAGAATCCCACATACTCCCCCTATCACATGGGTCTATGTCTATAATTTAAGTTACGAAGGGTACTTATACCTAATTAAATTTTTTCTATCTTGACACTTATTCCACCATCCTGTCATATTTCCATCCAAACCCCAATTGTGCACCAGGTCATTATGGAACATCATCGATACACACTTCCACACCTATGGGGAATATACTAGTGCTATCATCTCCAAACTTGGTGTCATCATGGAAGGTAATTATCTAGTGCTTTTCATTTCTGCAATTGAATTTTCTTGCTTGAGCCTCAATCATGTTCCACTCTCACAAAGGATTTCGCTATGATACGACATGAAAAAAAATAAACATGTGTAAAAAAAGAAAGCATAAATCATGCACGTCCTCGAAAACTCAAACTCATAAAAAATAGCTAATAGATTTATAAAAATAGCTAATAGATTTATTAGTTCATTGACCAAACCCAACGAAACTAGCCAACCTCCTAACCCCAACCAAGTGAACATTCACCACTCAATTTTCAGCACATTGCAATGGAGTATCATGAGCTTTCACCACTCAATTTATAGCACATTACAATAGAGTATCACCAACCTTTTAAGGATTCCATAACATGAAATCCATGGGTTCTAAAATCAAAATCCTAGCCCGAGCCAAGTGAGTGTTAGTCACTTAATTCTTGACACATTACAATGGAGTATCATGATCATTCAATTATTGGCACATTGGCACATTACAATGGACTATCGCATCCTTTTAACTCTTTCATAACATACAATCCACTAGTAAAATCACCAAAACCATGTGACCAAAACCACTATTATTCACGTAACAATATAATTCTAGAATATGAATTTACATTTTTCATTGATGTTAGTGGCATTCCAAACCTTCAATGCATGTACTCTCTTCTTGAGCATGAATGCACCCAAGTTACTTTGTTACATTGGTAGGCTTCAAATACTTACATTAAAGCTACTCGAGAAAGTATGATATTGGATGAATGACATGGCGTCATCACTTCCATACATGAAGGCTTGACATGATAGAATATGGGAAGAAAACATTTTCGACAATAAGAAATTTATCGACACTCTCAAGAGTGCCTTGAGCATTTGGTCAACCAAGGAAAAACCAAAAAAAAAAACTTGTTGCTAAATTTCTTGATGAGCGAATATGTTTTGGTAGAAAAGGTGCTTTACAGAAGAGTTAGAAAACCCATTAGAGAACCCACTAGAGAGTGTTTTCATTTCGTTAATGTTTATTCAAGGATAATAATTGTGCTTATATTGACACCTCTTATTAGTCACTGTCATAGGCATAGAGGGACTATAACAATCGATAATCCGTTGACCTAGTATTAATTTGTGTGTTGACCACAAATATTTGCAGAATATCTAATGTTGGAACTAGGGAACAAAAAACATTTCTTTTTATATCATAAAAAATACCATGTATGTTATGATCTGATTGGATAACAAATTGGATGTCTTATTGTCGGCTTTGCTATTCTCAATGTTTTATATGTGAGCATATCCAAACTTTTTGATAGTATACCGTTTTCTTTAAATCGTATATTTTTTTATGCATTTCTTGAAGCTGAATTAATGCTAGCATTAGTTCAAATTTTTTTCTTAGCATTTTTTGCTAGCGAAATTTATCCCAATGTTTGATATGTCAGCGTATCCAAGGTTTGTCTATTTTTTATTATTATTAAGTACTGTCTCAGAGCCTTAAATGTTTACTTAACATGTATATCATGGAAGACTCGACATGAAAAATAAAAATAAATTTGAATAGTTAATTGAATAAAATTTAACAAAACATTATCACATATTAATAATGAAAACTATATTTAATATTAATATTACACGATAGATATCATAAATTTAATTTATAGTTTATGAATGAAAGTAAATGGGTGGATTGCAAGTTGCAATACATGTGGTATCCATGCATAATTTAGTATTCTCTAAATAGTTTTATTTGAAATTTATTAAAAGGTTGCGGGTTCACATGTTTTATTTTTCCATTCATATTCTATAAATTACTCAGTCCCATGTATATGACAGAAGTGTTGGGTGCAAAATGTATATGACGGAAGTGCAAAATGTATATCATGGAACATGCTGGACATGAAACATGTGAACCGGCAACTCCGTAATTGTTGGGTGAAAAATGTATATGGAGGAAGTGTTGGGTGCAAAAAGTATACCATGGAACAAGCTCGATATGAAAAATGAAAAATTAAAATAAATTTCACCTTTAATATCATAAAAAATGAAAAATAAATTTCATCTTTATTATCACAAACAAAATAAAAAATTGAACTTGCGACGCAACCCGCAATTGCAAAATGTATATGGCGGAAGTGATCGGTGCAAAAAGTATATCACAGAACAAGCTCGATATGAAAAATGAAAAATAAAAATAAATTTCACCTTTATTATCATAAACAAAATGAAAATTCCAAAATTACATTTAAAAACATATAAGTATATGATGGAATTGTTGGGTGCAAAATGTATATGACTGATTATCATAAACAAAATCAAAATTCCAAAATTCTAAATTTACATTTAAAAACGTTAAAAATAATATTGAATAAAATTGACCAAAATTCTAAATTTACATTTAAAAACGTTAAAAATAATATTGAATAAAATTTAAATAATTGTTTATACTTGTTGGGTGCAAAATGTATATGGAGGAAGTGTTGGGTGCAAAAAGTATATCACAGAACATGTTGAACATGAAAAATGAAAAATTAAAATAAATTTCACGTTTATTATCATAAACAAAATCAAAATTTTAAATTTACATTTAAAAGGGTATAAGTATATGACGGAATTGTTGGGTGCAAAATGTATATGATGGAAATGTTGAGTGCAAAATGTATATCACGAACATGTTGGACATGAAAAATGAAACATGTGAACCCGCGACTCCGCCAACCCGTAACTCCGTAATTGTTGGGTGCAAAATGTATATGGCTGAAGTGTTGGGTGCAAAAAGTATATCACAGAACATGCTAGACATGAAAAATGAAAAATGAAAATAAATTTCATCTTTATTATCATAAACAAAATAAAAATTCCAAAATTTTAAATTTACGTTTAAAAACTTATAAGTTGAATTGTTGGGTGCAAAATGTATATGATGGAAGTGTTGGGTGAAAAATGTATATCACGGAACATGATGGACATGAAAAATGAAACATGTGAACTTGCCACTCCGCCGACCTCTGTAATTGTTGGGCGCAAAATGTATATGGCGGAAGTGTTAGATGCAAAAAAAATATCACTCAACACGCTAGACATGAAAAATGAAAATAAATTTCACCTTTATTATCATAAACAAAATCAAAATTCAAAAATTCTAAATTTACATTTAAAAACGTTAAAAATAATATTGAATAAAATTTAAATAATTGTTCATACTTGTTGGGTGCAAAATGTATATGACGGAAGTGTTGGGTGCAAAAAGTATATCACGGAACAAGGTGGACATGAAAAATGAAAAATGAAAATAAATTTCACCTTTATTATCATAAACAAAATCAAAATTTCAAAATTCCAAATTTACATTTAAAAACGTATAAGTATATGAGAATTGTTGGGTGCAAAATGTATATGAGGTAAGTGTTGGTTGCAAAATGTATATCACATAACATGTTGTACATGAAAAATGAAACATGTGAACCCGCGTAATTGTTGGGTTCAAAATGTATATGGCGGAAGTGTTGGGAGCAAAAAAATATATCACGGAACAAGATGGACATGAAAAATGAAAAATTAAACTAAATTTCACCTTTATTATCATAAACAAAATCAAAATTCCAAATTTACATTTAAAAACCTTAAAAATAATATTTAAATAATTGTTTATACTTGTTGGGTGCAAAATGTATATGGCAGAAGTGTTGGGTGCAAAAAGTATATCACGAAATAGGCTGGACATGAAAAATGAAAAATTAAAATAAATTTCACCTTTATTATCATAAACATAATCAAAATTCTGAAATTCCAAATTTACATTTAAAAACATATAAGTATATGACATAATTGTTGGGTGCAAAATGTATATGATGGAAGTGTTAGGTGAAAAATGTATATCATGGAACATGCTGCACATAAAAAATGAAACATGTGAACAGACCACTCTGCCAACCTGACCTGCCACTTTGTAATTGTTGGGTGCAAAATGTATATGACCGAAGTGTTGGGTGCAAAAAGTATATCACTGAACAAGCTAGACATGAAAAATAAAAAATTAAAATAAATTTCACCTTTATTATCATAAACAAAATCAAAATTCCAAAATTCCAAATTTACATTTAAAAATGTATAAGTATATGAATGAATTGTTGGGTGCAAAATGTATATGACGGAAGTGTTGGGTGCAAAATGTGTATCATGGAACATGTTGGACATGAAAAATGAAACATGTGAACCCACGACTCTGCCAACCCGCAACTCCGTAATTGTTGGGTGCAAAATGTATATGGTGGAAGTGTTGTGTGCAAAAATTATATCACGGAACAAGCTGAACATGAAAAATGAAAAATGAAAATAAATTTCACCTTTATTATCATAAACAAAATCAAAATTCCAAATTTACATTTAAAGAAGTTAAAAATAAAATTGAATAAAATTTAAATAATTATTTATACTTGTTGGGTGAAAAATCTATATGGCGGAAGTGTTGGGTGCAAAAAGTATATCACGGAACAAGTTTGACATGAAAAATGAAAAATTAAAATAAATTTCACCTTTATTATCATAAACAAAATCAAAATTCCAAAATTTCAAATTTACATTTAAAAACGTATAAGTATATGA
>ML796605.1:149788-162970 GCA_009831015.1 Picea engelmannii
CAAATTTACATTTAAAAACGTATAAGTATATGACGGAATTGTTGGGTGCAAAATGTATATGACGGAAGTGTTGGGTGCAAAATGTATATCAAGGAACATGTTGGACATGAAAAATGAAACATGTGAACCCGCCACTATAAATTACTATAAATCTTGGTACAATGTTATGATATTTTATAAATTACTCAGTCTCATGTATATGACCGAATTGTTCGGTGCAAAAATTATAAACACTCTGGACATGAAAAATGAAAAATGTGGACCCGTGACTCCGTAATTGTTGGGTTACATGCGTTATGTATTAAATATTTCATGTACTATCAAACTTAGATACTAGGAATCTTGACATTAATAATTTTTTAAAAATTTCAAATAAAACTAATTTGGGAATACTAAATTCTACATGGATACCACATGTATTGCAACTTGCAATCCACACATTTACTCTTAGATACTAGAAATCTTCGTTGAAGTACGAGACATTAATAATTTTTTAAAATTTTCAAATAAAACTAATTTGGGAATACTAAATTCTACATGGATACCACATGTATTGCAACTTGCAATCCACACATTTACTCCCGTTCCAACCTGGCAGGGACTATGCTGCCATACAACACTTGTTATATCTTCCACAGTTGTGACGATCTAATGTATGGTGTTCAATGATTGCTATTAGTTATTCATTGATCGTAAATTTATGAGAATTATCAAAGTTTCACATTACTTCATTGATTTTTTATATTTTTCAAAATATTTAAATGATTTTTCTATATTATCATTAGCCGATCCATTCAACTCTTATTGTAGAGGTGGCCACTAGCTTCTTGGAATTGGAAACATTGTTGGGCAGAGTTCTATTCACATTAATTCATTGATTTTTTATATATTTTTAAAAATATTTAAATGATTTTTCTGTATTATCATTAGTCGATCCATTCAACCCTTATTGTAGAGGTGGCCACTAGCTTCTTGGAATTGGAAACATTGTTGGGCAGAGTTCTATTAACATTTAATGCATTTGATAGTGGTTTTCCATACCGGACAATGAAATTTTAATTTCTGCCAGTGCATATTCTGGCAAAGGATACATCTGGCAACTGATACATTCAAACTACCCAACTATGGAGTTCTATCAAAGTTTAATGCATTTGATACTGATTTTCCATACCCTACGATGGATTTTTAATATCTGTCCGTACACGTTCTGGAAAATGGTACATTCAAAAAGGATAACGAGTTAACGGTTTTATATTATGCATACATCGGGATTAATGGATTTTTAATTTCTGTCCGTACACGTTTCTGTCCGTACACGTTCTGGAAAATGGTACATTCAAAAATGATAACAAGTTAACGGTTTTATATGATGCATACATCGGGATTAACATCTACAACACCGCTGAGAAGCTATTCGAATTTTCTAGCTCCAGGTTCGTGTAATTTTTCTCTTTACTACATTGCATTTTACCATGACTAATCTGCTTGGCCCTCTAAATTCTTTCTGCACATTCACTTAACAAATGCATACTCTTCCATGATAAGAGATTGGAAAAATATTCAGGTGATGGATTTTCATTTTTATTCCAGACAATGTCTCTAATCCTTTTCAAGATTCAGGAGTAATAGTTTCATGGCGGTTGATTGAAGATAGGTTTACTCCATTCCTTTTCTAATAATGGGCCATAAGAGAAGCAGCCTTAGGTAATATTCCAACCGTTTCTCTCTAAATTCACCAATGAAACATGTGGATATTGGGATACCTGCCAACAACAAGGGAAAACATAACATTGGTTGCCTGTTTTGGATGCTAGCAAAATGGTTTTGCAGATGCGAGGAACCATCCTTTCCGGTCATAAATGGGACATCATGGTAAGTTTTTGTGGTTATAATTTCATTTTCAATATTAAATAATTTGTACATATGGATTTTATAGCATGTTTTGTTAAGTCAATTTAGATCACAATTGTACATTGTATTTGTAACTTGGCTTGTTGTAGGTTCATTTGTTCTTCTATAGAGAGAATAAGGAAGCTAAGGAGAAATAAGATGAAAAGGCCCCGGTTGTTGAATATACTGCTGACTATACGGCACCTGCCCTCACCCTTCCAGGAGATCAATGGGGGTGCTAGTGTTCCAGATGCACAATCGAGGTCCCTGAACTTAGTGCAATCCCTGTTGTGCCTGCATTGGTCGTGTCTGATTGGCCAAGTGCTGTAGGTGAGTGTTTCTTCTCCCCTATACGACATTCTCTACATGTATGAGTAGTTCCAGGTTGGAGTAGAACAATCTCGCATGCGACTCTGTGGACTTGATGCAGTGCACTCTCCAAATTTGTGAACAGAGCAGTAGATGGTGGGATTACAAATCTCCACATGGCTTCCCTGAATGGGCATTTTGACTGTGTACAATTGCTACTTGTTCGGAATGCAAATGTGTCAGCTGTCACATTTCATTATGGCACATCAATGGACCTAATAGATGTGTGACCTATCGAATTTTTAAAATGAGAGATGATAGTTTTTAAGTTTGCTGATCTTTTCATTTCAAAGTTGTTGAAACCCTAATATAATCAGAGCCTTCTAATGTGAGTCATATTAATGGATTCACATGTTTTTTAGGAGCTGGAAGCACTCTACCTTATGCAGTGCGTGGAGGAAACATACAGTGCTGTCATGTGTTTTATAACTTTTTATTGCAAAAATATAGTCCCTCTTTCTTAACCTTTTGGTGATTAGAGTTCATGAGTTATCTGGAAGCGTTCCTATTGGACTGCTAGAACCATCATGCTTTTGTGTCCTTTTAGATCTTGCTGGCTCGGGGTGCTGGTAGAACCAATCTGAATTGTAACATGTATCTTGAATTCAGAACCCAATCATTCTACTTATAAATTGATCAACTATTTTATATAGCTTTGATAAGTGGAAATGGTCATTTAGTAGCGTGATTGTTTATGTTACACCAACATAGATTTGATTTTCTTCTCTTGCAGGTGGATACCAGTTGAGGTAGCTAGAATAGGGGGGCATCATTGGCTTGATCCACTATTAAGACCTAACTCAGATTTAGCTTTACCAATGTATGCTCCATCAAGCTTTCTTTCACTTCCTCTTATGAGTATACTTAATATTGCCAGCCTCCAGGTATCCTCTAGAACTTCTATGGCCAAGCTTGAAAATGATTAGTTATGATGACAACGACATTTTATATCTTTTTTTTCATATCTGGAAATACTTTTACACATTTTGACTATGTCAACGAGATGTTATTAGAGTCCTAACATTATTGCATGATTGGGAAATGGTCTTAGATTGCTACTATTGTAACCTTGTATTCGCAATTTAGATGATCTTCATCACCATCATTGAACATATTTTAAACATTGCAGATAAAAAAATAATGATTCCAGGAGACCATGCTATACTGGTATTGCAGAAACCTCCGATTTCTCTCGATTTTTTCAGGTTGCTGAGTTTTTCTGTTTTTTTTTCCAATTTTTCTGATTTGCGGACTTGATGATCACTGTATTTTTATTTTTTTTATGCTCAGTTTGGAACACTGGAATTAATAGTTAGAGATCATGGTAAATGATGAAGGTTACATGTTTCTATTACATTTTCTTGGTCAATAAAACCCTTTGGCTAGTAGAGTGTATAACTCCCTAGGAGATATCGTCATTACAACAAAAATGTCTTTGGCTATAAAGCTGCAACTGAGGGGTATCTATTCCGTTAAAGTCCCCTAGGAATTGCAGCTGGTTTCATCTGCAGAGAAAACCACATTAGCATAGGTGTCCCACCTTAACATCACACCTTATCACACGAAACGATGTTGCTCCATTGACATCACCCACAACTTGAAAAAATCATTCAACTGCATTGTCAGGATGTAATCATTTCACCGCCTGTGCCTGTGTAAACGGTGCATCAGTGGCTGTCTTGACCTTTCAAGACTCGAGGATTGAACACAGATTACTATTTTGTCCTATATTTCTTAAATGGTGGCCGCCTTAACTGTTGAAGGCAACCAGACACCATCACCGCCTTGATTAAAATTCTTTAGAATATCGAAGGTGCAATTTTCTGTGTTTAAATACCAGAGTATCAGTGATAGCTTGAAAGCACTTCTTGAATCGAATTGGTTATTCAATTTTTTGGAGGTCTGCTCTCCATTTTTACTTAGTATTTCATTGAGTTTGTAAAATCAGGTTTTGAAGTTTTAACCTCGTCTCATATTGATTTGGAGCATAGCGATTCTGTTTTTTATTTCGGGACATCTGTTGGCTTATGAAATAGACTCGCTCACTATCCAAGTGCCGAAACCCGAAGTGGGCCCATAGCCTCATCGGATACTTTCATTTTTTTTCACATTTGGTATCAGAGCCTTCAGTCTATTCTACTATTTCTTAGTTCATTGCATATTATTCCTGTTGGTGCCAAATTTTATTCTCGTCTCATAGCAGCGCTTCTTAGGTTCAGGTTCCTGTGTTGAATGAGAAGTCATATGATTCTTGGTATATTCATATGAGGATTATTTTGCGTTCTCGGGATTTATGGACTTATGTCATTGATGGTTATGCTGAGCCAGCTGATGTTGCAGTAGAATTGGCTCTGTCTAATGCTGACCGTGGGTTGTTGAAGGAAAACAGGAAGAAGGATAATAAAGCTCTTGGATTAATCCAACAAGGATTAAATGAAGACATTTTTATGAATATTGCTAGTGCTACATCTTCAAAGATGGCTTGGGACATTCTTGAAACCAGTTATCAAGGTGTGTCCAAGGTGAAGACAGTCAAGTTGCAGAACTTGAGAAGGGGTTTCAAAAATCTGAAGATGAAGGATAATGAAAGTGTTGATACTTTCATGACTCAAGTGATGAGTTTTGTGAACCAGCTCAGACAGTATGGAGATGATATTGAAAATAAAAGAGTTATTGAGAAAGTGTTGAGAAGTTTTCCCAAGAAGTTTGAACCTGTTGTTATACCCATAAAAGAATTTAAGGATTTAAGTCAAATGCAAATTGATGAGTTAACTGGTTCTCTTGTTGCTCATGAATCTAGGATATCTAGATATGAAGAAGGATCATTGGATCATGCCTTCAAATCACAACTGCATAGAGGCAGAGGCAGAGGAGTGTCTTATAATCTTGGAAGAGGAGGTCGATTTTCTGGTCCAATGGACAATAGAGCTGAATCACAGTCTAAGCAGATGTCCGAGTAGAATCCTCCTAATTTAAGAGGGAGCAACAGGAAGAAAATCAGAGGTATGATAAGTCTAAAGTACAATGTTATTATTGTAAGAAGTTTGGACATTTTGCTAACAAATGTTGGAAGAAACAGGCAGATGTTGGAAAGCAGTCTGCACATATTACAAATGAGTTTGAGGATCATCAAAATCCAGTGTTCTTGACTTGTAATGTCACTCAGGAAAGTGCTAATGATACTTGGTTTCTAGATAGTGGTTGCAGTAACCACATGACTGGTAATAAGGATTTATTTTCTTCTATTGATACTAGTATTAAGTCTGAAGTAAAACTGGGAAATGATTGTAAGGTTACAGTTAATGGTAAAGGTGTAGTTCCAGTTTACACTAAGGATAATTAGAAAATAAATATTGATGATGTTTATTTTGTGCCTGGTCTAAAATGAAATCTTATTAGTGTTGGACAACTTATGGAGAAAAAGTACAGAGTGTTCTTCAAGAACAAGGTATGTACAATCTTTGATAAATTTCCTAGCAAACAATTGATTGCAAGAGTAGAGATGACCAAGAATAGAATGTTTCCACTTGTTATGAAAAATAATTTGAGTGGTTCTTTGAATGCTTATAAAGCTGAAAGTCTAGATGAATCTTGGTTATGTCATTTGAGATATGGTCATTTACATTTTGGTGGCTTAGATCTGTTATAGAAGAAGCATATGGTAGAGGGGTTTCCATGTATTCAACAACCTGCAAGCTCTTGTGAGAGTTGTATACTTGAGAAGCATCAGAGAGAGAAATTTGTTTTAGGTATTTCCTACAGAGAAAAAGCTCCATTGGAAATTGTCCACACAAATTTATGTGGACCTATGAAAACACCTTCGTTAACTGGCTGTGTTTATTTTATGACTTTTATTGATGATTTCAGTAGGAAGACTTGGTTGTATTTGTTGAAACAGAAATCTGAAGCCTTTGATATTTTCAAAAGGTTTAAATCTATGGTTGATAATGAGAGTGGTCGAACCATTAAAATCTTAATGTCTGACAAAGGAGGTGAGTATAAACTAAATGAATTCATTGAGTTATGTGATCTTCATGGAATTAAAAGGCAGTGTACTGCTCAATATACTCCACAGTAGAATGGAGTGGTTGAAAGGAAGAATCAAACTATCATGGACATGGCTCGAAGCATGTTGAAAGAGAAGCATATTTCAAATGAATATTGGGGAGATGCATTTATTTGATCTATTTTTATCTTGAGTAGAAGTCCAACCAAGATCGTGAGGGATCGTGTACCTCAGTAAGCCTCGAATGGTAAGCCTTGCAATGTTTCTCATTTCAGAATTTTTGGATGTGTTGCACAAAAAAGGAGAAAGTTGGATGACAGAAGCAAGAGATGTATCTTTGTTGGATACAGTGAAGAGCCTAGGGCATATAAACTCTACAATACCATTACCGAGAAATATGTAATCAATAGAGATGTTCAATTTAAAGAAGATGAAGCGTGGGATGGAAGTATTGACAAATCAATTTCAGAGGGAGCTGTGTTACCCCGTGATGATGATGATGGATTTGAGGAGGCTGAAGGAGATGGACAGATGGTTCCACATGCACATATGCCTGCAGCAAGAAGTCTGACAAGGCAAGCACCAGATTTCAACCCATCTCAATTTAGAACGTCCATAACTGATGAGCATGGTGAGCCATCTGGACATGCTGGACATCAATCAGATTCACAGGTAAGTAGTGAATCAAATCCCACTTTAGCTTTATTAGGAAACATATTTAAAGGACAGAAGACTAGAAGCTTAAGAGAACTATATGATCAGAATGAAGAAGTAGACCAGATTTCAAATTTTGCACTAATGGCATGTGATCCTGTAAGTTTTGATGAAGTTGCTAAAAATGATGTCTAGATAAAAGCAATGGATGAGGAGATTGATTCCATTGAAAGAAATAACACTTGGGATCTTGTAGATTTACCTAAAGCTAAGAACAATATTGGTGTTAAGTGGGTTTCTAAGACTAAGTTAAATGCAGATGGTCAAGTTGAAAAATACAAGGAAAAACTTGTAGCTTAGGGGTTTAGTCAGCAACCCGGTATTGATTATAATGAAACATTTTCTCATGTAGCAAGTATTGACACTGTGGGGATGGTCTTAGCTATTGCAGCTCAGAATAGATGGATCATGCAACAAATGGATGTCAAGTTTGCATTCTTGAACGGATATTTGGAAGAAGAGGTTTATGTAAGACAACCTCCGGGTTATGAGATTGATAAACACAGTGATAAAGTTTACAAGTTAAGGAAAGCCTTATATGGATTGAAGCAAGCATCCAGAGTTTGATATAACAAGATTGATGAATATTTGATCAGTGTTGTATTCAACAGAAGTCCAAGTGAACCAACTCTGTATACAAAGGTAAATCAAGAAGGTAAAATTTTGATTGTCTGTTTGTATGTTGATGACCTGATTTTTACTGGAGATCTATCTCTACATGATTTTAAAAATGCCATGAAAACATAGTTTGAGATGAATGATTTAGGATTGATGAATTATTTTCTTGGAATTGAAGTGGATCAATCTAATGATGGCATTTTCATTTGTCAAACTAACTATGCAAATGAAGTATAGAAAAGGTTTAGAATGTTGAATTGTAAACCAGCTGCAACACCTATGGCAACTGGTATTAAACTTAGCAAGTATGATGTGGGATCATATGTTGATCCAACTCTGTATAAAAGGTTGGTTGGAAGCCATATGTACTTAACAACAACCAGACCTGATATCATGTTTGCTGTAAGTTTGATTTTGAGATTCATGGAGACTCCGAAGAGTACTCATTGGCAAGAAGGAAAGAGGATCCTGAGATATGTTGCTCGAACAACTGAATTTGGTATCCGATACACATCAAGTTTAAACTTTGAGCTGATCGGATATACTAATATTGATTTTGCAGGTTCCATTGATGACAGGAAAAACACATCCGGGTATGTGTTCAGTCTTGGATCTGGAGCGGTGGCATGGGCATCAAAGAAACAACCCATTGTGACTCATCTTCTACTGAGGCAGAGTATGTTGCAACAGCTACAGCTGCATGTCAAGCTGTGTGGATGATAAGGGTCTTGAATGAATTGTTACATAACCATAATGATGCAACTCAAATTGTCTGTGACAATAAATCTGCCATTGCACTGTCAAAGAATCATGTTTTTCACAAACAAAGTAAGCACATTGATACAAGGTATCATTTCATTTGAGAGCTAGTAATTGGTAAAGAGATTTTTGTTCAGTTCTGTCGATCTGAAGAACAATTTGCAAACATATTTACGAAGCCTTTGAGAAATGAATTGTTTAAAATCCATAGAATAAATATTGGAGTGTGCAAGCTGTAATGCATTGTTTACAACAATTTTGTTTTACATATTTTTAGTTTGTTTTTTATCTGAAATGATTAAGAGGGAGTCTGTCAGGATGTAATCATTTCACCGCCTGTGTAAGCGGTGCATCAATGGCCGTCTTGACCTTTCAAGACTCGAGGATTGAACACCTATTACTATTTTGTCCTATATTGCTTAAATGGTGGACGTCTTAACCATTGAAGTCAACCAGACACCATCACCGCCTTGATTAAAATCATTTAGAAGATCAAAGGGGGCAATTTTCTGTGTTTAAATACCAGAGTCAAAATTGTAATCAATGATAGCTTGAAAGCACTTCTTGAGTCGAATTGGTTATTCAAATTTTTGAAGGTCTAATCTCCGTTTTTACTTAGTATTTCATTGAGTTTGTAAACTCAGGTTTTGAAGTTTTAACCTCATCTCATATTGATTTGGAGCATAGCGATTCCATTTTTTCTTTCGGGACCTCTACTGGCTTATGAAATAGACCAGCTCACTATCCAAGTGTCGAAACCTGAAGTGGGCCCACAGCCTGATCAGATTTCGTGATTCGACGATTGTTGTTGTGTGGAGTTCATGTATCGAGAATTCCTAAATGCCAAAACCCGAAGGGGCCCACAGCCAATTCACGATTTCGCGATTCGACAATTCTTGGCATGCTTTGTTCTTGGCGTCGAGCATTTGTAAACACTGAACCCCGAACACCGATTGACTGCCGACTTTCATTTTTTTTCACATGCATTATCATGGGGATTGTGCCTGGTGGTTTTGAACTTGGGCTATCAATGCTGCAAGCGCTACACCTTGCTGCTAGACCACAACTTGACAAACATTTATCTATGCGATGGTGCCTAATATTTTTCCAGGCAATTTATTACAAATATAATTGATAAAGATAGAATTGAATTTCAAAGAGACTTGTAAACACACCTTGTATTATACACCTAACTTCACAAATATTAATTCAGTCTAGTATTGTATAAGTGTGATTAGAATATTTAATATAATATATATTTGTGAATGTTGGAGTAAAATGCAAATGAATAATCAAGACAACCAAAACGAGGCAAAATATTAAACAAGTTAATGTTATTTGAAAAATATCAATGAGAAGTGTAAATTATGTTCTCCATATTTTGAAACAGAGAATTATTCCTTTAGTAAATTCATCAAATTAATTACTTCTAGTAAATTCCATATAAGTGTGATTAGAAAATCTGATATAATATATATTTATGAATAGTGGAGTAAATTGTAGAGGAATAATTGCCCCTGGGGGGCAGTTCAATTGACAAGTGTCGTGAAAATGAAGTTCCATGAGGTTTCGAGTTCAATTCCCCCCGACTTACAATGTGTGTCGTGTAAGGGGAATCGTGGGCACACCTGGAGGTTATAGTGGTAGCAGTTGGATAACACGGCCACGTGTAACGCGAGCACATGCCCAACTAGTTGTTGATTCCGCGAGACATAAAAAAAAAAAAATTGTAGAGGAATAATCAAGACAACCAAAATGAAGAAAAATGTTAAACAGGTTAATGTTATTTGAAAAATATAAATGAGAAGTGTAAATTTTGTTCTCAAGATTATGAAACAGAGAGTTTCCCTATAGTATTTGCACCAAGTAAAATTTTTAAGTGCTTTTTTTCAACACATGGTCTAGATGTAAATAACATTTGTACTTGGGAATAAACCAATATCTAAAGTGCTAAGGGTTATCTCAATTGGTAAATGTTGTTGTGAGATAAGTACATAGAGATCTTAGGATCAAATCCCATTGGATGCTTTAGGATTATGATCTATTCTTCCTTCTTGTTAGTTTAATTTAACATGCCACCGTCGTGCCCGAATCTCAAGGGAACTCGGTCAAAGTTCGATGATAACAAGAGGTCATTAACCAATGCACATGGTATTCCCACCTAGTTGCTCTGAATTCCCTGGAGGGAACTCGGTCAAAGTTCGACGATAACAAGAGGTTATTGACCTATTCACATGGTCTTCCCACCTAGTTTCTCTGAATGCCTATAGCGATAGATATATGCTTCCATGAAGGCTTGTTAACATGCCACAGTTGCACATGAACCTCAAGGGAACTTTTAATTTAACATGCCATAGTCGTGCCCGAACCTTAAGGGAACTCGGTCAAAGTTCGATGATAACAAATAGATCATGCCACTTAACACTTAGTTCATTGGTCAAAGCTTTCTCTTCTCCTTGAGGCCAAGGTTTTGGGGCGATATCTCATCAAGAGGTTGAGTATATTAACCTCAAGAGGTTATTGATCAATGAACATGGTCTTCCCACCTAGTTGCTCTGAATTCCTGCATAGCGACATATATATATATATGTTGCCATGAAGACTTGTTAACATGCCACAGTCATGCCCAAACCTCAAGGGAACTTTTAATTTAACATGCCACAGTCGTGCCCGAACCTCAAGGGAACTCGGTCAAAGTTTGACAATAACAAATAGAGAACGCCACTTAACACTTAGTTCATTGGTCAAAGCTTTCTCTTCTCCTTCAGGCCAAGGTTTTGGGGGTGATATCGCTTCAAGAGGTTGAGGTTATTGACCAATGCAGATGGTCTTCCCACCTAGTTGCTCTGAATTCCTGCATAGCTATAGATATATGCTGCCATGAAGACTTGTTAACATGCCATAGTCGTGCCCGAACCTCAAGGGAACTCGGTCAAATTTTGACGATAACAAATAGAGCACGCCACTTAACACTTAGTTCACTGGTCAAAGCTTTATCTTCTCCTTCAGGCCAAGTTTTTGGGGTGATATCTCTTCAAGAGGTTATTGACCTCAAGAGGTTATTGACCAATGCACATGGTCTTCCCACCTAATTGCTCTGAATTCCTGCATAGCGGAAGATATATGGTGCCATGAAGACTTGTTATTATAAATAATGGGGATACTTTGTACAAATTACAATAGACGAAACTTTTTACTTTTCATATATGTAATTGGTTTGTTGAGCTCAGAGTAAATTAATAACATCAGTTTCAACCACATTGTGAAGAGGAAATATGTTCAATTTTCAAGAGGTTTATCTACATATAATGGTGGAATCATTAGGATGTATTGACCATGAAATATTAATATATTTGGATAAATTTTTTCATTTATGAAAACAATTTTTTTTACATAAATGAGATTTAATGATGTTTTACTATCAAATTATTTAAATTTACAAAGAAATCTAAATTCATTATAAAAAAAATAAGATATTAATTTTTTTGTTTTACTATAAAGTAAATTATAAAGTAAATTTTCAATAGAAAGAAAAATTACTCTCCATGATTATTATTTATCTTAATAGATGACTACTTGAAGTAAATTTTCAATAAAAAGACAAATTGCTCTCCATGATTATTATTTATCTTAATAGATGACTACTTGAGTGAGTAATGTATATGTTCTATAATTAATTTTTAGTGATTTTTAGAATGAATGGATTGAATATTGTAATATGTTGATTAACAAGTTTATTGGCATTCATGAAATTTGATAATAAAAAAAATCATTATTTTTATTTCAAAACAATAATATTAGTAATTTTACATCATAAAGGTTATTGGGTTAACATATAAAAGATTATTTTAAAATATTCAATATTTTAATTTTTTTTTCAATGTTTTGTTTTCATATTTACCATGAATAACTATTATTTTAATTTTAAAACATATAACTTTATCTATGAATATATGAATGAATTCTTTTTATTTTTACTAATCTAATTTATAAATGAGTTTAAACTAAAAAAATTATTAGTTAATGCCTTTTGGGGATTATTAGTAATAGATTTTCAGTTTTAACCAAAGTTTCCAAGAAAATCATATAGTTTAGGTTGTTCTTTAAACTATGTTTGAGTTCAAGCTATTATTTGGCCTTTTCTAGAGGTAGAGGGGAAAATATATTAGGTTAACTTTGTTTTAAAGTACACATTTATGTTCTGATTTTATCCGAATGAAGTAATGTTATAGATAAATCTAGCATTACTTTGAAAACATTAAATCTTATCCCATGATTATCCAGAACCATATATTAACCTATGTTTATGGCATCCATTTTATTTCCACTTAGAAAACTTTTTTAACTTACATCTAAAACAAAACACTGCACAACATGGCACAACACCCTAAAGTCACACAACATAGTAGAGGTGTCCACAAACCTATTTCCTCCTTGCTTTTGCATTTTTGCCCTCGCTTCTAGCTTCATTTTCCCCTTTTGCTCAACATCTACACTCTCTGCCCCTCCTCTTCCTTTTTCTCTAACCTAACCATCGCCCCTCCATTCCCTTCTACTCTGACTGAAAACAAATGATTAGGCCTCCTCCACCTAGAGTGTCGTTGGCCACACATACAACAAAAATGACACTCTAAAAGCAATAATAACCAGTTAGAGCAGCGACAACACCTCCAAGTCTGTTATTTACAATATTTGTAAATTGTTTTCTGTTATTGGTTTTTTCTTCAATCCTGTCACTCAAATACACTTTGAAGGATTCTAGACTTAGCAGGTTGACTGTAGTAAAAAAATAGTATTGAATATCAAGAACACTATTAACACTATCA